>CM019073.1:119011042-119082938 GCA_009667805.1 Leptobrachium leishanense
ATAGATAGCTTGATTGATTAGATAGGTAGATAGATAGAGTAGATAGCTTGATTGATTAGATAGGTAGATAGATAGAGTAGATAGCTTGATTGATTAGATAGATAGATAGAGTAGATAGCTTGATTGATTAGATAGATAGATAGATAGATAGATAGAGTAGATAGCTTGATTGATTAGATAGGTAGATAGGTAGAGTAGATAGCTTGATTGATTAGATAGGTAGATAGATAGATAGATAGATAGCTTGATTGATTAGATAGATAGATAGATAGATAGATAGATAGATAGAGTAGATAGCTTGATTGATTAGATAGAGTAGATAGCTTGATTGATTAGATAGATAGATAGATAGAGTAGATAGCTTGATTGATTAGATAGATAGAGTAGATAGATAGATAGATAGATAGATAGAGTAGATAGCTTGATTGATTAGATAGATAGATAGATAGTTAGATAGAGTAGATAGCTTGATTGATTAGATAGATAGATAGAGTAGATAGATAGATAGATAGATAGAGTAGATAGCTTGATTGATTAGATAGATAGAGTAGATAGCTTGATTGATAGATAGATAGATTGATTAGATAGGTAGATAGATAGAGTAGATAGATAGATAGATAGCTTGATAGATAGATAGATAGAGTAGATAGCTTGATTGATTAGATAGATAGATAGAGTAGATAGCTTGATTGATTAGATAGATAGATAGATAGATAGATTAGATAGATAGATAGATAGATAGATAGAGTAGATAGATAGATAGATAGATAGAGTAGATAGCTTGATTGATTAGATAGATAGATAGAGTAGATAGCTTGATTGATTAGATAGATAGATAGATAGAGTAGATAGCTTGATTGATTAGATAGATAGATAGATAGATAGATAGATAGATAGATAGAGTAGATAGCTTGATTGATTAGATAGATAGATAGATAGTTAGATAGAGTAGATAGCTTGATTGATTAGATAGATAGATAGAGTAGATAGATAGATAGATAGATAGAGTAGATAGCTTGATTGATTAGATAGATAGAGTAGATAGCTTGATTGATTAGATAGATAGATAGATAGTTAGATAGAGTAGATAGCTTGATTGATTAGATAGATAGATAGAGTAGATAGCTTGATTGATTAGATAGATAGATAGATAGATAGATAGATTGATTAGATAGATAGATAGATAGAGTAGATAGCTTGATTGATTAGATAGAGATAGATATAGCTTGATTGATTAGATAGATAGATAGAGTTAGATAGCTTGATTGATTAGATAGATAGATAGATAGAGTAGATAGCTTGATTGATTAGATAGATAGATAGAGTATATAGCTTGATTGATTAGATAGATAGATAGATAGATAGCTTGATTGATTAGATAGATAGATAGATAGATAGATAGATAGATAGATAGATATCTTGATTGATTAGATAGATAGATAGCTTGATTGATTAGATAGATAGATAGCTTGATTGATTAGATAGATAGATAGAGTAGATAGCTTGATTGATTAGATAGATAGATAGATAGATATGTAGAGAGATAGATAGATATGTAGAGATGTATGTAGAGAGATAGATAGATAGGTATGTAGAGAGATAGATATGTAGAGAGATAGACAGTGTATATATCTCTGACTACACAATGCACATTTATTCTGTATACTATAGATTAATTTATTATATAGTGTAGTTAATTATATACAGACTGAGTTAAACAACCAATTGACAGTTTGAAGAAGACATTTAATCTAATAATCGTTAAGATACATATGTAAGTACCCTGATGTGGGGCTCTATCACCTCCTTTAAACTAACAGTAGCTAAAAAACCCGTTAGCGCTCATTAATTTGCAATTTGTAGCGCGAGTTTACTGTACTTTGGGCTCCCTATACCTAACATGGGGGCGCAACGTGCAAAAACAGATTAACTAGCGTTAGGATCACTTGGTCCTAACGAAAAAAGTTACCACCAGCTCAGAGGTGTAGGTAATGGATTGCGATGCTGTAGAATCTGTTACCTGCAGCTCAAACCCCCCCCCCCCAAAATCACATACTCACCTCTCATCCCACGGCGAGAATGGAGGCCCGATCCTCTGCTTCTGGCCGCCGTGAGCAGAGTGAGACTGGGGGAAAAAAGTCCCAATTTTCCCTCTGCGATCACTACGCCGACCAACAGGATCACGTGAGAGGCACAATCCTGCTGGTCATGTGACCCGGCAGCATGATCCTCCTTTGAGTCCTATGGACGCCATGAAGGGGATGCTGGGGACGGCCCTGTAGTGCAGCCCCCAGCATCCGCAAGCTTAGCGATCGCTAAGGGGCAGGCTGCCGGACTCGGTACCTGCCCCACGATCTGCTGGGGAAACCGGGACGCTAAGGGGAAGTTAGCGAACAATAATTGTTCCCCTTAGTATCCCGGTTTTAGTCACGTGATAGTGCCTGTAGTTTGTAGAGTCAAATGAAATACAAGGACATTTTTTATTATTAATTCTTTAATATTACAATATATTCTTTATTACCTACATGCATAGTTTCCGGATATTCTGTACACTGCCGCAGACCCCTATTCTGCATTCAGAAGGAGCTCTATGGTAATGGAGTGCACGCTATGCACGTGGTAAGATGCAGTGGAGGTGAAGTGGTGAATGTAAAATGCATTTCCCCAGGGCGGCCATCTGAAATCTTGGAGTCCCTTACTGTCGGGGCCTGCTTGCCTCAGCTGCTTATTATAGTAAATTATTAAAAAAATGAAATGGTTTGCCTCCTCTTGTGCGTACCTTATTTTACAGGGAATGGGCTAAATTCCAGGTGGTCCAGCAAAGGGACAAAATAGCAGGAGAGCGTTTGTTCTGCAGCGCTACGTTGTGCCAAACATACTACTTGCTCCCTCAATGAAGAGTCAGAGTGCTAATGGCCTCAGATGCTGCAGCCCACCTGAAAATTTGTTGACAGCTTGGTGGGCTGGTCATGGGTGGCATGGAAGGTCTCTTACACCTGTGGTACTTAGTCAAGCTGCCTAGGGTTTGGCAAGTGGCAGGACTTCCCTGAACCCATTGGGCACCTGAACTATGTCATGGACTGTCAACCTATTATCGTGTAAACAAGATCTGGAGATTTAATCCCAACAACGTTCCATACGATCATTTTTTTATACTATAAAGTAATATATCCCCCTCTTAATCTTTGATATATTCTCTTCAACTCTTAGAAGCCCTTTGATGGGGTTCTCATATAAGATCCAAAAGGAAAAGACCATTGTAGCGCTTGCTTTAAAGACTGTATTCTAGTGCATTGAATTATTGCTGCCACTAGAAGGAGACAGAGTGGAGACATTGTGGACTATGTTGGTTAAAGCGGACTCCATCTCCCAGCACCCTTTGCGTGAGGACAGGAAGTGGGTGGTACAAAGAGGAGGATATACTGGGGAGCCTCGTGTTTGGTGCGCAGAGAGTGAGCGGAGCAGTGAAAGGTGGAGGACGCACGTTGGAGCTGTCAGGGATCGCAACCAGGCCGTATGTGCAGATGCTGTCTTACTGGTGCTGGAGATCGGGACAGAAATCGTGCTGTGACCTACCTACTCAGCGCTGAGAGAATTGGAGGACAAGCTGGTTCTGGCAGGACCCAGCATTAGGAGGCCGTGCCGATCGATTGGGAGTGCAGGCGTCGGATCAGTTGTTCCAGTTGCAGAGATTTGGCAAGCAAGGAGCAGATTCGGTGGCACAGAGTCCCAGTACACAGCGGAGAAAGATCCTTTGGTCGAGGCATCGAGTGCTGGACAGTTTTGTTCTAGGGATGGGTGAGAGGCCTCCAGGCCACATTTCCAAAACAGAAACGCACGCTGCAATATTGTTTAAATTCACAGGGCCCCAACGGTGACTAGTCGAAGATTGCTCTTTTCGCTCACTGGCCAGTCGAACACAGAACCCGGGTACCCTAAACTTTGTATATATATATTTTGAGCTATTTTGAGGGACTTACAATCCAGAACTGAGGGGGTTAACCGTTCTTTTTCTGCTGCATGTTTTTCTCACGTGACGCATCCTGTAAATTCATTCAACGCGCTTTTATATTTCATGACCCTTTATCTTTTAGTAAAGCATATAAAACTAGAAAATCCACAACAGTGCTGGTGTGTAATAGTTCCTAGTGCGGTGAGACTATCCCGAGGTTTATTCAGCGGCTCCTCCGGGGGTGAGCGCTACACCATTATACATTACGGACCCTATATTAGCTGCGATAAAGTGCATGGGTTCATCTGTGATGGCGTGTACATGCTCTCTAAACTTTTTAGAGAGGGATATGATGTTTTGCTCCAGTGTAGTGTTTTTTCTTAATGAAGTCCAGGGGTTTGTGTAGGTAAAACTCCTGCACACTGGTCACCTGTAAGTAATTAGCAGCAGTAAAAGCAATCACTGCCTGCTCTTCAGTCTGAGAGAGGTGCCTGTCTGAGAGAGCAACCTGTTTAGTTCCAAGTAGAAAGATTATACTGAATGCTGAAAACTCTGATGCTTCTAAGGTTGGTGAAGCCTTTGTTTTGTTTAATTTAACACCCTGATAGTAAGGGATCTCTTGGTTTAGTAAGAGCTCACGAGGAGCCAGGATTTTTTTTATAGGGATGTTTGTTGTTTCTTTTGAATGCTGATATTGCTGCCTGCTGAAGCAGTCAATACAATAAAGTTACACAACTTGTTTATGCAACCCTAGAGGACTGTGCTTTATTAAGGACATAATACCCAAGGCAGGTAAGAGGCTTACATAACATAATGGGACGTAGAAATAAAGATAGAAGCAGAGACTAGGGTGTAGGTCTCTGTACAATGCTTGAAGTATAAGCAAACATATCGGACCCCGTTGGGAAGCCAATCACATGTCCGGACTGAAACCGAAAGCAAAAGAAGTGCGCATGCGCGCAAAGGATCATTGTGTAATATACCCAAGACCAGAACAGTTGGAATGCGGAAGTGTAAAGATGAACTGCACACAGGCCGGGCTTACTTCCGGGAGCTCAGAGGGCCCGAAATTTGGAGCTGAATAAAAGGTATTTCACAAACTTCCTGTGATCCCGAGCGACCTTTGTAGGCCATCACGGATTCATAACACAAAGTGCTACTATTTATATTATTCATCGATCAAGACAAAGTAAACCCTACATGATTAATATTGAGCTTTATTTATGCTGTACTTGCATGCTAATATTATTGCGCCTGGGAAAACCTGTTTCTATATATCTTTGTATTTCTGTGCTTTTTTGGGTATCGAGCACACTTCTCTAGGCTAGCAGCACAATTGAGAGATTAAATTAATTTGATAACTAATTAGTGCCAGAACCACACACTTCCTGTTCTTTCTGGGGGTTTTTTGCCCAGAGTGTACCTTTAATAAAAAAAAATGAAATGAGAATGCTCAATAAAATGATTTTTTTTAAATCATATTGCATTTATAAATAAAGATGTTTTAGAGTGGGACTTAACATTTCTAAATCTATTTTGGATGTCCCAGATCTGTGCTGCTGCTGATTGTCCTAATGTCATGACAAACATGATGGCCTGATCACAACTTGAACATTAAAGAAAAGATGCAAATGGAAAACGTTTGCGTCTGCTTTTTTCCATTTGCCGCTCACCATTAACGTCCATATTACGACTATGCAGCTTACAAGATGTTATACTTTAGTGCTGTAATTTGATAACATCAGAGGTGCTATGCGGCACGGTGTAATGAGCTTCAGGAGTCCTTAGGGTTCCATGGAGACAGACGTGTTCTCGAGTAACATCTTGGTGGGGTTGCGAAGGGATACATGGAGGAACACTGGAACCTATTTGTTCCCAGTGTTCCTCTACCTAAGGAGCGAGGAAGCAGCGGATCTCACCTCTCTCGCCATGAGGGATCTGAGGCGAGTATGGGATTTTTAGGTGGGGTTAGATTAATGTTGTATTAGGTGATTGTGCAGAAGCGCACTGAGTGCGCTCAGCAAGGTGGCCAGACGGACGTCGAGTGGAAGGAATGTCCACTCTCACAGTGTTCCTTCTGCTCTCCAAAGCGCTCGTCTCACACTAGCCCTAGTGTCCCTGTTTTTGTATGATATTGCAGGGCAGGCGCTAATCCAGAAGCCTGCACCGTAAAACGGCGCTAATCCGTGGATGCTTAGAGTAGCTGTACGCACCGTCGCGAGCATCCCCTCCATGGAGTCCATACGACTCCATTGAGGTTAACGCTGCCAGTCACATGACCTGCATGATCTCGCCTTGCCAGATCCAGCAGGTCGATATAGTGATTTGCAGAGGGAGACTGGGGGACTTTTCCCCCCAGTCTCTCTCTGCTCCCTGCGGCAAGAAGGAGCGGATGGAGCCGCAGTTCTCGCTGCAGGATGGGAAGTGAGTATCCGATTTTTGGGGGGATTTTCTGCTGGTGCTGATGGATTCCGCAGAAGCGTAATCCGTTAGAACCAGATCCTAGCTGTGGTAAAGTTTCGAGTTAACTGCAGCAGGATGGTAATTAGCGTTAGGACTTTGTAATCCTAACGCTAATTAACACTTTGCACTCCAGATGTTAAGTATAGGGAGCGCAAAGTACAGTAAGCTCATGCTGAAAAGCGCAAGATCCGAATCGCTAACATCTTTTTTAACCCGTTAACATTCGATTGTAATGTGGTGCGCCTGCGCTAGGGCAACCAGAGCTAACATTAACACTCACACAAGTGGGCGCTAACGTTAGCGGTAGGATTGTAATATGGCCCAATATATATTAATTCATACATTTTCATGGATTTTATATATACCTAGAAGCAAAGCATTCTTACGAATGCCACATAGTGCTGTTCCATTCCCTCATATGATTTTGAATAAAATTAGGTTATTATTAATCCACTGCGTGACCAGTGTAAGAAACCCCTACCAGCCTGTAACACAAATAAGATATCTATCTTGTAACACAACTGACTCTTTCAAGAACTGAAGATACTATTCTTAGTGACATGTGCCTACCACTTCACTTATAACACATATATACACCCTTAACTTTTGCAGGAAATAGAACAGGATGTGATAATCAAGATAATAATGTAACGTAAAATGTAAGAGTACAGCTTCCATGAAGGACCATTAGTTGCTATGTTATAGCTACTGATCAAAAAAGTCTCAAAAGAGAGCTCAGAACTTCCATAATGTATCATATTACAGGAAGTAGGTAAATTATCATCATTTTCATTTGATAATTTGCATATGGTGACAGGGGAGGGGTTTATTGAACATTTATATGAAATAATTAGGGCTTTATCACCACCTTAACGCTAGCACTCACATAAATGAGCGTTAGCGCCCGATTAAATGAGGTGATAGCGTTACACCCGTATCACCTCCCGATCGCTAACGGGTTAAAAAACCCATTGGTGCCAGATCATGGACTGGCACCTCAGGGGTTAAAGAGAGGCAGCACTGCAAAGGACATACTCTGCCCTTTTCAGCATTGCCTCTTTTCTCTTGTATCTCCTCCCGATCGGGAAGCAGGGGGGTGCCTGAAACTGACTTCAACGCGCCCATCGTGACAAAGTCAGTGCACCGGGAGTGGGTTATAAAGCAGTATCTGACTTCCATGAAGTCAGATCTGCCGGGACCCTGGAGGAGAGAGGTGAGTATAGCCCGGGAGAGCCCGATTGACAGAAGACGTGTGGAGAACGTCCTTCGTATATAGCGGGAGAATCCCATGACATTCCCCTCACGTCTTCCGCAGTGAAGGGGTTAAAATATCTTTATTCCTAGATTTCAGCACATCATACTGTTTTGTCTAATACCAGTACAACTTAAAGCCTTAGTCACAAAGCACCAAAATTTTATTTAAATTTCAGTAATTTTCACTACGGCAATTCCGTTTCACAGACATTTTGGTGAAATCACGATTCACACAATGGTCACCAAAGTACGCCGAAGATGGAGTCGCCGAACCCCCACAAAAAAAGCTGGAGAATGTCTTCGAAGAGCACCAAAAAGCGTTGAAGTGGCCTTAGCAAATTCCACCCAACTGGAAAAAAAAACAACAGAAGTCTCCTATTCTCCTAATCAGTGTTTAAACCAATAAAAATGTATTAAAATGTGTCTAAATAATAAAAAAAAAGGTCATTTAGAAAAGAATGAAAAGGTTTGCTACTGTATTAAAAAAATGCATTATAAATGAATTGAGAAACACAAATTTTGTCTAAAAAATGCAAAAAAATACAAAAGGTTGTTCTAAACAATAAAAAAATAAAAAGGGGTTTTGCTGAAAAATTTTAAGAATAAAAGGTCTTTTAAAAAAAATTATTAAAAAAAGATATTATGTTTTTACATTGACTCCTCTGGGATTCGGCTTTTTAAGCCTGTCAAACAGAAACAACGAAAATCAGGGCATTTCGCCGGAATTTTTGTGTTGTTCAGCATTCTGTAAATAGAAGACAAGATAGTCTTCTATGAGGCAATTTCGCTGCAGCCCACGAGCACCATGAATTGCATCATATTTTGCTGTCAGTTCACCTGTATTTGGCTTACTGACAGCTTAATGATTAGAAGAATTGGCCTGAAATTGCACCAAACTGTGACTTTGACCATTCGGTGCAATTTCAGGCCAATTTGGAGGTTGGCGAATAATGGGTGCCGGACAAAATCCCTACAGCCAGGTTCCCTAATGCCAACATCCCGACGGCCAACTTCCAGACAGAACAAGTGCCGGACATCCCAACTTCCCTACACAGCCAACTTCCAGACATCCATAATCCCAGGGGCTAACCCTAAAACTAACACCCTAACCCTAGGTTTAAGGGGGTTAGGGCTAGGTTTGGGGGGTTGGGGCTAGGTTTAGGGGGTTAGGGTTAGATTTAGGGGGGTTAGGGCTAGGTTTAGGGGGGTTAGGGCTAGGTTTAGGGGGTTAGGGTTAGGGCTAGGTTTAGGGAGTTAGGGAGTAGGGTTAGTGTTAGCCGCTGGGATTTTGGATGTCTGGAAGTTGACCGTCAGGGAGTGGTCTTTGTAGGGAAGTTGGCCATGTAGGGAAGTTGGCCGTCAGGGAGTGGTCTTTGTAGGGAAGTTGGCCGTGTAGGGAAGTTGGCCGTCAGGGAGTTGCCTGTGTAGGGAAGTTGGCTGTCGGGATTTTGGCCTTAGGGAACCTGGTTGTAGGGATTTTGACCCAAACCCGTGAATAACCCCTTTAATATTATTTTAAAACTTGCCAATAGAGAAACATGAAATTAAAGCTCAATGAGTAATAATTTGATTAATTATAATGTAATCCCTATTTTTCACCACTAGCAAGAAACATGTTATTTTACCACATCATTTTCTTCTGAGACCTCTAAAAATTGCTTGCACAAAATACCATCCAATGGCATTCTCATTCAAAGAGTGTAGGGTAGAAGATTGTTCATCTTCTTAAGAAATAAGGAACAAAGGCACAGAGCTGCAACAAATACACATTACATGGTCGTTAAATGAATGCAGCCCTTGACACCCGCAATGTCAAATGTTACTCACCAATGCCGGAGAGTATTTCACTGGTCAGGTAACATTCACAATAAAGTGTAAAAATTTAACAGACGTTTCATCTCAAATGATACAATGTGACATACAAACAACCCAGGAGCCTAATAAATGGATGGCGATCTGACATTGCCCCATCTTTATATTGCTGGAACACAAATAATTCTATCTGTTGTGTCGGCAGGCTACCACTAATATGCAAGACCTTGCAGCGATGTGAGTATTGCCCAGTTTATACTTAAAGTCATAAAACATTCTTCCATTATTCTGAAATTACTGAATGTTTCTATTACAGCGTCCCTGAAGAAATACGTCTGTATGATGAATCACAGCTGTCCCATGCTTATGTTTGATTTCTTTGAAAACATTGCTTTTTTAATGGCTCCATTAAGTGCCTGTAAATTCGATTGACATATATAAGCCTTCCTCATATACTGAGAAAGATGAACATTTAAACGGGCATTAGACTTTATGTACTGAGATGTTTTTTTGATGACCTACACAGCATGAACTGCTGCTCTGGTCATCCTGGCTCATGTTTGGCTTCGCTGAATGAAATTCTACCATGTACCTGACGAACAAATAAAGAATGGTTACACTCTAATGGAATAGAGTGTGTATATACACATCCTGGCCAAAAAAAAGTCACAAACTCTAATATTTCGTTGGACTGCCTTTTACCTTGATTTGCTTTGATTGCCTTTTTGCGGTGGCATCACTTCGATAAGCTTATGCAATGGGACAACAATGATGTCCATCCAGACTTACATAGATTTATCGCCAAGATCTTGTATTGATAATGGAAGAGACTCCCCCAGTACCCCCCAGTCACTCTCTCACTCTTTCTCTCTCCAAGTACCCCCACTTTCTCCCAGTACCCCCAGTCACTCTCCTTTCTATCCAAGTACCCCCAGTCACTCTCTCCCAGTATCCCCATTTTTTCTCCCCGAATCTCCAGTCACCCTCTCACTGTTCCCCAGTACTCCCTCACTATGTGGCGGTCACGCTGCTCTGGTGTCATACAGTGTCGCCTACCTGCATGGAGCTGCTGGTGACCTGGGGGGGAGCTGTCCAGGGGGCTTAGTGTAGAACAGATTATAAATGTGCTGCAGGGCAGGCGGCTCCCTCACTCCTTCCTGTTCAGCGGCTGCAGGGCTGCCTGCGGCGGGGGGCTGGAACAGGGCTTCAAGGGGGACTGACAAGCGTGTACAGGGTGTTCCGTCGAACAATGCTGCGCTGCTTCACGTGACTCATGTCAGCGTTAAGGAGGAGTCAGGACAGGACCAGAATTCGCTGTCCTGGTCCTCTCTTCTGGACACTGAGTGCTAAATCACCGATGGTGCTGCAAAACTGGTGGCTGCCCGTGCAAGGGCCTCTCATGGCCACCAGTGTACATGTGCGGACACCTTTCTGGTCCCTGCTGGAAAATATTAGTGGTTCAAATTTCTTTGGAAGTTTGGGCCCCCTAAGAAAATTGCGCCCTGGGCGACCGCCCCTGAGCCCCCCCCCCATGCTACGCCACTGTCTGCGCCATCGGGGAATACAAGAACACTGATGGAAATACCTGCTCATTCAGTATTTAGGTAGT
Source organism: Leptobrachium leishanense (assembly GCA_009667805.1). Lineage (NCBI taxonomy): Eukaryota > Metazoa > Chordata > Amphibia > Anura > Megophryidae > Leptobrachium > Leptobrachium leishanense. Next base: position 119,022,133 of record CM019073.1, read on the forward strand.
CAGCTGACCTCATTTTTGGGGGATTGCTGAACCTAGACCTCACCTGGCCAACAGAAGGAAACCCAGACCATAACAATGCTATAGGCTTGTAGGTAGGTGGTGACCTTTAACTTTACATATATAATAATTCAAACATACCTGCACTTTCCTCACTGCATTAATGATAGATGCCCAGATTCACTAGCCAGAAAATATCTATCAGGGTTATTCAAAGAGATCCGAATTGTGGCCGAAAGGTAACCGAACAGTGAAATTCAACGTACAGTTACCTTTCCTGGCCATTCGGCTATCCAGAGAGCAGGCAGTTCGCCAAATCCTGGCGAATTGCCTGCACATACGGTGCCTGTTTGGTGCCTGTTCGAGGACAGTGAAATCCCCATAGAGAAGCAATGCTTCGTCTATTCAGAGAACACAAACCAGCAGTGAAAAGTTGCCGAAATGCCCTGTTTTTCGGTGGTTTAATGCAGCAGATTTATTCAGGCGAATCCCATAGGCTTCAATGTTAAAAATATTCCTCTTTTAATACAATATCTAATAAACCGTTGATTTTAATATTCTGCATTAAAATGTTTCTTTATTTTTAGATTTTTTAGGATCTTTTAGGCATTTTTGGGGATTTTTTTGTGAAATTTTTTTTCATTTTCTTTTAAATCGTGTTTTTCTTTTTTCTGTAACAGCCCTTTTTATTATCATTCATTGGATCTTATATGCAAATTTCACACATTTTCGTTCGGTGGTTTCTTTGCAAACAGCGTTTCACTTTTCAAACATTCAAGCGTACTGTTTTTTTTTTTTCTACTCAATTTGTCTGCAGTGTCGGCTTTTTCTGGTGGCTGCTCTGCGCTGTGATCGGCGGCTGCTCGGGTTTCTCCTGCGTGTTCGTGGGGTTAATCCAGCTGTTTTGTGGGTTTTAGTGAGTGTTCAGCAGGTTTTGTGGTGATTATTTGGCGGGTTGGCGGTGAGTGTTCGTCGGGTTTGCGGTGGGTTTTCCTTGCTCTTTGGGGACCCTGTGGTGCTTGCTGAATACACCGCAGGGTTGCCGAAATAGGATCGCCAAAACACGCCGAATTGAAGCGAACGAAAAGTCACCGAACATTCGGTGACTTTTCGATTCTTTTTGAATAACCGTGTATCTTTCCAATATGGGCACACTCGGGGATTTTTAAAAATTAAGAAATTATATATTATTAGATTTACATTAACTTCTTACATTTTCCTGCTGCTGTTAGGTAACCAGTATACAAATTGAGCAGGTTATACTGAAATTGGGCTGCTGGAATACATGTTGATACATAGATACTACTATATATTTAGTAACTATGCTCATACATTATCTTTCCCCCTCAATGAAAGAGAAATAATCTGTATTTGATCTTTCTTTTAACAGTGTACTATCTTTAGCTTTTGAATAGAAGGGAGACATTATATTGATCTCTTGGGATGGGGTCAGCAACCTTGGCCCCCTCAGATGCTTTGGAAAAACGCCTCCCCATAATTCTCAGTCACTCAGTAGGTTGAGTGAGCATCATGGGAAATGTATCTCCAAATTATCTGGAGGTCAAAGGTTGTCGACTCCTGTTAGGGACATTCTGATAATACCAGGATGACAAATTACACGACAAATAAATCTTATCTTTGAAAATAGAGGGTGGACGCAAACAAATGTTTCATATATATATATATCAGATATCTGATCAGTTAGCTTCTATACCTGAAGAAGGGAGGAATCCTCTCGAAAGCTTGTACTTTAAATGTAACGTTAGTCCAATAAAAAAGGTATCACTACAGACTGCTATACTCGTGATTTATATATATATATACACACAGTATATATAGTTCTGTCACTCCTAACATGAAGTTCAACATTATATGGTTTAGGCAGAAAAACAGGTAGGGATCAGGAAAAACAGACAAATGGATATAAAATAAACACAGATGCTGATATAAAGGTTTATTATTATTATTATTGTTATTGTCATCATTTATATAGTGGTAACAGTTTCCAACAGTCACCCATTAGATTGACTGAGCCACATGGGAAATGTAGTTCCCAAAACATCAGGGAGCCAAGGTTGCTGACCCCAGGTGGATTGGGGTTGAGAATGACAAGGAGAACTTTATTGGATGTCATGATCATTAGTGCCAGTGGTTTTGGAATGGTGGGGCCATAGAAGCAGCTTCAGTCATGAGTAAGTAGATGAGCAGAGGGATGAGTTGCATCAGTGATGTGGTACGGTAATCTGAAGAGATGGGTTTTGAGGGACTTCTTGAAGGCCTGAAGATCAGGGGAGAATTTGATAGGACGAGGCAAGTTATTCCACAGGACCAGAGCTGCACTTGAGAAGTCTTGGAGGCGAGAGTTGGCCATCTGGGTGTAGACAGATGACAGGTGGAGATCGCCCGCCGACCGGAGCTGTCTAGGTGGGACGTGCTTGCGGAGCAAAGAAGACATGTAGGAAGGAGTTGAGTTATTGAGTGATTTGAACGTAAACCTGATCTCTGTATTCGCCAGAAAAACAAGAAGCCCTATATATGATATACTATGTCAAAGCTTATTAAAAACTGCCAAGGTACCCTAAAATACTAAACTGCATTTCTGTGTAGCATTAAATTGAGATTTTTGCTGCATTATCATCATTATCATTTCTGCAATCTGTACACTTTTAAAGACGTGGAAGTTCCTGTTAATGAAGGGGAGTGGGGGGTTAACCCGGGCCAAAGGCGGAATGTAAGTGGCAGGGTGGAGAGCCTGACTCATTGGGCATAGTCATCGTTCTGAAATTACACTTAGAAAGAAAAAAGGGGAAGCATGTCCCATCAGCACTTCTAATTTTTGCTATTTGTTTGCATATTTATAGTTAACACCAGACTTCATGGACTGAGCACCTCAACCCTCTGTTCACAATCCCCACATAATGCAGATACACTCCTACAATAAACAACCAAATCTCATGGATTAGAAACCACTGATAGGACAATGGTTTAGGATGGTGTACACTAATATATCAGTGCGGTCTTTTAATTTGTTATAATATTTTGCAGGCTTCATAAGAGCCTCAATATTTGTATTTTGGATGTTCATTGTCTTTGTTCATGCATTTCTAATGTGGCATCACCAAAGTAACAGGTTAATTGTTTATAGTCCTTTGTGTTTTATTTCATAGCAGTTATGAATGCTCCATCTAAAACATAGCTAAGATCTGTGACTGCATTTATTTACTGATTTACATTGAGGTTTCTGAGACTTGTAATCTGTGTCTTCTCACTGCCAGCTATCAGGGGGTCCCACATACTTCTAGCAGATTTATGTGAACTGTAATTTGTGTCTTCTCACTGCCACCCATCAGGGGGTCTCACTGATTTATAGGAGGTTTCTGAGACTTGTAATCTGTGTCTTCTCACTGCCGGCCAGCTATCAGGGTGTCTCACTGAGTTATACCAGAGTTCTGTAAATCTTTAATCTTTATACCAGAGTTGAATCAGAGTTCTAGTGATGACACACAAATAACTGGCACTCATGTTGCCCCAGCAGCTGCAGCATACTGCCAAGTTGGCTCCAGTGACGAGGAGATAGGGGATGATGACAATGATGATGCGGTCACTGACTCCACCTGGATGCCTGATCGAAAAGAGGAATCAAGTGAGGGGGAGGAGGAGGCACAACAAACACGAGGCACAACATCCTCTATGACCAACCATAGCACTAGCCAGTCCAAGGCATCACATGTCAGAGCTGCTCAGGTGCAGAGCGCTGTTGTCTCAAAGCACAAATGCAGGAACTCTGCTGTCTGGGAGTTCTTTAAGAAATGTGCAGCAGACCCCACCGTTGCTATTTGTAATCTATGTCAGATGAGGCTCAAGCGTGGGAAAGACACCGGACGCTTGGGTACCACTTGCTTGAGGCGACATATGACCACCTGCCACACATCCCGTTGGCGCAAAACTTTGCGTAGGTCCTCCTCCTCCTCATCTGTCTCTACCCCCACTGTATGTCCTGCCATGTCATTGCCTACAACCTCCACTGACAGGGATGATGCTACAGTAATGGATGTACCAGCTCCTTCCTCACAATGTGACAGCATCCCATCAGCTGAAGATTTACGCAGTCAGATTACGTTACCCCAGCTGCTGCAGCATAAGAAAAAATATAGTCCCAACCATCCCCAAGCACAGCGTCTAAATGCCAGCTTAGCAAAATTACTCGCATTGCAGCTGCTGCCTTTTTAGCTGGTGGACTCTGCTCCCTTCCGTGAATTTGCTGAATGTGCTATACCACAGTGACATGTTCCAAAACGCCATTACTTTTCACAGAAGGCCATTCCAGCACTATACCAGCACGTGGAAGACAATGTTATCGAGTTATTGGGAAAGGCAGTCAGCAGCAAGGTGCATGTGACTTTAGACACGTGGTCCAGCAAGCATAGACAGGGTCGTTACATTTCCTTCACGGCACACTGAGTAACTCTGATTGCAGCTGGGAGGGATCCAAGACGGGGCTCTGTGCTGGAGCTTCTTCATCCACCACGCCTCCAGAAAGCTGCTTGTATGAGGTCTGTCTGCTCCACCACCACCTCTCCCTCTTCCTCCTCCTCCTCCTTCTGTGTCTCTGGCGAAGTGGCAGTTAAACCAATGCGTGGCAGGGGCTGCACAATGGCTCAAGCAAAAAGATGCCATACTGTGCTTGAGCTCATTTGTTTAGGGGACAGGAGCCACACCGGTCCAGAAATTCTGTCAGCTCTGCATGGGCAGGTGCAGAGATGATTAACACCACACCAGCTTCAGCTGGGAATGGTCGTCTGTGATAATGGCAGCAACCTTCTCTCTGCCCTACGCCAGGGTAAGTTGATGCATGTACTATGCCTAGCACACGTCCTAAATCTGGTAGTACAGCATTTCCTAACCAGGTACCCAGGGCTGGCAGAGCTTCTCAGCCAGGCCAGAAAAGTCTGCAGCCACTTCAGACGGTCATTCCCAGCAAGCGTTCGCCTGGCAGAAATTCAAAGAGAATTCCACCTTCCCACAAACCGTCTGATCTGTGACATGCCCACCAGGTGGAACTCGACATTAGCAATGCTGCAGCATCTGCACAAGCAGCAGAGGGCCATCAACGAGTACCTGTGTGAGTATGGCACAAGGACAGGTTCAGGTCAACTTGGTCCCCCCCCCGCAGTGGCTGATGATCAAGGATGCATGCACTGTACTGTCACCATTTGAGGAGGCAACGAGGATGGTGAGCAGGGACAGTGCATGCATCAGTGACACAATTCCTTTAGTGTTCCTGCTGGAGCACACTCTGCGGGGAATTATAGATGTGGCTCTAGAGGCAGAGCAGCGGGAGGAAGAGGAGGCCTTCCCTAGCTCTGAAGGCCCCAGTCTTTCTGCAGACAACAATCCAGCGGGTCCTCCTCAGACCAGACAGGAGGAGGATGAGGAGGAGGAATATTTGAGTAGTGGGGGCATTGAAGGTGGGGATTCCTCAAGGGAGGGTTTTGTGTGCCCAGAAACACAAGGACTGGTATGTGGCTGGGAGGAGGAAGTGCACAATGGGGTCATCCTCCTCATTGAGCAGGAAGACTCGGAAGCTAATGCCACCTCCAACCTATGCTGCATGGGCTCCCTTATTATGCAAAGCCTGCTAAAGGACCCCAGGATTCGTGCTATCAAGGAGAGGGATCATTACTGGTTGGCAACCCTTCTTGATCCACGATACAAGGGTAAAGTTGCAGAGCTCATCCTGCCCGCACAGAGGGAGCACAGGATGAAAAAACTTGAAGACTCTCTAAAGCGACACTTGTGTAACACCTTTCCAGGCACTGGTAGGTTACCAAGTGATAACACACGTGCTTCTGAGGCTGCGGATGATCAGAGGAATAGTGGTGAAGGCCGGCGCCGCTTGACTGATGCCTTTTTAAAAATTTTTAGTCCACGACGCCCAGGGACGTCAAATGTAGGCACCCATTGCCAGCGTCTTCACCATATGGTGCAGGACTACCTAGGGGCAAGGGCAGACCTGGATCACTTTCCAGCAGATGATCCACTGGCTTACTGGGTATTGAGATTGGATCACTGGCCAGAATTTAGCCAATATGCTATGCAGCTACTAGGTTGCCCTTCATCTAGAGTGCTTTCTGAAAGGACGTTCAGTGCCGCTGGAGGTTTTGTCATAGACAAAAGAGTGCGTCTGTCCACCGACTCTGTAGACCGGCTGACATTTATAAAAATTAGACATGTGCATTCGTTTTAGCACTAAAACGATTTAGTCTGAATTTTGGGATAATTTGGTTTTCGTATGACTCAAGAGTTACGAAACTGCTCAGTACAAAAAATTTAAGAAACTAAAATAAAATGCACTACATTTTAGTTTCAGTCCTTTTTGTGATATTACATTGATGAATGAAGGAGACCAGCAATGAAGAGCGCAACATCGCAAAAGAAAAGGTTTGTATGCGTAATCCTTCCTGACCCCTACCCGAAAATCTGACAGTGATAGAGCTCCAGAATACTCACTCGCAGCACAGACAGCCAGCACAGGAGAGGAAACCTTTACTTAACCCTTGCCTGTCTATGAGGCAGACAAGATGATAAAAGCAGCTGGAGAAGGAAAACATTCAAATAAATCACACTGAAGGCTAATGACAGAGGAGGGCTGGATAGTAAAAAACCCTTTATAACAAGCAGCGCTGGGAGAAGAGAGGGACTTTATAAAACGTGTGTTATCTCCCCTCTCGCTCTGCATAATAGGCGCTTAGGTCTGATACATTTTATATTATCCAGGAGCACTATCCGCCTTTCCTCATCTATAATACACGTTTTATATAAAGTTCCTCTCCTCTCCCAGGGCTGCTTGTTATAAAGGGTTTTTTACGTCTGATACATTTAGTATCCAGCTCTCACAGTTACTCTGTCATTATGAGCCTTCAGTGTGATTTATTTGAATGTCCCTGCGGTCTAGGGTACGTTGGCAAGACCACGAGACATTTCAAGGACCGCATTTCAGAACATAAGACCTCCATCCTCAGTCCTACATCTGAACTTCCTGTTGCTAGACATTTTCGAGAATTAAGACATAATGTCTCCCAATTACGTTATCAAACTTTATACAAAATTCTTTCCCTGTCACAAGGTGGCGATTGGGATAGGCTATTGTTACAGTGGGAGGCTAGATGGACGTACCTGCTGGATACAGTGTGTCCCCTTACGGTTTCAATGAGAAGCTTAAGTGGCACTGTTTCCTGTAGTTGCGTCCATGAGGCATCTGCAGTTTAGGTGAGCTGTTCCCCCCTCCTTAAGCCATATTTCTCTCTGTGACTGTGCCAGCTTATGTCTTTTGCTGTATTTTTGATCTGCTTTTTTTGGGACCATTATTGTCCCTTTGTTTTTATATACAGGTCACTAGTGTGACTTTCATTCTATGTGGTTGTGTTATTATGATTTACTTTATTAGGTCACTATGGTTGTTATCACTGAATGTTTAGGCAAGGTGGTTGATTTTTTTCATTCCTTACAGACTGGACTTCTCCGTTTTAGTCCTTCCAGACACCATGGAGATGTGGGGATCATCCTAAGAGGCTAAACCACATTGTTGAATCATTTTTCGCCAAGTGCAGGCTCCATTGGATGTTAGCTGTAAGCTGATTGGTCCTAGGCTGCATGTGACCAGTATGGGACACGGCGCATGCGCGATTTGGATCTCCCCGGTGCGGTCCCTGGCCGGCGCATGCTCCCTGTGCCCATTGTCCACCATCATTGTAATGCCGGCCGGCGTACCTTACTGCAGCATTGACCAACGCAAAGTATTTGTTGTTTACAAACGGTATGAAGATGTGAATGAGCGTTTTCTGATTGTTTATTCTCTCCATGTGTGCATGGAATTTCTGTACCGCCTACCCTATGTATGTTATGTATATAAGGGGATAATCTGTATTATGTGTATTGGGGCACTTTGCACTGAGGAAAAGGTTGTATCCCTGAAACGTCTGTACGTGTGGTCTCTTTCACAATAAATGAGGTGGCACTAGTGCACCTTTGCCGAGCAGCGCTGGTTGATTTTCTTCTTTGCTCCTTTTGATTTATTTGAATGTTTTCCCTGGATTTAAAGTGCTTTATTTTATTATAAAAATAAATTTGCACCAGTCATCTCTTCTCTGAGCTTTCAGACCGATTTACATAAATTTTTCCCTCTCCCCTGCTTTTATATTCCATTTCCTGTGTCTCCCCCACAGAGATACAAAGTTTAAGTAAAAGTTCCCTCTCCTGTGCTGGATAAGCATTGCATTCTGAAGTTCTGCACCCTCCACATGCCAATGCAGTAGGATGTTCTATACAGAGAGGGGCATTAATTAATGCAGGAGGATGTTCTATACATTATACACGAGGGGTATTAATGCAGGAGGATGTTATATACATTATACAGAGAAAGGTATAAATTGAGGAGGATGTTATATACAGAGAGGGACATTAATTAATTCAGAAGGATGTTGTATACATTATACAGAGAGGAGTATTAATTAATGCAGGATGATGTTATCTACATTATACAGAGAGGGGTATTAATTAATGCAGGAGGATGTTCTATACATTATACGGAGAGGAGCCTTTTTTTAGCCCTTTAAATCCAGTGGCTGTGAGTGTTATATTATCTCTCAGTACAATGTATCAGGCTCAACTGTTACAGTAACTGTCTGTAACAGCGCTCAGAGTTTCAGTAAAACAAGGAAATAATATTGTTCTAACCTCTTATATATAAAAATATTATTTACTAGTTTTACTGAAACTCTGAGCGCTGTGATGAGCAGCAGTCAGCTACTGTAACAGCTTTGCCTGACACATTGTGCTGAGAGTTAGAGATACTGTAACAAGCAGCGATCTCACTCCTCTGAGGAGCCACAACAATAGTAATTGTATCCACCGGTTTTTGGATGAACGAAATTAGTTTTCATACTAAAGAGCTGAAAACAAATTTCTTTAGCAACTAAATAAATTGCATTTTAGGACTAATCCATTACTTCAAAACGAAATTTTGTGCTGTGCACATGTCTAATAAAAATGAATCAGTCCTGGATCAGCAGCTATCAATCCCCTGATGCTGACGTAACGGAATAGATCAGGGATGTCTTCTGCATTCACAAAACCTCCACCACTGAACTCTTCCACAATACCAAAAAAGGGTTACGGTGTGAAGGCACTTACTGCCATGAAAGGCACAATATTTGGCTGCACTGATGTCTGTGCCACATTTATATCATTTTAATTTTTTGAACCGCAGGGTCCAACCCTGCACTCTTCCACAATACCACAAAAGGGTTACGGTGTGAAGGCACTTACAGCCATGAAAGGCACAATATTTGGCTGCACTGACGCCTGTGCCACATTTATATCATTTTAATTTTTTGAACCGCAGGGTCCACCCCTGCACTCTTCCACAATACCACAGAGGGGTTACTGTATGAATGCACTTGCTGGCCTGGCACCAAAAGCACAATATCTGGGTGCACTGACGCCTTTACCAGATTCATATCTTTTTAATATAGGACCGCATGGTCCACCCCTGCACTCTTCCACAATACCACAGAGGGGTTACTGTATGAATGCACTTGCTGGCCTGGCACCAAAAGCACAATATCTGGGTGCACTGACGCCGTTACCAGATTCATATCTTTTAATATAGGAACGCGTGGTCTACCCCTACACTCTTCCACAATACTACAGAGGGGTTACTGTATGAATGCACTTGCTGGCCTGGCACCAAAAGCACAATATTTGGGTGCACTGCCACTGACACCTTTACCAGATTCATATCCTCAGAGGGGTTACTGTGTGACGGCACTGTTGCCGACGCTAACGGCCCAATTTTAAAGCACCTATTGTTACTTTCATCCAAACCCTGCACTATAATTTAGCCCAAAAAATCACTAAACTTTTTCTGCGCATCCTAAAATGTCTTTTCATACAGGCTGCCGCCCCAAGCAGTTGTTTATGAATAGATTAAAGGAAAAGCATTTACCGTCATTTTAAACGTCATTTTTTTGTTTTTAAATGTTTCTATACATCCTAGAAATCCGCCACTTCACAGACAGGTTATGGGGACCTCCTAGGCACGATATTGGAAGGAATTTTTCGTTTTTATTTTTGACCCTTATTTCATGGAAAACTCACTGTCCCTTTAAAAACTTTTTTTTTTTACTTTTTTTCCCTTGTTCCTTGTCCCCCAGGGCACTACCCGGACCCCCATACACCCCTAATCACTAACAGTGGCGGCTGGTGTCATTTCAAGTTGGTGGGGCACCAGACTGGAAACACGATGGGCTAAATTCTATAGTGATTGCTAAAATGGGGATGCTATTGGGGAAATCCTGGTTTTGTCTGTAGGCCCCATTTTAGCGTGATATTCCGGGGCACGCACTGTCTAAGCACCTTGCCCTGGAACAGTGATACACGCGGTAGCGTTTCCACACCACCGTGAGTTTCACCTCCTGGAGTCCATAGGACTCCATGGAGGGCAGCGCTTCTGGGCGGTGAGCCCTGCAAAATCTCGTTCTCGTGAGATTTTGCAGTGCATTGGAGTGATCGCGGAGGGAGACTGGGAACTATTTGTCTGGGGACCCAGGGACCAGAGCCCAGATCCAGGGACCAGGCCCAGCCCCAGAGCCCAGACCCAGCCCCAGGGCCCAGACCTAGGGACCAGAGCCCAGACCCAAGGGACCAGGCCCCAGACCCCAAGGCCCAGACCCCAGGCCAGACCCAGGTTCCAGACCCCAGGGACCAGGCCCAGCCTAGACCCAGAACCCAGGGACCAGACCTAATGGCCCAGACCCAGGGACCAGAGCCCAGATCCAGGGACCAGACCCTAAGGCCCACGGCCCAGACCCCAGGCCAGACTCAGGGCCCAGACCCCAGGGACCAGACCCCAAGGCCCAGTCCCAGGGACCAGAGCCCAGACCCAGGGCCCAGACCAGGGACCAGGCCCAGCCCAGACCCCAAGGCCCAGAGCACAGACCCCAAGGCCCAGGGCCCAGACTCCAAGTCCCAAACCAGACCCAGGGCCTAGCCCGTTACTGTGAGATTTATTGCTGTGGATTCTGTGATACGTTCATACACACCGCACATTACTGTGTGTTTTATTGCTGTGGATTCTGTGATACGCTCATACACACTGCACATTACTGGGAGTTTTATTGCTGTGTTGCTATGTTATGTCCTTTTTGGGGTTTTTTTTGAAGGGGGAGAAAAGCTGTTAGAGGTTGAGGGAGTGCCGGGGGGGGCCCATCGTGAGGTTCAGTAAGGGACCCAATTATTTCTCATGGCTGCCCTGCTGATTGCGCTCCCCATGTTAAGTATAGGACGCACAAAGTACGGTAAGGTCGCATAAGGTAGCACAACCACTGTTGCGCTAACGGATTTTTACGGGTTTAGCGTTAGGAAGGTAATATGGGGGCATGCATTACAGTCACTTATCCCACTTACTCATCCGAAGGTAGCCTTGAGGCTGCGTTCGGCGGGTTTATCAGTGCCGTTCCGTGCACAATTTGACGCACTTCAGGGATACACTTTGGCATCCTTAATTCTCCAATCCTGCGTGAATTCAGCATGCACCACATTATTGGAGAATTAAGGATGCCAAAGTGCACCGAGGGAGAGAACACCAAGAGCCCTATTACATTCTTAACGCAAAAACAAACGCAGAACGTGTGAATTTTTGCATGAAGCGTTAAACTTTAATGCGCGTAAAACAACGCTGGTATTACAATCCTCGTGCATTTTTTCATCCGTCATAAAATAACGCACGTAATACGGATGCGCAAAAATGCGCACGCATTAACGTTGCGCGCAGAAATCAGTGTGCGGACGTTTTTTTTCACGCGATTCAGCCAATCCGAATTAAGAACCACAAATGTCTCACTTTAAGTTTTTGCGTCTGTCAAAGTCAATCTGCGCATATATACTGCATCAATAAAAAAAACACGCACAACTTCTCAAATTTATTGCTTTGGTATGTGTAGAATGTGTAACTATACTTTGCTGTGTATTTTTTTTGGGCTGGTGTATTTGGTTTCGGCCAGGTTGATAGAATTTGCCATTAACACCAGCTTTTAGGAGTTGCTAAAATGATGCGCGCAAAGGCTGTGCGTTACAAACTGCGTATAGATTGTAATACCATCCGTGTACCAGTGCACAAACGTATTCGCTTTCTCAATGTTAACCCTTTCGCTGCTGAGGCATTTCACACCTCTGTGCTGCGGTCATTTTTACCGCTTTCGCTCATCATGTTTAACCGCGTTTTGAAGCCTTATTTTAATATATGACCCAGACATATTATATATCGTTCTTTCCGGCAGACTCGGCAGATTCATAATATGTCATTATTATATGTATACGTCATGTTCTGTCTGTATATTATAACAAAAAATGCAATACAATTCGAATTTTCAATAATTTACAATGTGTAAAGAGTTTTTTTTTTACATTTTAACATGCGAGCATTTGCGGTTATATTTTCTATGGGGTGCACTTGTTAAAAAAATTAGAAATGGGGACTCGTTACTTTTTTTGGGGGAAATTTTTCTATTTTTAACAAACGCACCGCATACAAAAATCGTTAGTGCAGCATCATTGTTCACATTATAATTGAAATGGGAACAATATTGCTGCAGTAACGAAACAAAAAAAAAAAAAACTTGTTTATTTTTTTATATAATTTTTTTTAAAATATTTTTTAATTTTTAATTTTTGTTTTACAAAAAAAACTTTTTACATGGTCAAGTTTGGTATCATTGGAAAGGCCATGCTCTGGCCGATCCAACGATATCAAACATTAACCCTTAGCTGCCACGGATCGGGAGATAGGGGGTTCATTGGAACCCCCTAATTCCACCATTGCTGGCAGCTAGGGGTTAACTCCAGGACTAGCGTCATCGTGCTATGCACGATGACGCCAGTCCTCAGGGGGAGTTCCCGGAGGCTTGGCCGACATCCAAGATGTCGGCCAGCTCCGGGAGAGGATCACGATCTGGCGCTCTTCAGCGCCGAATCATGATCCGGCTCCCCAGGCTTTAAGGTCAGCCACTGTTTGGAAGGGCAGGCTGTGCTCTTCCAAACGGTGCCTGCCTTAACTTTGTGCCCCCCGGTGATTGGGAGCGAGAGAGGTCCGAAGGACCTCCCCCTTCCCTTTCAGGCGCCTCCTCCGCACACGCGGGGGGGCGCCTGAATTAGATGTCATCGCGCCGCAGGGATGACATCTAATGGCCCCGCCGGGGTCCCGGAGTGCCGGGCTGACATCCAAGATGTCAGCCCGCACCGGGGGGGAGCGCAGCAATCGGCCAGAATCCAGCCGATTGCTGCCTCCTTTGCATGGACGCGCTCAGCGCGTCAATAGCACAGGAGAACCACTTGGCTGGACGCGCTGAGTGCGTCCATAGCAGCCAAGTGGTTAAGTATAGGACTCCGACGTACAGTAAGCTCGCGCAGCGTTTGCGCAGGTTCACCCGCGGTAGACGTATACGCGCGTTTGTTGCGCTGACATTGTAATACGACGTTCTGCGCAAAGGGTTTTGCCCCTCGCATTAATGCGTTTTTACGCGAAGAATGTAACAGGGCCCCAAAATTTCTGTGCACTCTGAATTACTCCTTTATAGAACTGGGACTGTAGGTATTTGAGACGTGCATAACCTCTTTATTGAGCAGAAACCATTAAATGGCTTTTATGATTCCTTTTAATCACTCTTCAACAGTCAAGACCAGAGGACTTAGGCTAGGGTCAGACGAACGCATTTTTCGCGCCGTCCGTAAAAAAGAGCGTTCGAACGAATGAATGTATTTTTTCACAGAATACGCGATAGCGGTCCTACGATGCGCATTTTCGTCTGTGATTTTGTACGGATCATCAATAAAACACTTTTTGCGTCTGGACGTATGTTGGCCGGACATTAGCAGCGTCTGACGTCTCCTAATCACGCACACACGCCGCTAGCGGACGCAGCGCACTCTGTACAGTACTAGCGGTATCACGTTCTTGAAAAAATGGGTTTGTTTGCGTTGTTTGCGTTGCGCGGCCGCACTTTCGTGCGGCCATACTTCGTATATTGCCCGTCATTGGCCATCATTTGCTGCTACTACGGCCGTGATAAAGTGCGGCTGCACGCGCGTTCGCACTGCGTTCGTCTGACCCTAGCCTTACTTAAAAATGCCTGTAAGTGGAACTATAAGTGTACTTTATTTGTTTATTTTTTAAAGCCATTGATATTTGTAAACAAACTTTGCTGGACTGCCAGGATTCTTCCTTGGGAATCGGAATTCACAGCCGTCCAGGGAGGTGAAAAAAATCTAGTGTGCCATAGTATAGGAGTAAGAGAAGTAATTCATTTTGTGTTTTGATTTAATGCGCTTGTTGTGATTCCATGCGACAATGATCTTTATGAAAGCCTTACTTAGAGTGTACAAAGACTCAGTAAGTACAGCTGCTTCGTATAAGCAAATTCACTACCGCAGACTGCTTTATTCAGGGGCCTTTTTTTCTTATTTAAAATTAAAATGACTTGAAGCATGTGAAATGGGAGCAAATTATTTCCTTTTATAACGTATTGAATGAAGCTTTTTATTAGCTTCTAATTTTTGCTTTTCTCCATGGTGTTAATCGCGCCATACTTCAGCACGAACCGTCATTAAATAGAACTTGACACTTCCCTCGCATATTTTTATATATTTAATTGATGTTTTTAGCCGTACTAAGTGCTTACTGTGCATCGAGCCTGCAACTTGAATAACCGGAGCTGTGCTACAAATAAACAGCACTCGAAAGGTTGCCAGGGCAACTCAGCAACGCTGGTCTCCATTGGAACGTCTCATAATCCCTTTTAATATTATTATCACATCTCGTTTCTACTGCTTCTTGACAGTTTTATGACACGAGCAATTATTTATTTTAACCGCTGGGATGCCAGCGTATTTAGTTCCATCTGGCACGGGAAGAAGTCAATATTTTCAAAACACTGAAATGTAATATTTCATTCATCATGCACTTGGGGATTATCATAACTTCCACATTAAACTGAAAGATAATGCTTATAAGGGAGATGTCAATTGAAGTTATAATAAATCAGATTTATCTAGCAAATGTGTGCAGGTAAGTAGTTTTGACATATGCTGGAACTCGATCTACTGATACTAGTGCAAGAAACTTTAAAGTAGGGGGTTTGTTGCTTCAGGCAATGATTAAAGGGATATTCCTGAAGTGCTCCCCTGCACCCAATATAAATTGGCATGTTTTCCGACCGAGGCAGCAATAGAGGGTCACTAAGAAGCAAAATCGGCGTGAGATGTTTAGTCTTAGTGGCTCAACTTTACAGGCTCTTTTATGTATGTTAGACTGGAGAACTATTCGTTCTCTATCAGGGTTATTCAGAGACAGCCGAACTGGCCCCAAAATTGCACCGAACAGTGAATTTCCCCATAAAGGTACAATTTTGTGACTATTCGGCTATTCAAAAAAGCAGGCAGTTTGCCAAATTTTGGCGAATTGCCAGCGAAATACAGTGCTGTTCGACGGCAGTGAAATCCCCATAGAAAAGCAATGGTTAATCTAGTCAGAGGACACCGAAAAGCAGTGAAATGTCAGTGAAATGCCCTGATGGTCGGTGGTTTCATTCGGCAGGTTTAATCAGGCAACTCCCATAGGTTTCAATGTTAAAAATATTCCTGTTTTTATCCAATATCTATTAAACCGTTTATTCTTTTAATTTGCAGCAAAAAGTCTCTTTATTTTTTTTACAGGGTCATTCAGAGAGCGTGAAAAGCAGGAGAATGACTGGAGAATGAAAAATTCTAGGTCAATATAGCCAAACCAGAAAAATTCTCCAAATCTTTCCAAATCGGCTATTTTGACCTAGAATTTTTCATTCTCCAGTCATTCTCCTGCTTTTCACGCTCTCTGAATAACCCTGTTAGTATTTTTTTCAGCAAATTTTTTTCCCCGACTTTTTTAAATAGCGTTTTTTTCTGTAACATGCCTTTTTATTATTATTCATAGGACCTTATATATTAATTCCAGACATTTTCGTTAAGTAGTTTTTTTGCAAACATCGTTTGAAATTCTTTGCGTTTCAATCGTTTTGTTATATTTTTTTTTACCCCGTTTGTCGGCTTGACGGCTTTTTCTGGGGGCTGGTTGGCACTGTGTTCGGTGGCTGGGCGGCTTTTTTCGAATGTGTTCAACAGGTTTGCGTTGGATCAGCGAGTATGTCCGGCGAGTTTTCTGCAGCGTTTCGGATCGAGCAGATATTTCAGATCGTTATTTGTGGGGTTTTCAGTGGATTTTCGGCAGATTTTCAGTGATTTTTAAGTGGATTTTCGGTAATTTTTCAGTGGATTTTCGGATCCGTTCCCTGCACTTCGGGGACCCTGCGGTGAATGCTGACTTGTCGGTGACATTTCGGTGCTTTCCGAACAACCCCTCTAGTCCTTTGTGTCGCAGCGAGGGGGTTAGAAGATTGCACACACCTCTTCATAGAAGAAGCAGAGGTATTTTTAGAGTTTATCCATCATTTTTCTATATTTAAGTGATAAAATTTATAGTAATTATGATAAATAATTTTTTTTAAATATAATATCATTAAAAATCATGAAGTGTAGAAATGTAAGTGTCGTTGCAGAGCAGAGCACACTACAGTAACGACAATTAAACACAATACATCCCAGAAGCTCATATTATTAATTAGGGGTTAGCCTCTTCTTTACTGAGGCTACGTAAACTCGATCTTCAAAAACACTTGCTGGTGCCCTGGTATCAAGTATGCTCGATTTGGTCCTATTCTTGAGCAATGCAAAATAATGTCGTTAATTGGAAACAAAATTAATTTGCAAATGGGCTCCAGAATGTTCACCAAATCTTTTAACACCATGGGGATGACAGCTGAGGTGCTAAAATAGTTTGAACAGCTGGGACTGTGTGTGTCTACTGTAATACACAGAGCCTCAAATGGTTCAGCTTGGAGACCCAGGTGCAGTAGTAGTTTTTGGCTGGCAGATGGTGACATCTGTCTGCCAAATAGAGCTAGTACAGTAAATAATACACTGAAAATATTTTCAATTTTCTTTTGCATAATTAATGACAGTGATTAAAAAAATACTGGTTCCTTATAGTGGTTTTATGGAAAAATCACTTGGTAGTGAAGGGGTTAAGAGGGAGCTAGATGCTATCTGCTTTCAAAATGCTGTGCACTCTTATCTCTGCCATTTTCAACCAGGCTGATGTGTGGTGTCACCAACCAATTACAAAATAAACTTAAGGGCACGCATAGAGGAGTATTCGTCAGGAATGTGATAACTTCTCAGGGAATGGCTCTCCCTACTAATGCAACTTGAATGTAAAATGAATGTACTTCCATTGATATTCTGTTCACATATTTTGAGTGGTGGCTTGTCCATAGGCTAAGATGGGGCATGCCCTACCATCTTTTTTGCAATAAATTGATTGATAAAATGTCTTAGGTCCCTTTAATCAGTGTTATTGTCTCCTCAACTGTTGCTAGGCAGAGTAAGAAAAAAAGAAAGATTACGTGATTATTTGTCTTTGACCAGAATCCAAAAATCTGATACGGGCTCTACGGGAGATCTTACAATAACGGACCGCAGCTGTCTCATTCCTCCTGCTACTGGCTAATTGAGCTCTGACAGACATCAAACAAACCGCCCAAGCAAGTGCCCATCTGAGGTTTGACTAGAAATCTTATCTGCTACACACACTAGGTGCATGCCTTAACTCCTTAATGACAGAACATGCACTCGACATTTGCCTTAATGTGCTAAATACAAATAACAAGTAAATAATAAAATAAAAACATAAGGACCCTATTACATTCTCTGCGCAATTGTGCTCGCGTAGCGCAATTATTTTGCGCACAAAAAAACGTTACAGTGCAAAAATTAACATGGTATTACGATCCGAGTGCATTTTTTCTTCCTCCAAGATTTTTCATGCGCAAATCCAACGCGCAAAGCCGTTCGCAAATGAACGTTGCGTGCAGGAATCGGTGGACAGACTGTTTTGTCAGGGGATTTGTCACCGGATTCAGCCAACATCAATCATCCATTTCCAATAAAATATTGTAGCGCTCACTCCCGGAGGAGCCGCTGAAAATGAACCACGGGTCAGTCTCCCCGCACTAGGGAATAAATATACTCCAGCACCGTTGTGGATTTTATAAATTATATTGTTTACTAAAGTAAAAGGCATATAATGAGACACGGTGTTCGTAGATATATTTACAGTATTTCGTATCGCGGTAAACGCGCAGCGGAAAAAGAAATGCGAGACTTCGTATTTCTGAAAAATGCGCGACCGAACAGAAAAATACAATGCTTCGTAATTCGGGAAACACGCAGCGGAAACCAAAATAAGATGCAAATCTTTTCCCCTTCTTTAGATACTAGGGAGTGAGTCCCGAACAGGTTAAGTCCCGAACTGTGAGTGTATGTGTGTGTTGTGGTACCCGGGTACTATTCAACTGGCCAGTGAATCTTTTAAACGATGTCTTCGACTAGTCAAGTTGGGGCCCTGTGGGTTTCAGAAATAAACAACAGCGCACTTTCTTGACTTTGTAAAACCGGCCTTGGAGGCCTCTCACCCATCCGCTGGATCACCAAGGTTCCGCTGACCCAGGACGTCCCTCCGCTCGATGCCTTGCTAGGATACTGGCTACTGGATCTGTTGTCGGGTTCTCTTTGCTCCGACCGTGGCTTGTCCAGCTACCGCCTGCTCTCCCATCCAATGGACCTGCGGTACTCCTAACTCAGGGGTCCTCCGCTTCCTTGACAGCAGCTTGGGGAATGCCTGTGGATCACTGGGTCTCCTTCTTACAAGGCTGGGTAACCCCTCTTGGAATCCTGGTAGGCCGCACCTGCGCTCCGGCCTAGTCACTGTTCCACTCTGCAACACTGCATCCTCTCTCATGCACTCCCTGGCGCGCTCTGACAGCTATCTCCACGAGGCTCAGGATGTACAGCGTCTGTGTCCCACCCACTTCCTGTGTCCGTTTGCAAAGCATGCCAGGAAACGTAGTCCCAATATCTTCTGTGTTGGTCCAGCATGCTTACCATGGTCTCTGTCTCCCTCTGGTGGCCATTTCAAATAAATGCAGCAGAACAGTCTTTTTAAACACAGCGCTACACTCTCCCCCCCTAAACTCTTGGGTCCTCCCAAGGGCGTGTAACGGGTGCATGTAACGGTCATACATAACACAACATAACATAACATAACAACAGTTGCATTACATTTCTAACTTTAGCCTATATAGTCAGGGTTGAAAACAGGCAGCAAATATCCTCAATCTCACCCAAACCCCTAGACACCTCTGTAAGTAGGGCCGACACTCCAGGAAACCTCCGCACAGTTGTTACAGCTTCCTCTGTGCTATGTCCTGGTGAATCATACGTGAGTCTCTGAGGGGGTCGTATTGGCCGTTTAGGTTCAAATTTTTCAGGAACCTCTTCAGTCGGGAGAGCTGACTCTACAGGCTCAATTCTCTCATCAACAATCGGAGCAAACATTTCCTCAGAATATGAGCCCTCCAGTGAAGGCATAGAACTGTAATCTATGGATATTTCCTCTAAAACTTCAGAAACTTCCGGTGCTTGAGTCATCACTTCAGAAATATCAGGTTCTAAAGCACTCCCACTCCAGTCAGAGACTGGCTTGACGCCCTGAGACTCAGGTGTCCACACCCAGCTCAGACTCCAGCCTTCCTCTTCACTGTCTTCTTCACTCTCTCCGACGGGGCGTAACTGCCGAGACCGAGTAATAGAAGTCGGACGAGATATAGGCAGACCAGGCACAGAGAATTTGTCTCCAATCGGTACTTGTACAGTCTCTCCTGAACGTAGGACCTTCTCTGTCCCTTCCGTTCTCCTCAGCCTTCTTACTTCTGTAGTGGCTCTCTGTTCTTTGACCCTCCGTGGACAGGCCCGTCGTGACATCGAGTGTGCCTTCTTAGGAGCAGGACTCTCCTCCGTGACCAGTGGGGTTAAGAGGTGTCTCAACACATCAGCGTTCATCCCCACTATCATAGAACTTTGATTAGCTCCCGAGGGACGAGGACACACAATTGCCAACGTGTCACATACTCCCGGTTGTCCAGTAATTTCCGAACTGAATTCTAGCTTCACCTGTATATATCCATCGTAGGGAAACTTCTCCATTCCCATACCCCAGATTTCGAGATCTTTCAATTTCTTCAGGGGTATATGCTTCAAATATTTCTGATAGAAGTCTCGGTAAATCAGCATTACTTGAGCACCCGAATCTAGAAGAGCCTTAGTATAGACTCCTTCCACTTGAACCGGGATGATGGGCGAAGGACCTATCAACTTGTCAGGGAACTTTTTCGTAGTAGCAGGAGAGGTAGACCCAGTCTGTTGTACTCTAACCCTTGTCCTCACACGTGGTGACTGCGGGCGTACATTGTCTTCCAGCGACGTAGGACCAGACCTCCAGGGAGAGGATCTCCTAGGTCTAGCAGGCACATATAGAGACCCTCCCTGTCTCCTTTCTGGGCACTGAGCCTTGAAATGACCGAATTCTCTACAGGCGAAACATCTTCCCCACGAGGATGAGGGCACACTTTCTTCCTGTGGTTCATTTGAAAATCCTCTGTCGGAGGCCACAGCAACCGCTGCTGTTCGTATATCTGAGAGAGACTTCTGTATTTCAGTCTGCACTTCTACTACTTTCAAGATTGCCCGGCATAGGTCCATGTGTGTCTGTTCCATCTTGACTTGGGCTTCTTGTACGCTCGCGAGAGTCTTTTGTATCTCACCATACACCTGGTTTGATGACTTTGGAGTTATCTCCGGCTCATATGTCTCTTCCAGATCTTCTTCATCTGATGAACACTCGTTATACTCTATGGGTTGCGCATAGACCTTTTCTCCCCTTCTTCCAAGCTTCTCTTCCAGAAGGGCTTCTTCCTCCCGAACAACTCGAATCAGTTCTAGGTAATTTAACTCTTTATTACCTTCTCGAGTCCTCAGCTGCAACATCACAGGATCTAAAGGTAAGGCACCCTTCAATATCTGACGCATTCTAACCTGATCTACTGTAGTGGGGTCTGTTCCTTTCTTCAACAGTACTTGGTACAGTATCTTATACAGGCGCCTCATGTATTCTGTCATCTTCTCACCCCTTTTCTGGTAAGTATGCTCATATTGGTACATTAGCTCAGCAGCCTTTTCCGTTCGCCCGAAGACTTCCTGTAATATGTTCAGGTAATCTAGAGCAGTACAGTCTCTCTTACTCAGCTTCAGATTCCTGACAGCCTCTGACGCAGGTCCCTTTAAGCTCTCAGTAATCCTTTGCTTCTTCTGCGCTTCAGAGACGTCCCACTCATCCAGAGCCTGCATCGCTTGTTCTACCCATTCTTCGAAGGTTTCTTCTCCCGCCGGAGTTGGCAAGTTTCCTGAAAATTTTTCCAACTTCCGATATCCGAAGCTGATGTAAGAAGGGTGAGCCCTCTGACACTTAACCACTAGGTCTCCAATAGCAGCAATGAACTCCGGCCCGATCATGGCCAGCGGGCTGGATGCAGGAATGTTCGCTGAATCACCACGTGGCTTACTTGGCTGGATCAGACGAACTTCCACGTCGTCGGTTAGCTGTATACCCACGCCCTGAAAACACACAGGAACACCCTTTCTCCACTTGAAAAGAACATACGTGTGAGAAGTCTCTGGGTTCACTTTGATGTCCGCTAGAAACCCCCGCTGGTCAGGTGCCAACGCTGCCACGGCCAAGCGGATCTGCTCTTCTGCCCAGGTGTCTAGAGGAATATCCATTACTACACTCAACTCTAACTGGCCACCCTGTGCTTTACACCACTCTGCTGCTTCGTCTGGGTCCATATTTAACCCTTTAAAAGCGGTTTTTCCAGAGACTGAGATCCCGGAAACGAGCCCCCATGTGTAGCGCTCACTCCCGGAGGAGCCGCTGAAAATGAGCCACGGGTCAGTCTCCCCGCACTAGGGAATAAATATACTCCAACACCGTTGTGGATTTTATAAATTATATTGTTTACTAAAGTAAAAGGCATATAATGAGACACGGTGTTCGTAGATATATTTACAGTATTTCGTATCGCGGTAAACGCGCAGCGGAAAAAGAAATGCGAGACTTCGTATTTCTGAAAAATGCGCGACCGAACAGAAAAATACAATGCTTCGTAATTCGGGAAACACGCAGCGGAAACCAAAATAAGATGCGAATCTTTTCCCCTTCTTTAGATACTAGGGAGTGAGTCCCGAACAGGTTAAGTCCCGAACTGTGAGTGTATGTGTGTGTTGTGGTACCCGGGTACTATTCAACTGGCCAGTGAATCTTTTAAACGATGTCTTCGACTAGTCAAGTTGGGGCCCTGTGGGTTTCAGAAATAAACAACAGCGCACTTTCTTGACTTTGTAAAACCGGCCTTGGAGGCCTCTCACCCATCCGCTGGATCACCAAGGTTCCGCTGACCCAGGACGTCCCTCCGCTCAATGCCTTGCTAGGATACTGGCTACTGGATCTGTTGTCGGGTTCTCTTTGCTCCGACCGTGGCTTGTCCAGATACCGCCTGCTCTCCCATCCAATGGACCTGCGGTACTCCTAACTCAGGGGTCCTCCGCTTCCTTGACAGCAGCTTGGGGAATGCCTGTGGATCACTGGGTCTCCTTCTTACAAGGCTGGGTAACCCCTCTTGGAATCCTGGTAGGCCGCACCTGCGCTCCGGCCTAGTCACTGTTCCACTCTGCAACACTGCATCCTCTCTCATGCACTCCCTGGCGCGCTCTGACAGCTATCTCCACGAGGCTCAGGATGTACAGCGTCTGTGTCCCACCCACTTCCTGTGTCCGTTTGCAAAGCCTGCCAGGAAACGTAGTCCCAATATCTTCTGTGTTGGTCCAGCATGCTTACCATGGTCTCTGTCTCCCTCTGGTGGCCATTTCAAATAAATGCAGCAGAACAGTCTTTTTAAACACAGCGCTACAATATTTACAAACTAAAAAAAAAGAAAAAAAAAAATTAACAACCACCAGCCCAAAAAAATAAAAATTAACAATGACACAATTTATAAATTTTAATGTTTGGGTATGTGTAGAATGTGTAACTGTACTGTGCTGTGTTATTTTTTTCATGCTGGTGTATTTCGTTTCGCCCAGAACGATCACATTTACAGTTACCACCTACTTTTCAAAGACGTAACGAAAATGCGCGCAAACTTTCGTTGCGCGAACATACTAATTCCATCCGCGTACCAGCGCACGAACGCATTTGCGCCGACAATGTTAAGTATAGGATCGGCGCAGGAAAATTCGTTCGCGCAGTGTCAATCGCGATAGACGATTACACGCATCGTTTGCGCGAACGTCGTAATACGACGTTGTGCGCAAATGGTTTTGCACTCGCGCAAATGCGCATTTGCGCGTGCGCAAAGCAAACGCGCAAAGAATGTAATAGGGCCCTAAATGTGTAAAAGTATGCAGGATTTTTTCTTTCATACACTGAAGTTAGGTATAATGGGAATAAGCGCAGATGACATTTTTTTCTTTGTTATGTTTCACACATGTTGTTGGGCTGGATGCACTTGGTGGTTGCAGCCGCCCCATCGGGGAATAGACCACATCCCTCTTGTACTATGTATGTTTCAATGTACTTCCAGCCAGGTCATCCCTGCAGCAAGATCCCGCTCTGTGTCTTTGTTTTCGATCCGCCAAAGTGGATTTTGTTTCTGGGGGAGCATAAATAAAGGCCCACCAGTCTACCTCATGTCTGACAAGCAGTATGAGCTGGTATGGTTTGCTATACAGCAGCCTGTGGTTTCATTTTTGGATAGGACTCGCCCTCATAGAGGTGCCTTGATGCTGGCGGGCGAGCTTAGTCTTATAATGGCCATTAATAAGAAACCAAACCTCTAATTGTGTTTAGTTTCACACGGTATAATGGGAATAAGCACAGATGAAATTTTTTTCTTTGTTATGTTTCACAAATGTTGTTGGGCTGGATGCATTTGGTGGTTGCAGCCGCCCCATCGGGAAACCCTAAATGTGTAAAAGTATGCAGGATTTTTTCTTTCATACACTGAAGTTAGGTATACTCAGTTATTTGAAATAAAATGGGTGGGGTCAGCATTCAGTTTCTATTTCAGCAAATAAGAATAAAATAATTTTTTTCACGTTTAGATTTTTTCTTCTGAATAATGCATTATGTATATATATTGTGGCTAATTTCTGGCTTACACTTGTAATCATCAAATTTCTGGCCATTTTATTTGCCTCATTAATAGGAATATGTCTATATGGTTTATTCGCTATTCATGTTGTTGGCCACATATTTTGGAGGTAGTAGTTCCATATAGACATATTCCAATTCATGATGAAAAACATTCATGTTTCCAGCATGGCGCCCCACCAGCTTGAAATGTCACCAGCCAACACTGCATATCGTAAATAAATATTCATTGGGTAAGTGTATTATACTGGATATCACAGGCTGCAAAATAAAAAAAGTACCTGTAGACAGAAATTTCATGGGGGGACAAAACAAAAATAGCCATTTTGCAAATGAACAAACCATTAAGCACCCTATCGCCCCTTTTACAATTGGATATAGAATATGTGAAAATAATGCAGTGAAACCAAACAGGACACAATTATACTGGAAAATAATTTATTGTATATTAAAAATATTTAATTAATTTTTATATAGTTCTTATATATCCTAAATAACTGAGAAAACTAACCTCATGGTAGCCTCTTTTCTACAGTCCTGTATGTAAAGATAGCCCAGGTTGTGGCCCAGTAGGCATTCATCTGTCCCCCATGCCAGCTCTCCCCTATCTGTAGCATGTTTTTTGGGCTTAGTATTGCTTTTACATTATAGAAAGTCATAAAATCTTAATTTGTTTAAGAAGTGTCACTTCAAGATAAAATTGTACATTAATATCAGCATTACTGACATTGCAGATGGGCTGTTGGGATTGTGCATCACAATTTATTGAGTATAAATATCGATCTGGAGAAACGCGCCTCCACCAAACAAGTATGACTATGCAGATAGAAGATATTTAATAGAACACATAATACAATGAAAAATTACAGAATACAGGCAGTTTGTTACAGGAACAGCAATCACCTTCATCTCCTGGCTGGACACAAAGTCCATATATAATAACGTACACACTAATCACTTGAATAATTGTATTCAATCAAACATCTATTGGCATCATTTAAATCAGGTCTGTCAGGTTCTTTCCCAATAATGTGTCATCAACACTATCTAAACATTCATTCTATCGGGGGTAGTATGACATTTATTTCAGTGAAATTTCTGTGCTATCTAGTTCAGCGCGTTTCGGCGATTCCATTTCGCTGACCCTGTGGTGAACTCAGTAACTTAAACCAATAAAAATGCATTAAGATGTGTTTAAATAATAAAAAAGGTCCATTAAAAAATAAAAATGTCGGTTACAGAACAGAAAAAGTAAAAAAACAACTTTTAAAAAAAAAAGAGAAAATGTTTTGTCCAAGAAAAAAAGCAAATTGGACATAATGTCACACAAAACTCCAAAAGTGGGCTGGACAAAATTCTTGGCACCCTTTCAAAATTGTGGATAAATAAGATTGTTTCAAGCATGTGATGCTCCTGTAAACTCACCCGGGGCAAGTAACAGGTGTGGACAATATAAAAATCACACCTGAAAGCAGATAAAAGGGAGAGAAGTTCGCTTAGTCTTTGCATTGTGTGTCTGTGTGTGCCACACTAAGCATGGACAACAGAAAGAGGAGAAGAGAACTGTCTGAGGACTTGAGAACCAAAATTGTGGAAAAATATCAACAATCTCAAGGTTACAAGTCCATCTCCAGAGATCTAGATTTGCCTTTGTTCACAGTGCGCAACATTATCAAGAAGTTTGCAACCCATGGCACTGTAGCTAATCTCTCTGGGCGTGGACGGAAGAGAAAAAATTATGAAAGGGTGTAACGCAGGATAGTCCGGGTGGTGGATAAGCAGCCCCAAACAAGTTCCAAAGAAATTCAAGCTGTCCTGCAGGCTCAGGGAGCATCAGTGTCAGCGCAAACTATCCGTCGACATTTAAATTAAATGAAACGCTATGGCAGGAGACCCAGGAGGACCCCACTGCTGACACAGAGACATAAAAAAACCAAGACTACAGTTTGCCAAAATGTACTTGAGTAAGCCAAAATCCTTCTGGGAAAACATCTTGTGGACAGTTGAGACCAAGATGGAGCTTTTTGGTAAAGCACATCAGTCTACTGTTTACCGAAAATGGAATGAGGCCTACAAAGAAAAGAACACAGTACCTACAGTGAAATATGGTGGAGGTTTAATGATGTTTTGGGGTTGTTTTGCTGCCTCTGGCACT
Source organism: Leptobrachium leishanense (assembly GCA_009667805.1). Classification (NCBI taxonomy): domain Eukaryota; kingdom Metazoa; phylum Chordata; class Amphibia; order Anura; family Megophryidae; genus Leptobrachium; species Leptobrachium leishanense. The sequence continues at coordinate 119,048,535 of CM019073.1, forward strand.
GGGTGCCTTGAATGTGTGCAAGGCATCATGAAATCTGAGGATTACCAAAGGATTTTGAGTCGCACTGTAGAGCCCAGTGTCAGAAAGCTGGGTTTGCGTCCAAGATCTTGGGTCTTCCAGCAGGACAATGACCCCAAACATACGTCAAAAAGCACCCAGAAACGGATGGCAACAAAGAGCCGGAGAGTTCTGAAGTGGCCAGCAATGAGTCCAGATCTAAATCCCATTCAACACCTGTGGAGAGATCTTAAAATTGCTGTTGGGAAAAGGCGCCCTTCCAATAAGAGAGACCTGGAGCAGTTTGCAAAGGAAGAGTGGTCCAAAACTCCGGGTGAGAGGTGTAAGAAGCTTATTGATGGTTATAGGAAGCGACTGATTTCAATTATTTTTCCCAAAGGGTGTGCAACCAAATATTAAGTTAAGGGTGCCAAGAGTTTTGTCCAGCCCATTTTTGGAGTTTTGTGTGACATTATGTCCAATCTGCTTTTTTTACTCCCTTTTTTTGTTTTGTTCCAATACACACAAAGGGAATAAACATGTGTATAGCAAAACATGTGTTACTGCAATACTTTTCTGTGAGAAATACTTGATTTTCTGGAAAAATGTCTGGGGTGCCAACAATTTCGGCCATGACTGTATGTGCCGTGTTTATGTATATGTATATTCTGTGTGATGTGTATGTATGTGATATGTGTGTTTATGTAAGAGCTGTGTGTATGTATGAGCTGTGTGTATGTAGGTATGTATGTGATATATGTATGTGATGTGTGTATGTGATGTGTGTGTGTATATGTATGTGGTGTGTGTGTATGAGATGTGTGTGTGTATGTGATGTGTGTGTATGTATGGGATGTGTGTGTGTATGTATGTGATGTGTGTGTATGTATGTATGTGCTGTGTTATGTGTGTATGCATGAACTGTGTTATGTGTGTATGTAAGTGTTGTGTGATGTGTATATGTTGTGTGATGTGCGTCTGTATGTGGTGTGTGTCTGTATGTGGTGTGTGTGATGTATGTGCTGTGTGTGTATGTGCTGTGTGTGTGTGTGCATGTATATGTGCTGTGTGTGTGTTGTGTGATATGTATGTGCTGTGTGATGTGTGTCTGTATGTGGTGTGCGTGTGTGTATGTGCTGTGTGTGTATGTGCTGTGTGTGCATGTATATGTGCTGTGTGTGTATATGCTGTGTGTGTGTTTATGTGCTGTGTGTGTATGTGCTGTGTATGTGCGGTGTGATGTATGTGTGCTGTGTGTGTATGTATGTGCTGTTGCCGTGTGTATGTGCTGTGTGTGTATGTGCGTGTGCTGTAGGTGCATGTGTGTGTGTATGTGCTGTGTGTGTATGTGCTGTTGCTGAGTGTGTGTATTTATATGTGTGCGCTGTGTGTGTGTATTTATATGTGCGCTGTGTGTGTATTTATATGTGCTGTGTGTGTGTATTTATATGTGCACTCCGCTGCGTGTGTGTATATTTATATGTACGCTGTGTGTGTATATTTATATGTGCGCTGTGTGTATCTGCTGTTGCTGAGTGTGCGGTGTGTGTGTATGTGTTGCTGCGTGTGTATGTGTTGATGTGTGTGTGTGTGCACGCTTGTGTATGTGCTGTGTGTGTATGTATGAGGTGTGTGTGTAACACAAAGTGCCTGTATGTGCAGTGTGTACAGTTGTGTTCAAAATTATTCAACCCCCACTGAAATTGAGTGTTTTGGCCAGTTTGACATTGATTTTGATCATTCAGTCATCTTGCTTACAATTAAATCAAAGAGGCACGTGTAGGTCAGACAAATATAACATAACATTTATAATGAAATAACCACAAATGTCTTTTCTGTGCTCACATCATTATCAGTTTTATTCAACCCCCAAGTGACATTCAATCTTAGTACTTAGTACAACATCCTTTTACAGTTATAACAGCTTTTAAACGTGAAGCATAGCTTGACACAAGTGTCTTGCAGCGATCTACGGGTATCTTCGCCCATTCGTCATGGGCAAAAGCCTCCAGTTCAGTCACATTCTTAGGCTTGCGCACTGCAACTGCTTTCTTTAAGTCCCACCAGAGGTTCTCAATCGGATTTAAGTCAGGTGACTGCAATGGCCACTCCACAATGTTCCAGCCTTTAATCTGAAACCATGCTCTAGTGGACTTGGAGGTATGCTTGGGATCATTGTCCTGTTGAAAGGTCCAACGTCTCCCAAGCCTCAGGTTTGTGACGGACTGCATCACATTGTCATCCAATATCTCCTGGTACTGAAGAGAATTCATGGTACCTTGCACACGCTGAAGCTTCCCTGTACCTGCAGAAGCAAAACAGCCCCAAAGCATGATTGACCCCCCGCCATGCTTCACAGTAGGCAAGGTGTTCTTTTCTTCATAGGCCTTGTTTTTCCTCCTCCAAACATAGCGTTGATCCATAGGCCCAAACAGTTCTAATTTTGTTTCATCAGTCCACAGAACACTATCCCAAAACTTCTGTGGTTTGTCCACAAGACTTTTGGCATACTGCAGTCGACTCTTCTTATTCTTTGGAGACAGCAAGGGGGTGCGCCTGGGAGTTCTGGCATGGAGGCCTTCATTACGCAGTGTGCGCCGTATTGTCTGAGCTGAAACTTCAGTACCCACATCTGACAAATCTTTTCTCAGTTCCTCAGCAGTCACACGGGGACTTTTCTCCACTCTACGGTTCAGGTAGCGAACAGCAGTCGAAGTCAGCATCTTCTTTCTGCCACGACCAGGTAGCGTTTCAACAGTGCCCTTTGCCTTGAATTTGCGAATGATGCTTCCTATGGTCTCTCTTGGTATGTTTAACATTTGCAATCTTCTTATAGCCATTGCCCTTCCTGTGAAGAGTAATCACCTCTTCTCTTGTCTTCCTGGACCATTCTCTTGACTTCACCATGTTTGTAACCACACCAGTAAATGTCTAGAAGGAGCTGAGTATCACAGTCATTTTAAAGCTGCCTAATTGGTGCTTATTATGCTTTATTGCTGCTCCGTGACATCCACAGGTGTTTTCAATACCTGATTGAAAACACTTGAATGAACCTCTGTTCTTCAGAGTGGTAGTCTTTAAGGGGTTGAATAATTGTGTCAATGAAGAATTCACAAAAGAAACATTTACTACTGTATTACAAAACCAATTGATGTCATTTTAGTTGCATATGGTTCTTTAAAAAGTCCTTGTAGGATTTCATTCTGAATACAATTACAAATGTACACTAAATTCCCTAAAACCCTTTACAGCATTGGGGGCTGAATAATTTTGAACACAACTGTATCTGTGAGCAAGGTGCCTGTATAAACAGCCAGATCCTGGGTGCATTGTGCAGCCACATCATGGGGGACACCGAGCAGCCAGACCCTAGGGGGGCACTGAGCAGCCAGACCCTGGGGGGGCACTGAGCAGCCAGACCCTGGGGGGGCACTGAGCAGCCAGACCCTAGGGGGGGGCACTGAGCAGCCAGACCCTGGGGGGGGGCACTGAGCAACCAGACCCTGGAAGGGGGGCACTGAGCGGCCAGACTGTGGGGGGGGCACTGAGCAGCCAGACCCTGGGGGGCGCCTAGCAGCCAGACCCTGGGGGGGGGCACCGAGCAGCCAGACCTGGCCCAAGACATTGTGCTGCCTGGAGCGAAGGCTGAAATGCTGCCACCTCCCCCTAAAATGACACACACACACACCCTGAATATATGGAAGAGCCCCTAAAAAGACACCCACACACCCTGAATATATGGATATATTTGCCCCCAGCTCACATGGATATATATATTTGCCCCAGCTCACATGGGTATATATTGCCCCCAGCTCACATGGGTATATGTTGCCTCCAGCTCACATGGGTATATATTGCCCACAGATCACATGGGTATATACTGCCCCAGCTCATGTGGGTATATACTGCCCCCAGCTCATGTGGGTATATTTGACCCAAGTTCATGTGGATATATACTGCCCCCAGCTCATATGGGTATATTTGCCCCAGCTCATATGGGTATATACTGCTCTCAGCTCATATGGGTATATACTGCACCCAGCTCATAGGAGTATAGTTGCCACCAGCTCATATATATACTGACCCCCAGCTCATATGGGTGTATACTGACCCCCAGCTCATATGGGTATATACCGACCCCAGCTCATATGGGTATATACTGCCCCCCAGCTCATATGGGTATATATTGACCAGAGCTCATGGGTATATACTGACCCCCAGCTCATATGGGTCAGCTCATATGGGTATATACTGCCCCCCAGCTCATATGGGTATATACTGCCCCCCAGCTAACGGGTATATACTACACCAGTCCATATGGGTATATACTGACCCCCAGCTCATATGGGTATATACTGACCCCCAGCTCATATGGGTATATACTGCCCCCCAGCTAATGGGTATATACTACACCAGCCCATATGGGTATATACTGACCCCCAGCTCATATGGGTATATACTGACCCCCAGCTCATGGGTATATACTGACCCCCAGCTCGCCTCTCACCTCCTCTGCTGCCCCAGACTCCAGCGTTCTTCTCCATATGAGGAGGCGAGCGGCCACTGACATGCAGCTTGGCCGCTTGCTGGGAACCACCTGACGAGCTGCGCAGCTGCGTTCTCGTGAGATTGCGCGCTGGTCAGGTGGTTCCTGTCCCAGGCGAGAGGTCAAGCTGCATGTCAGCGGCCGCTCGCCTAGGGAGGGAAACGCTGGCACCGGCGGTGGCCATTTTAAAGCGTCAAATCCGCTCGGCAGCGCTGCCCTTGTGCGCCAGCGACAAAGATGCTGCCGCAGCGCAACAATAAATAGTGCAGCGGTCGCGGATTTGCCGCTTTAAAATTCTGCTGCCTAGAGCAAGTGCACCGCACTGCTCCATCATCGGGCCAGCCCTGCCTGGGGGGGCACCGAGCAGCCAGACCCTCTACAACAATAGACTGGCCTTCGGGCAGGCTTAACAACACCTAGTATACATATAATAATGATATATTATGAATCTGCCGAGTCTGCGGTAAAAAATTATATTTAATTTGTCTGGGTCCTACAATAGAACATGACTTCAAATCTCTTTTAACCCTTTAAGGACGGGCTAGCGTTGCCCGTCGGGCAGAGGTTAGCACTGGCGAGGCGTACAGTTACGCCTCGCCGACAGGTGCCACCTCCGCTGATTTTGGCCCACCTCGCAGCCAACGTGCATCATTGGCAGCAGGGGGAGGGATGAGTTCAGGCCGTCTCTCTGCAGCCAATGGCACGCGGCGCGCGCCAGCACGGGGAGGGGCCACGGGGCGGGCACCCTGTGGATTCAAAGCCCTTCTGCTGGGAGGACGGAATAGCACGTCCCCCGGCATCAAAGGGTTAAACATGATGAGTACAAACCAGTTAAAATGAGCTCAGCACACAGATGTGATATGGCTCAGCAGTGAAGGGGTTAAGCAATGTATAGGGAGGTTTCTATAAAGAGCTATTCCGGGGCAATATCCCCAGTGTATTGCTGTCATCACGTGACTCAGGGGCGCCTTTATACAATGCTGCAGTGAATAGACCATTTAAGCGCATTTTTGGTTTATTTATATTTATTTATCATTTATCCATGCAGCCAGGGTTGTCACACATGTAAGGGGAAGCGTTTTTGGGAAGTCCCTGTAATTTCCCCATGCTTTGGGCCGTGTCAGGGTGGCGGCGATATGAAAGCGGTAGTGGTGCAGCCCGCAGCCTGCTTTCTCCGCGGCTTTGTTATTAGGGGTTGCCTGGCAACCAGGATGCGTCCACAACCCTTCCCACACCGTGCTTCCGGGATACGGTTACCGTGACAACCAGCACCCACAACAAGGGCATCTGCACCGCAAATTGCGCCCGCCACCGCAAAGCAGCGTTCACTGCGCTGTGTCAGCCACAGCCGGGGAAAGGTAGGGGAGCGCTGCGACATGGGAGTCTGTGCGTCCTAATCAGTCTGTGTGTCCGGGTGCAGAGCCTCTGTTATCATTATTATGGATATTATGAAAATGAGGTGTTAACCAGACCACGTGACGGTATCTGTGAGTGACCCGCAGTGTCCCGTCCAGTATTGTGTAAGCAGGGAGAATAAAATGCAATGTTACTGTTATTACTATACATTACACAGGGCCTGCTCCCAGAATCCGGGAACTTCCCTGAGCGGAGCAATCAGTGTATATATACAGTGTATTAAACGCACTCACTCCCTCCCTCCACCCCCCATCTCCACTTTATCTTTCTTACTTCTATTTCTCTCCCACCCTATCTCTGTTTCTTGCAATTTCTCATTCATCTCCCCCTTTCTCCCTCTGTCTCATTCTCTGCTTTTCCCTTCTCTCTCTCCCCTTCTTCCTCTCTCTCTTCCAACCTTTCCTTCTCTCCACCCTCTCTCTCCTGCTCTTCCTCTTCTCCCTCTTTCAATGACTCCCACCTCTTTGTCTTTCTCTCTCTCTCCCCTTTCTTTCTTCCACTTCCTCTGTTTCCCCCTTTCTTTCTTCCACTTCCTCTCTCTCCCCTTTCTTTCTTCCACTTCCTCTGTTTCCCCCTTTCTTTCTTCCACTTCCTCTCTCTCTCCCCCCTTTCTTTCTTCCACTTCCTCTCTCTCTCCCCCTTTCTTTCTTCCACTTCCTCTGTTTAACCCCTTTCTTTCTTCCACTTCCTCTGTTTCCCCCTTTCTTTCCTCCACTTCCTCTCTCTCTTTGCCCCTTTCTTTCTTCCACTTCCTCTCTCTCTCTCCCCCTTTCTTTCTTCCACTTCCTCTGTTTCCCCCTTTCTTTCTTCCACTTCCTCTCTCCCCCTTTCTTTCTTCCACTTCCTCTCTCTCTCTTTATATCCCCCTTTCTTTCTTCCACGTCCTCTGTTTCCCCCTTTCTTTCTTCCACTCCCTCTCTCTCCCCTTTCTTTCTTCCACTTCCTCTGTTTCCCCCTTTCTTTCTTCCACTTCCTCTCTCTCCCCCTTTCTTTCTTCCACTTCCTCTCTCTCCCCCTTTCTTTCTTCCACTTCCTCTGTTTTTCCCCTTTCTTTCTTCCACTTCCTCTGTTTCCCCCTTTCTTTCCTCCACTTCCTCTCTCTCTCTCCCCCTTTCTTTCTTCCACTTCCTCTGTTTCCCCCTTTCTTTCTTCCACTTCCTCTCTCTCTCTTTATATCCCCCTTTCTTTCTTCCATGTCCTCTGTTTCCCCCTTTCTTTCTTCCACTTCCTCTCTCTCTCCCCTTTTCTTTCTTCCACTTCCTCTGTTTCCCCTTTCTTTCTTCCACTTCTTCTCTCTCGCTCTCTCCCCCTTTCTTTCTTCCACTTCCTGTTTACCCCTTTCTTTCTTCCACTTCCTCTCTCTCCCCCCTTTATTTCTTCCACTTCCTCTGTTTCCCCCTTTCTTTCTTCCACTTCCTCTGTTTCCCCCTTTCTTTCTTCCACTTCCTCTCTCTCCCCCTTTCTTTCTTCCACTTCCTCACTCTCTCTCTCCCCCTTTCTTTCTTGCACTTCCTCTCTCTCTCTCCCCCTTTCTTTCTTCCACTTCCTCTGTTCCCCCTTTCTTTCTTCCACTTCCTCTCTCTCTCTCTCTCCCCTTTCTTTCTTCCACTTCCTCTCTTTCCCCCTTTCTTTCTTCCACTTCCTATCTCTCTCTCTTTCCCCGTCTTTCTCTTTCACCCTCTCTCACTCCCACTCTTTCGCTCACTCCCACTGTCACTTTTTCCACCTGTCTTTTCCCCTTTTCTTCTACCTCCTCTCTCTTCCCCCTCCTCTGTCGTTCCCCATCACTCGCTTTCACTCTCTCATACCCCTCACCACCTCTTTTTCTTTCACCCTCTCATTCCCCCTCTCTTTCCACCTGCTCCTTCCTGCTCTCATTACCCCTCTCTCTTTTTCTTTCTTTCACCCCCTCCTCTCTCATTTCCCATCACTCTCTCTCTCTCTCTCTCTCTCTCATACCCCTCTCTCACCACCCTCTCTCTTGCACCACCTCTCTTTCTTTCACTTTCTCATCCCCCTCGCTCCCTCTCTTTTCCCCTCTCTCTTTCCTTCTCTCATTCCTACCTCTCCCTTCCCTCTCTCTTTCACCCCTTTGCTTCTCTTTCTTTCACCCCCTCCTCTTTTTGACCCCTCTTCTGTCTTTCACTCCTCTTCTGTTTCTTTCACCATCTCCTCTTTTTCACCTCTCTCTCTCCCTTCCCCTCTCACTTTTACCCCTGTGTCTCTTTCTTTCACTCCTCCTTTCACCCCTCTTCTGTCTCTTTCTCTCCTCTTCTGGCTCTTTCCCCCTCCTCTTTTTCACCCCTCTCTCTCCCTTCCCCTCTCTCTCTCACCCCTTCACTTCTTTCTTTCACTCCTCCTTTCACCCCTCTTCTGTCTCTTTCACCCCCCCTTCTGTCTCTTTCACCCCCCTCTCTCTTTCACACTCTCTCTGTTCCTTTTGTAATAGTTGTGGTGGAGCTAGTATCCATTACTCTATGTTTTACCTTTGCCCTCAGAGCCCTGTATGTACAGATGTGGCAGTTCACGCTCACGCTGGCTGAAGTGTCCCTCTGCGATTTGCCTATATACGTATTCCTTATTTGTGTAACAATAAAATCATGGAAAGTGACCGGATCCCTGTATACAATTGATTAGCGCTACCCCAACAGATATTTTGCACAGCAGCTTATTATTTTTTGTGGGGTCCTGGAGATGTTCATACTGTCTATTATGTCCGTACCTGGGCGAGGGAGTGGGCTGGCTGCTGAATTTTGGAATAGAGATTCGGAAGGAGGGGGGTGCAATCGGGTTGAATGAGGGTTTTTAGGCAGCTGACATTAGGGAGATTGGGGCTGCTGAGACTGAGAGGAGAGGGTCAGGGTCGGGCAGCTGAAATTAGGAGAGGGTTGTATAACTTGTGAAAATGGAGATTACAAAGATTTATTGGATTTCATTTTCTCATCAGCGTATCAGAGAGGTTATAGGCCTATAGAATAATTCAACATATTCATTTTAACTCATCAATTCGCCTCATATATGGCCGAGGGAAACCGCAGTTTAAGACATGGAAATTCCTAAAAATATGTCCTGGTGCGTAACCTTTCAGCATCTTGTAATTTGCTGTATATTTATATTTATTTAATGCAGATATCTTTGGAAGGTAGAAATATGAAGGTCCTTTGACATGACACTACTAAAAAAATGTCTCTGTTAGTAGAGATACCGAATAAAGCTGCCATTACCTCATCATAATAAGCAAACTGAAACAAACCCTTCAGAAAGCATATTTTTCTACTCAGGAGTATGATTTTTCACAAATATCCCAGATTTCGGTCCGAGACAGGCAGGGCATCTGTTTCTGCTAGCCAAGCTGCCATCTGGGGATGACAACCCAGGTTATGTTCAAGGGCCCAGTGACTAAAGGGGGCCCAAGGTCTTGTCAAACCCTGTGCGGCTTGATAAAGTGCCACAGATGTAGGAGTCCCTCCATGCCATCCAGGACTGGCCCACCAGGTTACCCAGAAAGTTCCCGTTGGGTCACAGTATCTGGAGCGGTTTAGAGCACTCTAAGGCCAGTGTCAAATGAGGGAACTTGAGAGAAGGAGGAACGTCCTTGAGAGTAGACGTTCCTTCCACTCTGACGTCCGTGTGGCCACCTCGCTGAACGCATCTAGTGCACTCATTCCTACAAAGCTCGATCCTTCTGTGGAGGATCACACTTTATAGCCCCAAAGGGAAGGCGGGTCATAGCTTTTCAATGGGGAGGGTTTCAGCACGTCCAGTGGTAATGCGCGCAACTATTGCGCACGCTACACTGTGTGGCCCGCCCCGTTGAAACGTCACAACTCTACGACGGACGTTGGTAGGTGGGTCAGTACGCGTTCACTTAGGCTGCGGTCAGACGAGCGCACTAACTCATCACTGAGGGAGCGATTAGTATGGTCTGCACCACGTACAGGACCAGACTAAATGCCCTCCCAGCCAGGGAATGCTTTTTATCCTGTTGATGGACCACAAGGGACTTAGCCCACTCCCTGTAAAACAAGGTAAGCAGAAGAGGAAAATGGGTTATTTTTCAGTAGTTTATTGAAATGGGCAGCTGAAGGAAGGGGCCCCGACCAGTGAGTTCAGTAAAGGACCCCAAGATTCCTGTCTGCTAGACATTTCTTCCCTCAGTCCCACATGGAACAGGACGGCCCAAACCCACACAGGACAAAGTAGAAAAAGGTGAAGAGGCCATTCTGGGAGAAAATCTTGGTAGTCTTTATTGAGGACACACCTCGCACAATGTTTCGGCCCTATACAGAGCCTTTTTAAGATCACTGACTTGAAAAGGGCTCTGTATAGGAGTGAAACATTGTGTGAGAATTGATGTGTCCTCAATAAAGACTACCAAGATTCTCTCTCAGAATGGCCTCTTCCTCTTCTTTAACTGCACAAAGATCCCAGGTGATCCTCTGTGGACCTTGGCCATTCCGGATGGTAAAGATCAAAACAAAGGACCTACTAACTGAGGGGATCATGGCCAGGGTGACTATATTGCAAATTAGGATTCCACCTTGGGTACAGGGTCCATGATGAAAGAGAGAATGTATGGGAACAGGGTGATGGGGTATTAGGCAGAAGCCTTCAAGTCGCTCTTTTTCAGTTTCTTTCTTTTTTCAGCAGCCAGGATGCCTCACAGAAGACCAGCATCTAGTATCCGATCAGACAGCAGCGATGTGGACCTGGAAGGAATGGGTATGTTATTCTTTATTAGAAAAAAAATCATGTGTAGCGCTCACTCCCGGAGGAGCCGCTGAAATTGAACCTCGGGTCAGTCTCCCCGCACTAGGGAATAAATATACTCCAGCACCGTTGTGGATTTTATAAATTATATAGTTTACTAGAATAAATGGCATATAATGAATAACACGGTGTTCGTATATATTTTTACAGTACTTCGTAATGCGGGTAACGCGCAGCGGAAAAGAAATACGATGCTTCGTAATTTGAGAAATGCGCAGCGGAAAAAAGAGGAAAAATAAATCTTTAACCCCCTTTTGTGTTTGGGGAGTGAGTCCCGCACAGGTTATGTCCCAGAATGTACGTGTGTGTGTGTGTTATGGTACCCGGGTACAATATCCAACTGGCCAGTGAATTGCTTATGAGGTATCTTCGACTAGTCAAGTTGGGGCCCTGTGGGTTTTGGAAACAAACAGCAGCGTGCTTTATTTTCACAACGGCCTGGAAGGCCTCTCACCCATCCGCCAGATACTTGATGCTCCGCTCGACCCAGGACGTCTCTCCGCTCGATGTTGATTGGGGTTCTCTTGGTTACTGGATCCGCTGTCGGGCTTTCTGCACCTGCCGCAAGATGTCCAGCTCACCGCCTGGTCTCCCTGTCCGATCGATCTGCGGTACTCCTAACTCTGGGTCTTCCAGCTTCCTCAATATCAGCGTGGGTAGTCTGGTGAATCACTGGGTCTTCCTCTGATAAGGCTGAATAACCCGGTCTTTAACTCTGTCAGGCCCCAGCTGCGCTCCGGCCTGGTCACTGTCACGTTCTGCAGCACTGGGTCTTGCTTCTCCCACTCCCTGGCGCGCTCTGCCAGCTCTCTCCACGAGGCTCAGGATCTAAGCGTCTGTGTCCCACCCACTTCCTGTTTCTGCCTCCAAAGCATGCCGGGAAATGTAGTCCCAATGTTTTCTGTGTTTGTCCAGCATAATCTTAGCATGGTCTCTGTCTCCCTCTGGTGGCCATTGCAAGTAAATGCAGCAGAACAGTCTTTTTAAACACAGCGCTACACTCTCCCCCCCTAAACTCTTGGGTCCTCCCAAGGGCGTGTAACGGGTACATGTGTCGGTCATACATAACACAACATAACAACAGTTGCATTACATTTCAACATAACATTTCTAACTTTAGCCTATATATTCAGGGTTGACAACAGGCAGCAATTTTCCTCAGTCTCCCCCAAACCCTTAGACACCTTGGCAAGTAGAGCTGACACTTCTGGAAACCTCCGCCCAGTTGTTACAGCTTCCTCTGTGCTATGTCCTGGTGAATCATACGTGAGTCTCTGAGGGGGTCGTACTGAACGTTTAAGTTCAAATTTTTCAGGAACCTCTTCAGTCGGGAGAGCTGACTCTACAGGCTCAATTCTCTCTCCCGCAGACTGAGTAGATACATCTTCGGTGTATAAACCTTCCAGGGAAGGCATAGAACTGTCATCACCCGATACGTCTTCAGGTGGGTGAGTTGTAGTTACGGGCTCAATTTTCTCATCAACAATCGGAGCAAACACTTCCTCGGAATATGAGCCCTCCAGTGAAGGCATAGAACTGTAATCTATGGATATTTCTTCTAAAACCTCCGGAACTTCCCAGGTCTCAGGTACTGCAGGTGCTCGAGTCATAACTTCAGAGATATCAGACCCTAAATCACTCTCACCCCAGTCAGAGACCGGCTTGACGCTCTGGGACTCAGGTGCCCACACCCAGCTCAGACACCAGCCTTCTTCTTCACTGTCTTCTTCACTCTCTCTAACGGAACGGAACTGATGAGACCGAATAGTAGGAGTCGGACGAGATATAGGCAGACCAGGCACAGAGAATTTGTCTCCAATCAGTACTTGTACAGTCTTTCCTGACCGTAGGGCCTTCTCTGTCCCTTCCGTTCTCCTCAGCCTTCTTACTTCTGTAGTGGCTCTCGGTTCTTTGACCCTCCGTGGACAGGCCGGTCGTGACATCGAGTGTGCCTTCTTCGGAGCAGGACTCTCTTCCGTGACCAGTGGGGTTAAGAGGTGTCTCAACACATCAGTGTTCATCCCCACTATCATAGAACTTCGATTAGCTCCCAAGGGACGAGGACACACAATTGCCAACGTGTCACATACTCCCGGTTGTCCAGCGTTTACCGAACTGAATTCTAGCTTCACCTGTATATATCCATCATAGGGAAACTTCTTCATTCCCATACCCCAGATTTCGAGATCCTTCAATTTCTTCAGGGGTATATGCTTCAAATATTTCTGATAGAAGTCTCGGTAAATCAGCGTTACTTGAGCACCCGAATCTAGAAGAGCCTTAGTATAGACTCCTTCCACTTGAACCGGGATGATGGGCGAAGGACCTATCAACTTGTCAGGGAACTTTTTCGTAGCAGCAGGAGAGGTAGACCCAGTCTGTTGTACTCTAACCCTTGTCCTCACACGTGGTGACTGCGGGCATACATTGTCTTCCCGTGACGTAGGACCAGACCTCCAGGGAGAGGATCTCCTAGGTCTAGCAGGCACATATAGAGACCCTCCCTGTCTCCTTTCCGGGCACTGAGCCTTGAAATGGCCGAATTCTCTACAGGCGAAACATCTTCCCCACGAGGATGAAGGCACACTTTCTTCCTGTGGCTCATTTGAAAATCCTCTGTCGGAGACCACAGCAACCACTGCTGTTCGTATATCTGAGAGAGACTTCTGTATTTCAGTCTGCATTTCTGCTACTTTCAAGATTGCCCGGCATAGGTCCGTGTGTGTCTGTTCCATCTTAACTTGGGCTTCTTGTACTTTCTCGAGAGTCTTTTGTATCTCACCATACTCCTGGTTTGACGATTTTTTAGTTATCTCCGGCTCATATGTCTCTTCCGGATCATCTTCATCTGATGAACACTCGTTATACTCTATGGGTTGCGCATAGACCTTTTCTCCCCTTCTTCCAAGCTTCTCTTCCAGAAGGGCTTCTTCTTCCCGAACAACTCAAATCAGTTCTAGGTAATTTAATTCTTTATTACCTTCTCGAGTCTTCAGTTGCAACATCACAGGATCTAAGGGTAAGGCACCTTTCAATATCTGACGCATTCTAACCTGATCTACTGTAGTGGGGTCTGTTCCTTTCTTCAACAGTATTTGGTACAGTATCTTATCCAGGCGCCTCATGTATTCTGTCATCTTCTCACCCCTTTTCTGGTAAGTATGCTCATACTGGTACATAAGCTCAGCACCCTTTTCCGTTCGCCCGAAGACTTCCTGCAATATGTTCAGGTAATCTAGAGCAGTATAGTCTCTCTTACTCAGCTTCAGATTCCTCACAGCCTCTGACGCAGGTCCCTTTAAGCTCTCAGTAATTCTTTGCTTCTTCTGCGCCTCAGAGACGTCCCACTCGTCCAGAGCCTGCATCGCTTGTTCTACCCATTCTTCGAAGGTTTCTTCTCCCACCAGAGTTGGCAAGTTTCCTGAAAATTTTTCCAACTTCCGATATCCGAAGCTGATGTAAGAAGGGTGAGCCCTCTGACACTTAGCCAGCAAATCTCCAATAACCACTATAAATTCAGGCCCGATCATGGCCAACGGACTGGGCGCAGGAACACTTGCGGATTCGCCACGTGGCGCACTTGGCTGAATCAGTTGGACTTTCACCTCATCGGTCAGCTTCACGCTCGCGCCCTGAAAACACACTGGAACACCCTTTCTCCACTCAAAAAGAACATACGTGTGAGAGGTATCTGGGTTCTCTTTAATGTCCAGGATTAACCCCCGACGATCTGGTGTCAGCGCGGCCACGGCCTGGCGAATCTAATCTTCGGCCCAAGTGTCTGCAGGAATATCCATGACTATACAAAATTCTAACTGACTACTGGGCTCCTCACACCATTCGGCAGCAGTGTCTGGATCCATATTTAACCCTTTAGATGCGGTTTTTCCAGAGACTGGATCCCGGACGAGCCCCCACCTGTAGCGCTCACTCCCGGAGGAGCCGCTGAAATTGAACCTCGGGTCAGTCTCCCCGCACTAGGGAATAAATATACTCCAGCACCGTTGTGGATTTTATAAATTATATAGTTTACTAGAATAAATGGCATATAATGAATAACACGGTGTTCGTATATATTTTTACAGTACTTCGTAATGCGGGAAACGCGCAGCGGAAAAGAAATACGATGCTTCGTAATTCGAGAAACGCGCAGCGGAAAAGAGAGGAAAATAAATCTTTAACCCCCTTTTGTGTTTGGGGAGTGAGTCCCGCACTGGTTATGTCCCAGAATGTACGTGTGTGTGTGTGTTATTGTACCCGGGGACAATATCCAACTGGCCAGTGAATTGCTTATGAGGTATCTTCGACTAGTCAAGTTGGGGCCCTGTGGGTTTTGGAAACAAACAGCAGCGTGCTTTATTTTCACAACGGCCTGGAAGGCCTCTCACCCATCCGCCAGATACTTGATGCTCCGCTCGACCCAGGACGTCTCTCCGCTCGATGTTGATTGGGGTTCTCTTGGTTACTGGATCCGCTGTCGGGCTTTCTGCACCTGCCGCAAGATGTCCAGCTCACCGCCTGCTCTCCCTGTCCGATCGATCTGCGGTACTCCTAACTCTGGGTCTTCCAGCTTCCTCAATATCAGCGTGGGTAGTCTGGTGAATCACTGGGTCTTCTTCTGATAAGGCTGAATAACCCGGTCTTTAACTCTGTCAGGCCCCACCTGCGCTCCGGCCTGGTCACTGTCACGTTCTGCAGCACTGGGTCTTGCATCTCCCACTCCCTGGCGCGCTCTGCCAGCTCTCTCCACGAGGCTCAGGATCTAAGCGTCTGTGTCCCACCCACTTCCTGTGTCTGCCTCCAAAGCATGCCAGGAAATGTAGTCCCAATGTTTTCTGTGTTTGTCCAGCATAATCTTAGCATGGGTTCTGTCTCCCTCTGGTGGCCATTGCAAGTAAATGCAGCAGAACAGTCTTTTTAAACACAGCGCTACACATGCTTTGGGTAAAAATATTTTTCTGTTGTCATAAGAGCATTTCCGGAGTGTCCTTTTGGTGCGTGTCCACATCCAGCTGTACCACTGAGCACAAGACAAGGAGCAGATATAAACCAACAGGGCAGACGCTCTCACGCCTGCTTCCATTCACTACCACGTTGTTTTTCTTTTTAATTACTATGTATGTATTAGGCTAGGGTCAGACAAACGCATTTTTCGCATTGTCCGTAAAAAAAGTGCGTCCGAACGCATGGACGTATTTTTTCACGGAATACGCGATAGCGGTCATACGATGCGCAATTACGGCCGTGGTTTTTTACGGATCCAAACCAGGAAACCTTGGGTGTCTGGACGTTATGTTGGCCAGACATGAGCAGCGTCTGACGTCTCCTAATCATGCACACACGCCGCTATGCGGACGCAGCGCACTCTGTACGTCAGTACTAGCGGTTTGACGTTCAACTTTCGTGCGGCCGTACTTCGTGTGTGGGCCTGCGTTGGACGTCATTTGCTGCTACCACGGCCGAAATAAAGTGCGGCTAAACGCACGTTCGCACTGCGTTCGTCTGACCCCAGCCTTAGGGCTTCTCAATGCTGTATAAAGTCATCTGACAGAGCACCTACCTGTCTGTGACATTGTACTCACCAGAAGAAAAAATAAAAAAAACACACAGATATCTGGAGATGCTGCTTTACCTTGCTATGATGACATATTAATTCTAAACGTTGCTTTTGTTACAGGAAAGAAGAAAACAAATTCTGCTACTTCTTTAATATTTCATAATATACAGGGTGTCCATAAAGTCTCTTTACAATTTCAATTTTTGCCTCATTTAATACACCTCTATATGGTGTACGAAGCACAAAGGCCACCCCTTCCAATCCACTGGTCTGGAAATGTATCATTTAGGAAAACCCACGTACATGCAGTCCCCAGTGTGGTGGTGCACCATCTTGCTGAAAAATTATGGTTGGTTGAAGGTCATGTGGTTGTAGTGCCACGGATTTAGTCAAAAGGTCAAGGTAAACATTTGCAGTAATTGATGTCTCTCCGAAGAAAAACGACTTCTTTCTATGGGGTTATGTTAAAGATATCATGTATCGAACAAAGGTACGGGACATCACTAATCTAAAGCAGAGGATCACTGATGCTATTGTCACCATTGATGAGGGTATGCTACAGTGAACATGGCAAGAAATCGAGTACCGCCTTGACGTGCTTCGTGCAACTAATGATGCCCATATAGAGGTGTATTAAATGAGGCAAAAAACCCTTAAATATATACGTCTCATTTTGTAATAATTTTCACTTATCTGTCTTTTCATTTGCTTTGTAATAAATTTTTAAAATTGTAAAAGAGACTTTATGGACACCCTGTATATATATATATATATATATGTTACGGGTAAAGCCCGAAGTGCGGTCAATCCTAGTATTACCAGGTTAATCCTGACATTACCCAAAACCGCTGGGGAAAGCTGGAAAAAAATAAAAATTTCGGACTTTACCTGGGTGATTTTAGGACTACCCAACTGCCCTTGGGTAACAGTCTGGAAGAGCTGAAAAATCCGCACTTTACCCAGATAATGTGCAAGTCTGAAGCTTCACCCGGGTAATCTGAGGACTATCTGCAGCTTCGCCTGGGTAATCTGCAGAGCATCCAACCCCGCTTGGGTAAAAGTGAATTTTTTGCTATTATCTATGGATAGAAAAGAAAAAACACTTCCCGGCGCACCTTACTAAAATTTCCACTTTTTTTAAAACCAAAAATGGCCAATGTGCAAACATCAAATGAATTAATATTTAAACAAAACAGTGGTTATATTATGATAAATGTGTATAACTTAAGGAATACTTATATTTCAGTGGTGTTTCTTTTTTTACCCTTCTCTCAGCATGGGGTCCTGCGATGTAGCTGTTCGGTATCCCAAGAAAAAAGGAGGGGGGAGGGTATTTCTCCACTTGATGTAAAAAAAGGCAGCAGAGCGGCAGATAATTCAATTGAAATGCATTTATTAATCAATAAAAAGGTAGACCTTCAACTATAAAATCAATTGTTAAAATACTAATTAAGTAGGATCAACAAAAACGCGCTTTCACCAATAGGCTTCATCAGTTGTTATCCTTTCTGAATGATCAGTCTGTGCAAGAAGTGCAAAAAGTCCACTTTTTTGCAATTGAATTATCTGCCGCTCTGCTGCCTTTTTTTACATCAAGTGGAGAAATACCCTCCCTCCTCCTTTTTTCTTGGGATACCGAACAGCTACATCGCAGGACCCCATGCTGAGAGAAGGGAAAAAAAAGAAACACCACTGAAATATAAGTATTCCTTAAGTTATACACATTTATCATAACATAACCACTGTTTTGTTTAAATATTAATTCATTTGATGTTTGCACATTGGCCATTTTTGGTTTTAAAAAAAGTGGAAATTTTAGTAAGGTGCGCCTGGAAGTGTTTTTTCTTTTCTATTATATTCGTGTTTTTGAGGTTGTAAACACATATCTTCTAGCTTGCAGCACCGACCTATATTGAGCACGCCTTAATAATCTCACAACCACTAATAAAAGCGCCAGATTCACGCTGTCTTTTACTTCTATTATCTATGGATATTATCAACGAAAATGGCAAAAGACAAACAATAAAACCGTATTGAGGATAGAACGAATATATAGAGCGACGGGATGTGCTTCTTACATGAATGTGAAAACAGTTACGTGATCTTTATTACGTGTCATGTGTGCCAATATATCGTTTGTAATACATAACAACCGTCAGGTTACTTTTTATATAATATCATTATCTCCGTAAATTGAGTCTTTCTCGGAATTCAGTCACCTGTAACCTTCTGAAAACCCAAGAAAAGCGGAGCACCCAGAGGCGTTTGGATACTTTGCAGATTACCCGGATGAAGTGCGGATGTTTCGTTGCACATTACACTTTATCCAGCAGCACTCGGGTAATGTGCGAATTACCCGGTTGAAACAGAGCAGAAAACTGGGGTATCCAGAGGCCTCTGGATACTTTGCAGATTACCCGGGTACAGGCCGAAATTTCATTTCACTTTGGACTTTTGCTAATGACGCCTGGATAATGTCAGGATTACCCGGGTAATCCTAGAATTAACCGCACTTCAGGCTTTACCCGAAACATATATATATATTATAAGTGAGCCCCATTTCTTAAACAGTCACAGACACATGCCAATGAGTCCAAGGACTTCCAATGACATCATCAGTCGTTCTGTCCTCAGAGGCCCTGTGCTGGAATACGGCGTCTGCTTTATTTAGCATCAGCTGCTCAGTGATGCAGGAGTAAAATAAAGAAGCTTTGTTATGGTTTAAACTAGTAAAATAACATTAATCTGTTATTAAATTACACACTCCGATAGGTGTTGGATCTCCTTTTGCTCTGATTACGGCACACATTCTCCATGGCATTGTTTCAATAAGCTTATGCAATGTAGCAACGTTTATTTCTGTCCAGAGTTGCATTCATTTGTCGTTGAGGTCTTGATCTGTTGATGGGAGAGTCTGAGCGCTGCGTAAAGAGTTCTCCACCAGATCCCAAAGACTCTCAATGGGATTAAGGTGTGGACGGTGTGTTGGCCAATCCATGTGTGAAAATGATGATGTCTCATGCTCCCTGAATGACTCTTGCACAATCTGAGCCTGATGAATCCTGGCATTGTCATCTTGGAATATGCCCGCTGTGCCATCAGGGAAGAAAAAATCCTTTGATGGAGAAATCAGCACATTCAGTACATTCAGGGAGTCAGCTGACCCATTTTTTCGCCAGGTGATACATACTAATCACTGCAGTAATTATCCGATGGAAGGTTCTAACCGATTTGCTTAGTTAAATCTGGCTAGTGACTTTTTTTGGGCCAGGCAGTGTATTTGCATTATGTTTTATATAAAATATTTAATGACTTTTATTATTTTGCAGGTTTTATCTTAGTTTTAGATCATTGTTAAATGGATTAGTAGCTTGATGGATGTTAATGATAAATAAAACAAAAGCAACAAAAAAATGCCTAAAACAAAAAAAAATTAGGTAAAGATATAATCAGCAACATCAACCACCATATTCCCTTTAGCGACCTCTCCTTGTGGATAATGTAAAGAGAATATATGTAGTTGCTTTAGAACTTTAAAAATGTTCATCGGGGGGCGTGGCCGGCTGCTGTTGGGGAAGGACACGTTATGCTGGAGCTCCGATTTGTCCTTCTCCTTTTGGGATCCCTTGATGACTTAAACCGCTGAGCATACTTACCTGGGATCACGGAACGGCTGGCCATTGGCCTAAGTCGTCCTATCCAGGGCCGTTCTGCCCCTCCACCGGACCAGAGTCTAGCATTTGACAGACGATTCTTTGCAGGAAGCTGCTGCCTGGCGGCCATTTTGAGACCTACTCCGGGGTTCCTGTCGACTCCATACAGCACCTCCTCGTGTTCCAAGCTTATTGAGGGCTGGGTGGATGGTGGGCCCAAGTCCCCCGGCTATCATGGATGCCCGAGTGGTGGAGGAGGCTGAAGTGAGTGTGGCTTGGCGTTAGGCTGTTCCGCCGCCTCCCTATGCCATAGGCCTGGTGGCAGTACTGTCTTGCCTGGAAGACGTGCTGCTGGAAATGGGGGACGACACGCAGCTGTTGACACAAGGCACCTGGTGGCGCATTATTGGAGGTCCTGAGGAGTGGCCGAGGGACTAATGCCCCAGATGTTTCGGGTGGGGCCCTGGGATGAGGCGCTGAGGACAGCGGAGGTGCGGCCATGGAAGGCCCTATGGCGGCGCGGGGAAAAAGTGGCAACCAGGAGCCCCATCTATTCCTAGCGGCCTCATCCACGACAAAGGTGAAGCAGTGGCGTGGACCTGTAGCGGCCGTAAACTGTGGATCGCTGGACCGCTCGGCACTGACCAAGCAGAGGGAGCCTGACCGGTACCCCCTTGGCAACTCACTCTACAGACGCAGCCTGGGACCCTCACCCTGGCTTTTGTGGTGGGGCTGCTTGCAGCTGTCGTCCGAAAGGTCAACATCATAGGCCATTTTGCGGTTCGACTGCCGTTGGTGCAACAGGCCTTACGCTTTGTTGAGGGGCCTACACAGGCTACAACTTCTGGCCTGACCCGCGACGTCCTACCTGCAGTTCCAGTTATTCCATTTTGGGATGCTGGCTGATGAGACCCTTTTCTTTGATTTTGCTCCTGATTTGTTTCTTGCAGTGCCCTTGACTTAATTTTTTTGTCTTTTTCTGATGACATTTCTTTCAAATTTTCTGTTTGACTCCACGCTGAGACTTTGATTTTTTGAGACATTTTCTTTTATTTTTCCATATTTTCTCTGCTGTTCCCTGCTGAGGACTTTCAGGGTTATTCAAAGAGAATCGAAAAGTCACCGCACGTTCGGTGACTTTTCGTTCTCCTCAATTCGGTTCGATTTGGGGATCCCATTTCGGCAACCCTGTGGTGTATTCAGCAAGCACCACAGGGTCCCTGAATTGCAAGGAAAAGTCGCCGCAAAATGAGGGTGAAGGCACACCGAAACCCGCAAAAACATCTGGATTAACCCTGCCGAAAACGCCGGAAAAACCCGAGCAGAAGCCGATCACAAGCAGCGCAGCTGCCGGAAAAAGCCGACACCGCAGACGAATGCAGTGAATAAATTAGAAAAACAGTTCGCTTGAATGTTTGAAAAGTGAAACGCTGTTTGCAAAGAAACTACTGAGCGAAAATGTCTGAAATTTACATATGAGGTCCAATGAATGATAATAAAAAGGGCTGTTACAGAAAAAATAAGTAAAGTTTAAAAAAAAAAAAATCCCGAAAAATGCTTAAAATATCATAAAAATATCTATAAATAAAGAGACTCTTTACTGCAGAATATTATAATCAACGGTTTATTAGATATTGAATTAAAACGGGAATATTTTTAACATTGAAGCCTATGGGATTCGCCTGAATACTAAACCTGCCGAATTAAACCACCGAATGACAGGGCATTTCGGGAACCTTTCACTGCTGGTTTTGTGTTCTCTGAATAGCCGAAGCATTGCTTCTCTATGGGGATTTCACTGCCCTCGAACAGGCACCGACCAGGCACCGTATGTGCAGATTTGACAAATTGCCTGCTCTCTGGATAGCCGAATGGCCAAGAAAGGTCACCGAACGCTGTTTTTCAGCGTTCGGTTCCCTTTCGGCAGCCATTCGGATCTCTTTGAATAACCCTGTTTGTTTTTTTGTTTTTTTACTGAGATTTTTGGAAGACTTTTGTTTTTATTATCTATGCCTCTTATGAGTTTTCGCAAATGACCTTTTTATTTTTCTTTCATAGTTTAATTGACGTCTTACTTTGGCCCTGCGAGGTCATTTTCATTTCTGTTGGTTTTGTTTGTAAATGCAAACTTCAAAAATAAAGAATTAAAAATAAAAATAAGATGTACAGTACATCTTAGGCTAGGGTCAAACAAAAGCATTTTTCCCCGCGAACGTCAAAAAGTGCGTCCGAACGCATTGACGTATTTTTTTCCCGGAATGCGCAAAAAACGGTCAGACGACGCGCATTTTCGTGCGTGATTTTTTACGGATTCTCAATAAAACACTTTTTGCGTCTGGACGTTATGTAGGCTGGACATTAGCAGAGTCTGACATCTCCTAATCACGCACACACGCCGCTATGCTGCCGCAGCGCACTCTGTACGTCAGTACTAGCGGTTCTGCGTTCTCGAAAAAATGCGTTCATTTTCCACTTGCGTTACACGGCCGGACTTTTGTGCGGCCGTACATCGTATATTGGCCGTCATTGCCCGTCATTTGCTGGTCTGACCCCAGCCTTATCCACGATGTTTCCATTTCTTCTATTTTTGTTTGTTGGAAACACAGCAAGAGTAACCTTTATTTCAAATGGAACAGACCTGATTCTGCTAGAGACGTTAGCATTAAGGATAAGGATAATGACTCCCCTACTATTCCAACCCAGTCGCAAACCTCTCTTGCGGCTCAGCTATTGCACCCCCCCCCAGATATTTGTATAGGTTCCTACAAAAGATACAAATAGTTTAAAGAGATATTACAGCTGGCCCATATCCCAACACTGGGTGTCCTTTAGGTTCAGTACCAAGGGTCCTGCATACAGTAGCTGCTATAATCTGGAGGTACAGAAGCAAGATGGAAAACGGGTTTGGTTACCAGGAATGTGCCCTGTTCCTTTTTATGTCATCAGTGATGTAGTGTGGTTGTGGCATGCCATCCCAGGCCTTCTACCATAGTCCTGTCAGCCCACCTGCCTTACTCATGTGTTCAGAGCGTTCCTGAAACGTAGAAGAAGAAAGTGATGTGACATAGATTGCAACATCCTCACTCAAAGCTGCGGTTGTGCTGCGGTCACAGGGGCAAACCAGAGAGCAAACACAGATCGGCAAGTGCAAGGGCAGACAATCAAGATTTTCCTGACAAATGCAGGATGTTTGGGAGCGGGCTCCCTCTAACCAGTGGCCCATCAATGACCCATTCATTGGATGCAGAGACCAAGGATCTGCCTATCTGGCCCTTTGTAAGGTTGGAAGTATTACTATTTCGTGCGCGTGCACAAGCGTGTGACTGGCCCCGTTGCAGGGTCAGAACGCTGGGACAGGCGCCGGTAAGTACGTCAGTACGGGCACACTTAGGGCTATATTACAATCTTCGCGCAAAAAAAAGCCTCGCGCAAAGCGAAAATTTTTGCGCCGAGCATTAAACTTTTGCGCGCGCAAATCACCACTGGAATTACAATCCTTGAGGCTTTTTTCTTCCGCCAATCAATTGCACGCAAACAGTACGCGCACAAATGCAGCCTCAGTGCCGTCTCGTGCAAAAATCTTTGCGCCTGCAGTTTTTGGCACCCATTCAGCCAATCAAAATGAAGAAACACACCTATCAAACGCAACTGAATTGTGCCTGGAAGAGGTATCGGAGACGGGTTCTGCATGCATGATGCAAAATGAGCACATATGCTCCAGTAATAATACACCCACACCTGCCATCACCCATTATATTGTTGCTGCATTACTTTTTACACTGTTTTTTTTTGGGTTAGCCAGGTTTTTCAGATTTGCCGTTAACACCAGCTTTTTGCAGTTGCTAAAATTATGCACGCAAAGGCTATGCGGTAATTACCGCAAAATAGATTGTAATACCATACTCGTTCCAGCGCACATTCGCATTTGCGCTCACAATGTTAAGTATAGGGCTCACGCAGTACAGTAAGCTCGTGCAGGGTTCGTGCAGATTCACGCGCGGTAGACGATTGCACGCGGTTGTTGCGCTGACTATGTAATATGGGATTAGGCGCAAATGGTTTTACCCCTCGCGTTAATGTTTTTTTGCGCCGACGCAAATGTTTGCACGAAGATTGTAATAGGGCCCTTAGTGCATTCTTCTGACACTGGCCTTAGAGCTGGTGCAAACTGACTCAGCTTCTGCAGAATCAGTTAGCTGCAGCTGAAACCCCCCAAAAATCAAATACTCACTTCTGATCCTACGGCGAGAATGGCAGCTGGATCTGCTGCTTCTGGCCACAGGGAGCAGAGTGAGACTGGAGAAAAAAAGTCTCCAGTCTCCCTCCGCGATCAATCCGCCGACCTGCAGGATCTCGCGAGAGCCGAGATCCTGCCGGTCATGTGACCCTTCATGATCCTTCATAGAATCCTATGGACTACATGGAGGGGATGCTGGCGAGCGCTGCCCTAAGCATCCTGGAGCCTAGCGGTCTAGGTAGCTCCTGCCCTGTAATCCACTGGGAAGACGGGGAAGCTAAGGGGAGATTTGGGAGTGCTAATTTTTCATCCTTTGTGTCTCTGTTTTTAGCTGTAGGCAGGTGATAGAGCCCTCAGAGTGAATAAGATATTTACCTCATGTTCTAGATTACACTTTTATTGACATAAACAACCCTGACAGGTTGTGCCGAATTTGTCCTGGTTTCATGTTTATACTCATGTCTGTAGTTATTACATGGGGGGGGGCAGCAGATTTTGAAGTGCCCAGTCCAAAATACGGCCCTGAAAACAGCACAAAACAAATAGAACTGTGAAACAGATTTATAGAGTTGCCTTAGTTGAACTTTATGATATTGAGTTGTTTTTAGTTTATAGTTTAAATTTATTACTAACTCTCTGAAATAACAAAAAAAGGTGTTGACAGTGTCTCGCTGAAAATGAAACGCTTTTTACCTTTATAATGTATGAGCCCTCGTACCTGTGCGTCCTATATTTAATATTTACGTGCCGGCGCTTTTCTCTTGCAGCGGACAGTGAGCTGGCCAAACTGCAGCGCATTTTTCGCCTAAAGGAAGGACAGCGGCAAGCAACCACCATTGGGAATACCGAACAGCTCAGGAGGCAGGAGTACGTACTTCTTTCTGAAGATTTGTTCAGCTAATCTGTTATAGTCTGACATCAACCTCTAACAGACAGGATCCTGCCTCGGGGTTTTTCCCGTAATGTCATGTCATTAGTGCAATAGGGTACCCTGGGACATGGTGTCTAAAAACATGAAGCATTACATGATACCTGCACTGTGGCAGTTTTAAAGCATCCAAGGATGGATTTTGTTTTTTAACATTTTCCAACAAATTGGTTCAATAAACATTTATTTCTGGTTCTATAATCTCTCAATGTAGATTTCCCGAACTATCTTGCGCACAGCCCCCATGCATCCCATCACTTCTCTTACTCTGCACTTTACCCTCACCTCAGTGTGTCACCCCACTCCTCATAGATTGTAAGCTCTTGAGCAAGGTCCTCTTTTCCTATCATTCTATGGGCCCTACTCCTTAGTGAACGCTAACTGTAGTGTTCGGATGAGTAAGTCTCAACGCTAGGATAAGTGACTTTAACCCCCCTATTACCTTCCTAACGCTAAACCCGTGAAAAATCTGTTAGCGCATCGGTGCTTGCGTGAGCTTACTGTGGGAGCGCAATCAGTAATTAGCGTTAGGATAAGTAAGGTATTATATAGTGCTATTGCTAATTACCACAGCGATGCGCAAACCAAAAATTTAGCTACTCCTAAAAGCTGGTGCTAAATGACTCCGCTTTTGCTAAATCATTTAACACCCCCTAAAACTCCCCACAATAAATCCGACACTCACTCTCATCCCGCACTGAGAACGGTGGCCCGATTCGCTGCTTTTTTTGGCCTGGAGCAGAGTGAAACTAGGAAGAAATAGTTCCCAGTCTCCCTCCGCAATCACTCAGCAGCACTGCATGATCTCGTGGCCCGGCAGCGCAACCCTCCATGGAGTCTGATGGACTCTGAAGGTGATACTCGCAGTGGAGAGGAAGGGCTACCGCAAATATGTCATGCGCATGTAGGCTAGGGTAAGTACAGTGACACACTGAGACAGTAGTATGTCAAACAGGGAGGTTTATTGAGGTAAACAATACAATGAGGGGCAAGCTGGAATGAGGCTGACTGACTCAAGGGAACCAAAAGACAGGACAGGAAGAGGTTAACTGGAGACAGATGGACTGGACAGGGACAGGGCTGACAGATACAAGGGGAGCACACAGAGAGACAGGAGAGGAAAGAGGTTGACTCACAGACAGAGGAACAGGGCTGAAGGTAGGATCTCTGGTATGAAGGTGGAAGTCCAGAGCTTGGTTAAAGCTCATCTTCATGCTGAGCTCTGATTGGGCAAAGTCCTGCACCTGACCTGGACTTTGCCCAATCAGGGCTCAATATTGAATTAGAGCCCTGATTGGGCAAAGTCCAGGTCAGGCGCAGGACTTTGCCCAATCAGATCATTCAGCATGAAGACGTGGGGCAGAGAGGAGCCGCGGCCAGACGGATCGGAGGAGCTGACGGACCGGGGAACAGGAGGCCAGGACAGGTGAGATAAGGGGGCCGGGGGCCGCAGCCATAGGTCTCTTAAATGTACCGGCAGCCGCCGGTACATTTAGGAGACCTGTGGATGCATTTTTTTATTATGGAATGTCCGCAGTCGAACAAACCGCAAACATCCCATAATGGGAAAACTCGAACGGCCGATGTTCGATTCGAACTCACGTTCTAATCAAACCGAACGCTCATCCCTAGTGTTCAAGATGCGGCAGCGCCGATTTTGCCTTTCTTGCACTGCCACTGGTGGGGGCATGACAGAATATCACTGAGGGTAGCACTGCGTTCTGTGGCGAGGTGTCGTGGTAGCGCCTGCCCTGGATTCTAGCGCTAAAACAGGGATGCTACAGGGAAACCTGCAGGCGCAGGTTTTCCCGTTAGTGTCCTATTTTAGCATTGGGAAGGGATTAGAGCCCTATGTTTGCCAAACGTATTTGATAAATTAATGTACTGTATGTTATGTCCTACCCATTCTAAAGCACTGCTTTATAAGTAAGTGAAATTTGTTATCCCTTTTTTTTCTTCTTCACAACCTACTTAGGTCAGGAGGATGTGCTGTAGTAGCGATAGCAAGTCACGCTCACATATTCGACTGAAATATTTTGTACATTATACTGAATATTTCATAGTAAACTATTTTTTTAATATAGAAGTAAAAAAGAAGAAAAATAAAATACTGGATCACTATTCCTAAATTTATATGAAAAAAGGAGGATTGCGGTTCCATTTTTTTGTCTAAAATATGTTTATAGCAACAAGGCAAACCACATAGGAGAGTTTCTAACTATCTGCATCTAAACACATGGTACATTTAAAATTATTTACAGTCTTTTCATGAAAATGTGCTACTTAGGTGTCAAGTTCTAAAAAAGATTAGGTTAAAACAAAATATTAAAAAGTGACGCGTTTTGCCTTGTACAGGCTTCCTCAAGAGTGAGACTCAAGCACATACAAGGCAAAACGCGTTGAGTGTTTGTCTTTGCTTTTAACTGGTGTTTGTTTGTGTTTTCTGGCCATGGAGCTCTAATGATTTAGTTTCTGGTACTCGTAGGCAGCTAGACGTGCCAAGTTATAGAGAGGGGTATATTGGGCCTCACCGTTGAGAATTATTGTGAATGCCATGGTTTTGGGTGGGCATATCTATTTGTGTTGTCACTTATGTGCATTTGCCTCCCACTTTATATCCGCTTTAGTACCATTATTGATTTCCTGCAGTGCCAGCAACTAAATCAAATCAAATCAAATCAAAATAAGCTTTATTGGCAGGACCAAATACATTTTAGCATTGCCAAAGCATATGGGGAGGAGGGGGGGGGGTAGTGGGACATATATATGGGGGGGAATGGGCAAGTCCATGGACATTATCAGGGGTAAGGGATAATGTGAAGGGGGATGGGGGCGAGTCCGTGTTGGGGATTTATAAGTCCAGGATCTCTCATGTTCCTCTCAGTCTGTGACATTCTGCGACGTATTGGGCAGATATTTTCACCGCCGGCTCCTCTTCTCCCAGTATGATGTGGAGTTTCCTCGTCTCTTCTATAGAGGTGAAGTCCGGGATGAGAGCGGAGAGTCTCTGGAAGTGAGTTTCCCTCAGTGCTGAGTACTTGGGGCACTGTAGGAGGAAGTGGACCTCATCTTCCAGGGCCCCCTGGTCACAATGCTGGCACAGTCTATTCTCCCTGGGCAACTATCTACGCTCCATATATATATTTTTATATGCTGGGTTCTTTTGGTGTGTTTTTTTTTCATCTATTCTGGAACCACAGGGTCATATGCAAGAAGTGAATGTCACATGCAGGATATGATTGAAGTCAGATAGCTTTATCTCATCCTCTTTTTTTTTTTTTTCATATAAAAGATTTTTATTGGAGTTCACACATGAATGGTACAAACATGCAAATAAAGAAAGCATCAAAAGGAAGAGACATAGATTTGCAGCATTGGCAATAAACAATACAATTCAAGTGAATTATCATTGTAATCTGAAAAGGGGTCGGTTGTGCGGACTCCATTTTCCAATAACATATAAATTCCTAAACTAAAGTAAAACATAAAACATAAAACATGGCAGCACTACAATCTTACATGTCGAAGTACCTTATATCAAAATTCCAGATTCGACAAACACCCTCCATCCCTCCCACGTATCATCAAGTTGGCATATAGAATTATTCGCTGTGTGGAACATTTCCTCATATTTAAAAACACTTTCGAGGGCAACCATAACCTCCTTCATAGAGGGACAGATGGAAGAAGGCCAATGTCTTGCTATAACTATTTTAGCTGTCCCAAGTACCATGGAGATAAACCTCCTATGACGGGTCTGAATATTAACGGGTAAAAGATGCAGGAGGTATACTTTTGGGCAAAGTGGGAGCGTAAGCAAAGTACAATGGGAAATCAGTCTACTTATCTTTTCCCAATATCCCCCCAGTGTGGGACAGAGCCAAAACGTATGCAATAGAGAGCCAAGGCCGGTTAGGCACCTCCAACAGAAGCCTGAGTTGCCTGAGATATGGGCCAACCGGGTAGGTGTTAAGTACCATCTACACAGCAGTTTGATATGGGCCTCACGTAAATTGGTGCTTCTAGAATATTTAAATATCGTTTCCATGGCATATGACCAATCCTCTATGGAAATAGTTAAAGCTAAGTCTTTTTCCCATTTAACCATATAGGGTAATTTTTTAGTTGGGGTCGGGGTTAGGAGGCTATTGTAACAAAGAGACAACGGTTTATTTTGACATTTCCGTCCCATACATAGTTTATGAAAGGCTGAAAGGTTTGCATCAGTGAAAGAGGTGAGGCCCCTCTGGGTCAGAGCATGTTTCACACGAAGGTATGTAAAGCAATCACTCGATGGGATGGCAAATTCCTGTACCAAATCGGGGAAGGGTTTCAGGGAATGGGGCGTAAAGAGCTGCCACACATGAGTCAAGCCGCGCCAGAACCATGAGTCTAAATTTAAGTCAGGGATAAAGCGACACAAAACTCTTAGGGGAGCAAGGCATAGTAAGTCATAAGGCCGTACCAAATGGGCGACCCCACAGGCGCCAAGACATGAGAGAAAGCATTGAAGCTGGCAACAGACCTGTGGTGCTATTCCTCGGCAGAAATGGAAGCCACATCAAGTCATGGAGTCTATACGGGAAAATCATGGCATTCTCCAATTGTAACCATAGTGGTGGTTCTCTTAGGTGCATTGACGACAACAGTTGGGCTAGTAAGGCTGCTTTGTAATAAGAGTGTAGGTCCAGAAAACCCAACCCTCCATTACGTCGCGGCATTGTGACCGTGGAGGCCGACACTCGAGGGGGCTTCCCCTTCCAAATATGTGCATGGAGTAGTTTTTGCAGCCGGAGCAATAAATGCGCCGGAATAAAAACAGGGATATTTCTGAAATAATATAAAATTTAGGGTAAGATGCACATCTTTATGGCCGCCATACGGCCTAACCAAGAGGAATCGTTTGTACTCCAGTTAGAGAGCTGTGTCTCTATGGAGGTCAATAGTGGCGTAAAATTTTCCTTAAGGATGGTTCCTCGCGATTTAGATAGGGAGATACCCAAGTATTTTAAAGAAGTAGAGCGCCAATCAAAAGGGTACCTACTACGCATAGAGCTGAGGGATGAAGCAGCAATATTTATGGGGAGAGCTTGCATTTTGCTCATATTATTTTTATAATAAGATAACGCGCCAAATCTATCAAGGAGGTTAAACAGGGGAGGAAGCGAAGTCTCCGGCGAGGTCAGAAAAAGCAGTATGTCGTCCGCGAAGAGTGCCAACTTATGCTCCCCATTCGGGGTCGGTAAACCCTTGATTGCCGGGGAGGTTTTAATCTGCAGCGCCAGGGGTTCTAGGGCCAGAATGAATATCAACGGGGATAGTGGACAACCCTGTCGGGTGCCATTGGTTATGTGGAAAGAGGAGGATAAAAACCCCGAAGCCAAAACTTTCGCCGACGGAGCTGAGTAAAGGGCCATAATACTATTTACAAATTGTTCCGGGAAACCAAAGCGCAGCAACACCGTCCGCATATACCCCCAGTGCAGGCGATCAAACGCCTTTTCAGCGTCCAATGCCAGCAAGAGTCCGGAGGTATTAGTCCTATGAGCCAAGTCGATTATGTCATAAAAACGTCGGGTATGTCACACGTTTGGCATCCCGGGACAAAGCCAGTTTGTTCATTCGCGATCAAGGATGGAAGTAAAGGAGCCAGTCTATTAGCTAGTAATTTAGCATACAATTTTGCATCTACATTCAACAGGGAGATAGGGCGGAAATTGGCACAATGTGTCGGGGGTTTACCGGGTTTAGGCAGGGTCACTACAGTTGCTTGCAGCATCTCCGGACGAATAATGCCGGTACTTTTAATGTCAATAAAAACCAGGGTAAGAGTCGGGACTAGAGACGGAGCAAATTTCTGGTAATACAGTAAAACCGTCAGGGCCTGGAGCTTTATTTTTTGGAAGTGCCTTAATAGCCTTATGTACCTCCTCCTCCGTAAACGCAGCAAGCAAACCTGTAGACTGAGAGGGAGAGATAGAGGGGAGATTAGCCGTCTGAAGAAAGAGATCTATGTCGCCCGGTGCAGGGGACGGCACGGTGTGGTCTATTCCTAGGTTGTACAAGGAGGCATAATAGCGTGCGAATTCATCAGTGATAAGGGCTGGGTTGTAAATTTTTACGCTATTAGCATCCAAGAGGTACGGTATGTTGGTTTGCATTCGTTTCACTTTCAATTTAGACGCTAGCAATTTCCCCGGTTTATTCCCTTGGGTGTAATGAGCATAATTAAGCCGTCTAATTGAGCGCGCCGCGACCTGGAGCATAAGATGCTCCAACTCACGGCGCTGTAAAATCAATTGAGCGGTAATATTTGGGGCAGGAGAGGTTTTATTCTGGGTTTCCAATACAGTCATTCGTCGTATAAGGGCAGTTGTCTGAGCATTAAAAGTTTTTTTACGTTGCGCTCCTTTCTGTATAAAGTGTCCTCGCAGAACCGCTTTGTGGGCCAACCAAACCGACGATGTTGCAACATCCTCAGTCATGTTCGCCGTAAAATACTCCCGAAGGAGTTGTATTTGTCACGTCATCCCTATTCACAATAAGCGAGTCATTGAGTCTCCAGTTCCCCATACCCCCGGCGGAAAAGCTGCCTCAAAGGTAAGCGTAAGTGGAGCATGGTCAGACCACGTAATAATGCCGATGGTCGCCTCCATTAGGCGGGACAGAGCCGAACTATGAATCAAACACAAGTCAATTCTACTATATGAGGAGTGAACATGAGAAAAAAAAGTGTAATCGCGTGTATTAGGGTGGCATATCCTCCAAGTATCATATAGTTCAAACGAATGCATGAATTCCCGTAATTGTTTACTAGAGGATGGGGGGGAGCTGGTGTGGGAGCAGGGTTGGCTTGATTGGGTGTCAACGTCAGGATCAGGAGTGCAATTAAAATCCCCACAAAGAAACAACGTACCACTAGACATTTTTTTCACTCTACCATAAGCTTTCCGAAGATAAGAAACTGGGTTGTCATTAGGAAGATAAAGATTGGCTATAGTGATAGGTAATTCGTTCAGCGTGCCCACAAGAATTACAAGGCGACCCAACGGATCAACATACTGAGCCGAGCACACAAAGGTCCAGTCTCTATGAAACAGGATCGAGACACCTTTAGACTTCGTCTGAGCAGTAGAATGATATGCATCAGTATACATGCGCGATTTCAGAAACGGCGGACGTCTCTTACAAAAATGAGTCTCTTGCAAACATACAATAGCAGGTTGGGACTTATGCAGGTCACGAAATAAAGCATGTCGTTTGTACGGAGTATTCAAGCCCCGAACATTTAAGGAATAAATTTGGAAGTGAGGTTTACTCATCGTTAATTACGCCCATCCGTCTAGATCTCACAGCGGACATGACATACAACCTCCGTGGGAGGATGGAGGGACTCCTCTGCTTACAACAGTACCTGGAATTATATAGCACAGTGCATACCAAATAGACAAACAATACATACAATACATACATTACGTACATAGGTTGAACCAGAAAAAAGTAAAATAAAAGAAAAAAAAGAAAGGAAAAAAGAAAGAGAACCCGAACAAAGTACGAAAAAAAAAACTGCACTCCATGAATGCAGCTGAGTGGAGTCAATCAACACAGTAGATTGGTATAAGTGGAAAAAAGAAAACACGTTCAAGAAAAAACTCCAGTATGGGAAAAAACAACAGTCCCAACTCTACACATAGAGGTGACTGCGCCAATATACAGGCCATTGGAAGGCCTGCTCGGGCTAGCTGAATGAAGGAACAGAACCCCAGAAAGCGCCACTCATAAGATAAATCAGAGGGGTGAGTCCTGCAAACATGAAAGAATCTCAATGTCCGAGTAGATTTAGAACAACCTGGCGGAAAAAAGAAAAGCACGCCCAGAAGCGAGAAAATGCAGGACCATAGCATCTCATTTAGGCCGGACCCGGTGCCACTCCGGAGAAACTTTCAGCGGCGAAGACGATTCCTCACGAGGGGAGTAAACTCAGACACTACCTTCCATTCCGTCAGCAAACGCATGCCGGCGAGGGGATCAGGAATGACGTGCAAAGCTCCCTCCCGCCATAACAGGCTTTGTGGGAAATCCCCAGCGATACGCCATGTTGTGGTCACGTAAGATTTTGGTGAAGGACGAGAATTCCCTCCTTTTAGACATGGTAGCTGTCGACAGGTCCGCGTAGAAAGAAACTTCGGCATATGGAGAAGGTAGAGGCATAGATTTCCGTGACGCTCTCATTAACGCTTCTTTAACGTGGAAAAAATGCACCCGGACTAGAACATCTCTAGAAGCTGAGGGCGGCAGGTTTTTTGGCACGCGGCAATCTGTGTGCCCGATCCATCAGGAGATCTTGCGGTAAATATGTTGGTACCAGGATCTGGAAAAAGTTCCATAATATAAGGCTGGAGGTCAGCAGAGTTTACTGCCTCCGGGATGCCCCGGATCCGTACATTATTACGCCGTGAACGGTCTTCCATATCGGCTAATTTCGTTGCCATGGTGTCATGTGCTGTTTGCAAAGCTATGTGACGATCCACCAGGTCATTGTGAGCTAAACATAAGTCATCTGTCTTAGATTCTAAAGAGTCAGTCCGCTCACCCAGGTCTTGTACATCGCGCCTCAGCTCCTGCAGCGCCTCTTTAAGATCCGTTTGGATGGTAGATCGGAGTTCTTGCAGCATGGCATGAAGTCTGCTTTCTGAAGGTGGTGATGTGTCAGACATGCAGGATGGGCCCGCAGCAGCTGCCTCCATTATAAGAGAGGAAACAGAAGAGGGAGATCCGCCATCTTGGGCCTCACGAACCCGGTCTTTTTTGCCGATTTTAGCGGTTCCAGCGTCCGCTGCGCCTTAGGTGGTACCATCTGGGAGCTAGGAGGTGTCACCCACCTGTGGGTGAAGTTTCAGCCCCGAGGTTGCTATATTTTAGCCGTTAGAAATGAAAGTTCAGCGCCGGTCTCAGGAGCTCTCCTTACATGCGACCGCGCGCTGCAACGTCCGGCCACGCCCCCCATCTCATCCTCTTTTGAAAGCACACAAAGTCCTTATATTTTCTTCACTTTTATTGGTTAAAATAGCAGCAAATAAAAGGCGCTTTAAGATAGAGAGGGCTTTCAGGTGGACCTCCAAGAGTCGAATACCAAGCTGAGAATAAAGCGGTGGCCCACTAAACCAGCAACAAACGGAGCTAATCTGCTCCACTCGCCCTCAGCTAATTTCCACTCGCCAAATGCGAGTGGAAATTTTGAGATCTGCGCTAATACATCTGAAGCTTTGCGACCACGCAAATGTCAATTCCATTCCTTGG
>CM019073.1:120512645-120845351 GCA_009667805.1 Leptobrachium leishanense
GGGGTCTCACTGATTTATAAGAGATTCCTAGGAATTGTAATTTGTGCTTGTTACTCACTGCCACCTATCAGGGGTCTCACTGATTTATAAAAGGTTCCTGGGAATTGTAATTTGTGTCTTGTCACTGCCACCCATCAGGGGGTCACACTGATTTATAGGAGTGTAGCGCTCACTCCCGGAGGAGCCGCTGAAAATGAACCACGGGTCAGTCTCCCCGCACTAGGGAATAAATATACTCCAGCACCGTTGTGGATTTTATAAATTATATTGTGTACTAAAGTAAAAGGCATATAATGAGACACGGTGTTCGTAGATATATTTACAGTATTTCGTATCGCGGTAAACGCGCAGCGGAAAAAGAAATGTGAGACTTCGTATTTCTGAAAAATGCGCGACCGAACAGAAAAATACAATGCTTCGTAATTCGGGAAACACGCAGCGGAAAACAAAATAAGATGCAAATCTTTTCCCCTTCTTTAGATACTAGGGAGTGAGTCCCGAACAGGTTAAGTCCCGAACTGTGAGTGTATGTGTGTGTTATGGTACCCGGGTACTATTCAACTGGCCAGTGAATCTTTTAAACGATGTCTTCGACTAGTCAAGTTGGGGCCCTGTGGGTTTCAGAAATAAACAACAGCGCACTTTCTTGACTTTGTAAAACCGGCCTTGGAGGCCTCTCACCCATCCGCTGGATCACCAAGGTTCCGCTGACCCAGGACGTCCCTCCGCTCGATGCCTGGCTAGGATACTGGCTACTGGATCTGTTGTCGGGTTCTCTTTGCTCCGACCGAGGCTTGTCCAGCTACCGCCTGCTCTCCCATCCAATGGACCTGCGGTACTCCTAACTCAGGGGTCTTCCGCTTCCTTGATAGCAGCTTGGGGAATGCCTGTGGATCACTGGGTCTCCTTCTTACAAGGCTGGGTAACCCCTCTTGGAATCCTGGTAGGCCGCACCTGCGCTCCGGCCTAGTCACTGTTCCACTCTGCAACACTGCATCCTCTCTCATGCACTCCCTGGCGCGCTCTGACAGCTATTTCCACGAGGCTCAGGATGTACAGCGTCTGTGTCCCACCCACTTCCTGTGTCTGTTTGCAAAGCATGCCAGGAAACGTAGTCCCAATGTCTTCTGTGTCTGTCCAGCATAATTTTAACATGGTCTCTGTCTCCCTCCGGTGGCCAAAAATAGGTACTGCCACAGTAAGGTTTTAAACACAGCACTACAGGAGGTTCCTGGGAATTGTAATTTGTGTCTTGTCACTCACTGCCACCCATTAGGGGGTCTCACTGATTTATAGGAGGTACCTGGGAATTGTAATTTATGTCTTGTCACTGCCACCCATCAGGGGGTCTCACTGATTTATAGGAGGTACCTGGGAATTGTAATTTGTGT
This sequence comes from Leptobrachium leishanense, assembly GCA_009667805.1. Lineage (NCBI taxonomy): Eukaryota > Metazoa > Chordata > Amphibia > Anura > Megophryidae > Leptobrachium > Leptobrachium leishanense. The sequence continues at coordinate 120,514,037 of CM019073.1, forward strand.
CTTGTCACTGCACCCATAAGGGGGTCTCACTGTATAGGAGGTTCCTGGGAATTGTAATTTGTGACTTGTCACTCACTGCCACCCATCAGGGGGTCTCACTGATTTATATGAGGTTCCTGGGAATTGTAATTTGTGTCTTGTCACTGCACCCATAAGGGGGTCTCACTGATTTATAGGAGGTTCCTGGGAATTGTAATTTGTGACTTGTCACTCACTGCCACCCATCAGGGGGTCTCACTGATTTATAGGAGGTTCCTGGGAATTGTAATTTGTGTCTTGTAAATCACTGCCACACATCAGTGGGTCTCACTGATTTATAAGAGGTTCCTGGGAATTGTAATTGGTGTCTTGTCACTGCCACCCATTAGAGGGTCTCACTGATTTATAGGAGGTTCCTGGGAATTGTAATTTGTGTCTTGTCACTCACTGTCACCCATCAGGGGGTCTCACTGATTTATAGGAGGTTCCTGGGAATTGTAATTTGTGTCTTGACACTCACTGCCACCCATCAGGGGGTCTCACTGATTTATAGGAGGTTCCTGGGAATTGTAACTTGTTTTTTGTCACTCACTGCCACCCATCAGGGGGTTTTGCTGATTTATAGTAGGTTCCTGGGAATTGTAATTTGTGTCTTGTCACTGCCACCCATCAGGGGGTCTCACTGATTTACAGGAGGTTCCTGGGAATTGTAATTTGTGTCTTGTCACTGCCACCCATCAGGGGGTCTCACTGATTTATAGGAGATTCCTAGGAATTGTAATTTGTGCTTGTTACTCACTGACACCCATTAGGGGGTCTCACTGATTTATAAAAGGTTCCTGGGAATTGTAATTTGTGTCTTTTCACTCACTGCCACCCATCAGGGGGTCTCACTGATTTATAGGAGGTTCCTGGGAATTGTAATTTGTGTCTTGTCACTGCCACCTATCAGGGGGTCTCACTGATTTATAGGAGGTTCCTGGGAATTGTAATTTGTGTCTTGTCACTGCCACCTATCAGGGGAGGGGGTCTCACTGATTTATAGGAGGTTCCTGAGAATTGTAATTTGTGTCTTGTCACTCACTGCCACCCATCAGGGGGTCTCACTGGATAGGAGGTTCCTGGGAATTGTAATTTGTGTCTTGTCACTGCCACCCATCAGGGGGTCTCACTGATTTATTGGAGGTTCCTGGGAATTGTAATTTGTGTCTTGTCACTGCACCCATAAGGGGGTCTCACTGATTTATAGGAGGTTCCTGGGAATTGTAATTTGTGTCTTGTCACTGCCACCCATCAGGGGGTCTCACTGATTTATAGTAGGTTCCTCGGAATTGTAATTTGTGTTTTGTCACTCACTGCCACCCATCAGGGGGTCTCACTGATTTATAGGAGGTTCCTGGGAATTGTAATTTGTGACTTGTCGCTCACTGCCACCCATCAGGGGGTCTCACTGATTTATAGGAGCTTCCTGGGAAATGTAATTTGTGTCTTGTCACTGGGACCCATCAGGGGTCTCACTGATTTATAGAAGGTTCCTGGGAATTGTAATTTGTGTCTTGTCACTCAATGCCACCCATCAGGGGGTCTCACTGATTTATAGGAGGTTCCTGTGAATTAAAATTTGTGTTTTGTCTCTGCCACCCATCAGGGGGTCTCACTGATTTATAGGAGGTTTCTGGGAATATTAATCTGTGTCTTGTCACTGCCACCCATCAGGGGGTCTCACTGATTTATAGGATGTTTCTGGGAATTGTAATCTGTGTCTTGTCACTGTTGCCAGCTATCAAGGGTCCTATCAGGGGGTCTCACAGACTTGTAGCAGATTTCTGCAAATTTTAATCTGTGTCTTGTCACTGGCTGCCAGTTATCAGGGTTATACCAGAGTTCTGGAAATCTTTAATCTAGATAACACAGTTGAATCAGAGTTCTGCATATCTCCAATTTTTATAACAGAGTTGAATCAGAGTTCTGTATATCTTTAATCTATATATCACTCACTATGTCAGAAAGACCAAAGACTCTGCCAGCCAGGCTTGTAGTGCTTTACAGTCCACCTCAGCTGCCAAAGCATCTAATGCAGCCTCCATGTCCACAGCTACTCCTGCCGTAGCCTCACCAACATACACGGAGGAGTCAGCTGAATTGTTTGACTACAATGACAGTGAAATGCTGCTTGAGGATGCGCAGCAACTACAGTGCTCTGATTCAAACTCTGAGGTTGAGGAAGGGAGTATAATCAACCTAGAGGAAGGGGGTGCAAGTGACACACAAATAACTGCCACTCATGTTGCCCCAGCAGCTGCAGCATACTGCCAAGATGGCTCCAGTGACGAGGAGATAGGGGGTGATGATGATGATGAGGTCACTGACTCCACCTGGGTGCCTGATCGAACAGAGGAGTCAAGTGAGGAATAGGGATGAGCTGTTCGGTTCGATCAGTTCGGAGTTCGATTCGAACATCGCCTGTTCGCATGTTCGCGAACTACGAACATTTCTGCGTGTTCGCCGCATGTTCACCCACAATGCACCACAATGGACAACAATGCACTTTTCCACTGGCCTGAAGCTTGTAATTGGCTACAGCCTTGCACCTGACCACAGTTTAGGTGCAAGACAGGTGCAGGACTATACCAATCACGGCTCAGGGTCCTGATTGGGCAAATTTTGCCCAATCATGGGTTTACAGAGCTAAGTCCCACAGCACACTATATAAGGCTTGAACCCAGCCCAGCTAGCACGTGTTTTCTGCAGGAGTGAGAGGAGATTGTTCTGTTAGTGCGTCTTCTCACTGCCAGTGACAGCTATTGGGGGGTCTCACTTGTTGCAGATATCTGGGAATTGGTGGAAAGTGTGTCTTCTCACTGCCAGTGACAGCTATTGAGGGGGTCTCACTTGTTGCAGATATCTGAGAATTGGTGGAAACTGTGTCTTCTCACTGCCAGTGACAGCTATTGAGGGGGTCTCACTTGTTGCAGATATCTGGGAATTGGTGGAAAGTGTGTCTTCTCAGTGAAAGCTATTTAGGGGGTCTCACTTGTTGCAGATATCTGGGAATTGGTGGAAAGTGTGTCTTCTCAGCCAGTGACAGCTATTGGGGGGGTCTCACTTATTGCAGATATCTTGGAATTGGTGGTGGAAAGTGTGTCTTCTCAGTCACTGACAGCCAGATATCATTGGGTGTCACATACTTCCATAAAATTTCTGTGAATTGTAATCCGTGTCTTCTCAGTCACTGACAGTCAGCTATCAGGGGGTGTCACATACTTCTAGCAGATTTCTGCGAATTGTAATCTGTGTCTTGTCACACTGCTACCCATCAGGGGGTCTCACTGATTTATAGGAGGTTCCTGGGAATTGTAATTTGTGTCTTGTCACTGCCACCCATCAGGGTGTCTCACAGATTTATAGGAGGTTTCTGGGAATTTTAATCTGTGTCTTGTCACTGGCTGCCAGCTATCAGGGTGTCTCACTGAGTTATACCAGAGTTCTGGAAATCTTTAATCTTTATACCAGAGTTGAATCAGAGTTCTGCAGCATAGCTACAATTTTTATAACAGAGTTGAATCAGAGTTCTGTATATCGCTAATCTATACATCATTCACCATGTCAGAAAGACCAAAGAGGACATGCAGATGCTCCCAGGCACAGATAAGAGGGCAAGCAGCCTCTGTGTCGGGAGGCTGTGCCTCTGGTCGTCGTGGACGTGGTGCATCCTCTGCAGGGGCACGCTTGTCCTTTCTAACTTGTGCTGGCCGTCTTAAGCAGCAGCAACATACAGAGGATTTGGTGGATTGGCTAACCAGGCCATCCTCATCCTCCGAGTCCTCTGCCAGCCAGGCTTGTAGTGCTTTACAGTCCACCTCAGCTGCCAAAGCATCTAATGCAGTCTCCATGTCCACAGCTACTCCTGCCGTAGCCTCACTATCACACACGGAGGAGTCAGCTGAATTGTTTGACTACAATGACAGTGACATGCTGCTTGAGGATGCGCAGCAACTACAGTGCTCTGATTCAATCTCTGAGGTTGAGGAAGGGAGTATAATCAACCTAGAGGAAGGGGGTGCCAGTGATGACACACAAATAACTGGCACTCATGTTGCCCCAGCAGCTGCAGCATACTGCCAAGTTGGCTCCAGTGATGAGGAGATAGTGGGTGATGACAATGATGATGAGGTCACTGACTCCACCTGGGTGCCTGATTAAACAGAGGAGTCAAGTGGGGAGGAGGAGGATGCACAACAAACACGAGGCACAACGTCCTCTATGACCAACCGTAGCACTAGCCAGTCCAAGGCATCAGATGTCAGAGCTGGTCAGGTGCAGAGCGCTGTTGTCTCAAAGCACACATCCAGGAACTCTGCTGTCTGGGAGTTCTTTAAGAAATGTGCAGCAGACCGCACCGTTGCTATTTGTAATCTATGTCAGATGAGGCTCAAGCGTGGGAAAGACACCGGACGCTTGGGTACCACGTGCTTGAGGTGACATATGACCACCTGCCACGCATCCCGTTGGCACAAAACGTTGCGTAGGTCCTCCTCACCTGTCTCTACCCCCACTATATGTCCTGCCATGTCATTGAGTACAAACTCCACTGACAGGGATGATGCTACAGCAATGGATGTACCAGGTCCTTCCTCACAATGTGACAGCATCCCATCAGCTGAAGATTTACGCAGTCAGATTACGTTGCCACAGCTGCTGCAGCGTAAGAAAAAATATAGTCCCAACCATCCCCAAGCACAGCGTCTAAATGCCAGCTTAGCAAAATTACTCGCATTACAGCTGCTGCCTTTCCAGCTGGTGGACTCTAGTTCCTTCCGTGAATTTGCTGAATGTGCTGTACCACAGTGGCAGGTTCTAAAACACCATTACTTTTCACGGAAGGCCATTCCAGCGCTATACCAGCACGTGGAAGACAATGTTATGGAGTCATTGGGAAAGGCAGTCAGCAGCAAGGTGCATGTGACTTTAGACACGTGGTCCAGAAAGCATGGACAGGGCTGTTACATTTCCTTCACGGCACACTGGGTAACTCTGATTGCAGCTGGGAGGGATCCAAGACGGGGCTCTGTGCTGGAGTTTGTTCATCCACCACGCCTTCAGAAAGCTGCTTGTATGAGGTCTGTCTACTCCACCACCACCTCTCCCTCTCCCTCTTCCTCCTCCTTTCTGTCTCTGGCAAAGTGGCAGTTAAACTGACACGTGACAGGGGCTACGCAATGGCTCAAGCAAAAAGATGCCATACTGTGCTTGAGCTGGTTTGTTTAGGGGACAGGAGCCACACCGGGCCAGAAATTCTGTCAGCTCTGCAGGGACAGGTGCAGAGATGGTTAACACCACGCCAGCTTGAGCTGGGAATGGTCGTCTGTGATAATGGCAGCAACATTCTCTCTGCCCTACGCCTGGGTAAGTTGATGCATGTACCATGCCTAGCACATGTCCTAAATCTGGTGGTACAGCATCTCCTAACCAGGTACCCAGGGCTGGCATAGCTTCTCAGCCAGGCCAGAAAGTCTGCAGCCACTTCAGACGGTCATTCCCAGCAAGTGTTCGCCTGGCAGAATTCCACCTTCCCACAAACCGTCTGATCTGTGACATGCCCACCAGGTGGAACTCGACATTAGCAATGCTGCAGCGTCTGCACAAGCAGCCGAGGGCCATCAACGAGTACCTGTGTGAGTATGGCAGAAGGACAGGTTCAGGTCAACTTGTTTTTTTTTTGCCCCCCGCAGTGGCTGATGATCAAGGATGCATGCACTGTACTGTCACCATTTGAGGAGGCAATGAGGATGGTGAGCAGGGACAGTGCAGGAGGAAGAGGAGGCCTTCCCTAGCTCTCAAGGCCCCATTCTTTACGCAGACAGCATTCCTGCGGGTCCTCAGATTAGACAGGAGGAGGATGAGGATGAGGAGGAATATTTAAGTAGAGGGGCATTGAAGGTGGGGATTCCTCAAGGGAGGGTTTTGTGTGCCCAGAAACCCAAGGATTAGTATGTGGCTGGGAGGAGGAAGTGCACGATGGGGTCATCCTCATTGGCCAGGAAGACTCGGAAGCTAATGCCACCTCCAACCTACGCTGTATGGGCTCCCTTATCCTGCAAAGCCTGCTAAAGGACCTCAGGATTCGTGCTATCAAGGAGAGGGATCATTACTGGTTGGCAAGCCTTCTTGATCCACGATACAAGGGGAAAATTGCAGAGCTCATCCTGCCTGCACAGAGGGAGGACAGGATGAAACAACTTGAGTACGCTCTAAAGCGACACTTGTGTAACAACACCTTTCCAGGCACTGATAGGTTACCAAGTGATGACACAGGTGCTTCTGAGGCTGCGGATGATCAGAGGAAGAGCGGTAAAGGTCGGGGCTGCTTGACTGATGCCTTTTTAAATTTTTTTAGTCAACGGCACCCAGGGACATCAACTGTAGGCACCCATTGCCAGCGTCTTCACCATATGGTGCAGGACTACCTAGGGGCAAGGGCAGACCTGGATACCTTTACAGCAGATGATCCACTGGCTTACTGGGTGTTGAGATTGGATCACCAGCCAGAATTTAGCCAATATGCTATGCAGCTACTAGGTTGCCCTTCATCCAGCGTGCTTTCCGAAAGGATGTTCAGTGCCGCTGGAGGTTTTGTCACAGACAGAAGAGTGCGTCTGTCCACCGACTCTGTAGACCGGCTGACATTTATAAAAATGAATCAGTCCTGGATCAGCAACTATCAATCCCCTGATGCTGATGTAATTGAATAGATCGGGGATCTCTTCTGCATTACCAAAACCTCCACCCCTGCACTCTTCCACAATACCTCAGAGGGGCTACGTTGTGAAGGCACTAGCTGGCACCAAAGGTCTAATATTTAGGAGCACTGCCACTGACACCTATACCAGATTCATAACATTTTAACATTGGACTGCAGGGTCCACCGCTGCACTCTTCCACAATACCACAGAGAGGTTACGGTGTGAAGGCACTTGCTTCCACCAAACGCACAATATTTGGGTGCACTGATGCCTGTACCAGATTCATAACATTTTAATATTGGACCGCAGGGTCCACCACTGCACTCTTCCACAATACCACAGAGGGGTTACTTATAGTGTGAAGCACTTGCTGCCACCAAAGGCACAATATTTGGGTGCACTGCCACTGGCGTCTATACCAGATTCATATCATTTTAATATTGGACCGCAGGGTCCAACCCTGCACTCTTCCACAATACCACAGAGGGGTTACTTACGGTGTGAAGGCACTTGCTGCCACCAAAGGCACAAAATTTGGGTGCAATGCCCCTGACGCCTATACCAGATTCATATCATTTTAATATTGGACCGCAGGGTCCAACCCTGCACTCTTCCACAGAGGGGTAACTTACGGTGTGAAGGCACTTGCTGCCACCAAAGACAAAATATTTGGGTTCACTGCCACTGACACCTATACCAGATTCATATCATTTTAATATGGGACCGCAGGGTCCAACCCTGCACTCTTCCACAATACCACAGAGGGGTTACTTATGGTGTGAAGGCACTTCCTGCCACCAAAGGCAAAATATTTAGGAGCACTGACGCCTATACCAGATTCATATCATTTTAATATTTGATGGCAGGGTCCAACCCTGCACTCTTCCACAATACCACAGAGGGGTTACTTATGGTGTGAAGGCACTTCCTGCCACCAAAGGCAAAATATTTAGGAGCACTGACGCCTATACCAGATTCATATCATTTTAATATTTGATGGCAGGGTCCAACCCTGCACTCTTCCACAATACCACAGAGGGGTACGGTGTGACGGCACTGTTGCCGACACTAAAGGCCCAATTTTAAAGCACCTATTGTTACTTTCATCCAAAGCCTGCATAAGTTTCACCATAATTTAGCCAAAAAAATCACTAAACTTGTTCTGCGTGTCCTAAAATGTCTCCTCTTTTCATACAGGCTGCCACCCCAAGCAATTGTTTATGAATAGATTAAAGGAAAACCATTTACCATCATTTGAAATGTAATTATTTTGTTTTTAAATGTTTCTATACATCCTAGAAATCCGCCACTTCACGGGCAGGTTATGGGGACCTCCTAGGCACGATATTTGAAGGAATTTTTCGTTTTTATTCTTAACCTTTATTTCATGGAAAACTCACTGTTCCTTTAAAAATCTTTTTTTTAAAACTTTTTGTCCTTGTTTCCTGTCCCCCAGGGCACTACCCAGACCCTCATACACCTTTTATGGCAAATATCTTGCATATATGCCCTCTTGGAGGGCACTCTAAAATTCGAACGTTCGAGTCCCATTGACTTGCATTGAGTTCGAATCGTGTTCGAATTCGAACTTTTGAAATTGTTCGTGTTCGAATGCGAACCGAACATGGGGGTGTTCGGCTTATCACTAGTCCCATTATATCTGGGATTGGATCTGTAGCAAGCAGACTTTCTCAATACATAGATGCCCTATTACAGCCAGCAGTTTCTGCTCATTTTAGAGATCACCATGAGAGCTCACCTACCGGATTACAATTTCTTGTTTTAAAGAAAATGACCATAAATTGGGGTGGTGAAGGGGACTTTTTTTAAAAAAAATTAATAAGAAATTAAATTGATATTTCATTTCAATACGTTGATCCCCTATGGACTCAATTCAGATTTTGAAATATGTAATTTCCTATTGTCCACGGTTTTGCAGTTATCAATCAGTTTTACATCTTAAAGGTATCCTTCTATCTATATACACTATTGGTCCGGACTGCACACATGCGGGATCAGCCACAAAGTTTATATCCGCTTTTTATGTCCTCTATACTCTACATGCCCTCCATCGTTTATGTATCAATCGACACATTTCTACATAGTATAATGCCCCTGATTGGCAAGTTAAGCCACAAGGATTTGTTACGTTATGTAACTTATATATGGTTTTTGCTATTTATGCATCAATTGACACATTTTGGCACAGGGGTTTTTCTTAATATATGATTTTATGCATTAATTGATATATGTTTTTGTAAAAAAGTCTTTCAAGACACCATACCCGTAAAAGTCTGGATACAATATGTTTTTTATTCATGAAGTGCCATCCTGTAACATGTTTTCAGTTTGCAAAACATCGCTCCGCAGGTTTAATGATATATATGTGTAAGGCGCTGACTGTATGAATGGGCCATAAGGACTGGGAGCTGTCATTCATATGATCACGGAGTTCCAACTGTTCTGCGGGATTTGCACGGGCATCGGTGGATGACATCATCGTCGAAAGACCCATCGTGGAACAAGGAACTGTATGTTTCCGCTTTCCCCTCATTAGTGTTGTATTTAAAGAAAGCAGATAGTGAGGGCTGGAAGCTCTCTGAGAGTGTAAGTGTTCATTTGTTTGGCATTATAAGTATCCACAGTATATACAATATTTCACCATGCAATGCATTTTTTATGCTTTCTTTGAGCTTTTTCAAGTGCAAATAGGGCCCCCAAAACAAACTGTTGTATTTGTAGTAAGATGCCAACCAATTAATTTCTCATTTTCCGTGGTGACCAGCGTATGTGTAACTATTCTGACCAATCATCGACTTGTGTATACCTCGTGGCCACTCAGTGTCATGCCTCAGCCCTGAGAGCCTGCTGTGGTCAGCCTGGGTCACTAGCTCTCCATACCTGCTTCTCACCTAAGGGTTAACTCCTGTGTCTGAACCTGAGGTTCTGCATAAAACCAGACCACACCCTCCTCCCCTTTGCTCTTTCATTTTGTGTTTTCCCTTCCTGTGTTCAGAGGTCCTGAGAGCTCCCTCTTGTTATTTCTTGTTCCTTGATGTACCTGCTGTGCGGTGTATACCAGTTATTCCACCCTTGCTGTGTCTGCACTAGCTGTTTCCTGCTTGCTGGACGATACACTGTGTGGCCCACTATCCAGTGGGTCCAGAGACTCTCAAGTGGCTTCCAGCCCTCAAGCTCTCTCCAAGGAGACCAACCTTCTATCAAGGTACATTTGCCTAAGGCTCATGCTTCTCCTCAAGCGGATCTGGAGAGAGACTACGTGGCCCACCATCCACTTGCCTGTATTTACTGTGTTACTATCTGTTCTGTGCTGGACTGTTTGCTGGTAACCATTCGCGAATACAGCCTTATTGTGCATATACTGCCTCCATTGTCTGTGTGCCTGCTTACCCCCAGCGCTTGGAATTATATATCACTACACAGAGGCTGTGCCATGGCTCCTTCATGGCGCGAGCCTGATACTCAGAACCAATCAGGGCTCTTGAAGTGAGAAGATTGATGGTTGATTATCGGGACACGGTCCGCATGTGTCCGTAGAGTAGTCTATCTCTCCTCATGCTCCATGCCAGCTAAGGCAGCATCTACGTCTGCTTTTATCTAATAAAATATGTTCTCCCTCATAACACTAGTGATGTGTTTTAACAGTTTGTGTCGTCTCTGGAATAGAGTCTGTAATCAGGTAGATAAAGGAGTCCAATACACATCCTATAGGCTCGTTCCAAGAAATACCTCACTTAAAAAAGATAAATATTAAGTACAGATAACTCTGACCTTGAGGGATTATCTTTAATAACAAAATAATTTTGCACTCCCTTGTAACAGATCATGTATATACCTGACTCCATAAAACAGGCGAACAAGTTCGTAGAGGTGATCCCCTTCTTACCGTGTGTTGTAGACAGGGCCGGATTAAGATCTCTCTGGGCCTGGAGCTGGTGATTTTGGTGGCTTTTTTTGGAATTCAGTGAAATGAAAACATATTTTAGGTTATTTAATATTGCAGATATGAGTACATCTAACCAGGCAGATACTGAGTGAGCACATTTCCATTCAGATTTCATTTATTTACAGCGTGTAAAGTTATTTTTTCACATTTTATCACCCAAAACGTTGTGATTCGGGTACCCCCAAAAGGTCATGTTTGCCGGATAATTGAAGCACAGCACAGGTGATGCTGCTCAGTTGTTGCAGGATTCAGTCTGCATTTCCCCATGGTGAGCAGCCTTAAAACCTGGCCTGTTAGGGGTACTTGAGGACTGTGGTTGGGAACCACTGATATACTCTATAGTGCATTCTTGTTAAAAAATAAACATTGAAACGGGAACCCGTTACTGCACTTTTCTGAGAAAATACACAATTTTAACCAAAACTGCAAAAAATGGAAATGTTCGCTTGTGTTTTGGAGGATGGTGTTTTATGACTAATATGAACATGTATAAACCACTAGGGATGTGCACTGATTTTGTTTTGTTTCGGCTCGTTCGGTTTTTTAAAATTTTCGTTTCTGATCGTTTCGGACGATTTTCATTTCGGCTCATTTCGTTTCGGCTCATTTTTTCGTAACGACTTTTATTTCGTGATATCGGAAATTTTCAGTCTTTTCGGATTGTCTGTTCTTCGTACGTATCGTTATTTATGAAAGATCCTTTTTTCCTTATGAATATGTATTGCACAACTTTATTTAATCATATTAAAATGGTATGAAAGGGAAAAAAGTTAACAAAACGATTTAAAAAATGCAAAAATACTGACCCAAATGGTCTGACATTAAAAATAAAAACCAGAACAAAATGATTTAAAATGGAAAAAAAATTAGCAAAATTATCTGAAACCAAAAAAAAAAACCAGAACAAATTAAATGATTTAAACCGAAAAAAAAATTAAATGCAGCATTTGAGTTCACACACTGCCGGGCAGCACCTTTACAGTGTAATTAATGCAGCATACGAATCCTCACACTGCCAGGCAGCACCTTTTACAGTATAATAATGCAGCATATGAACTATCAAATGGATATCGAGTAACTATCGAATTTGAAATGAACTATCAAATGGATATCAAGTAACTATCGAATTTTAAACGAACTATCAAATGGATATCCAGTAACTATCGAATTTGAAATGAACTATCAAATGGATATCGAGTACAAAAATACGATGTCCGAAATGACCGAACAGGAACCGAAATCACGAATGGAACGAAAATGACTTGCGATTTTACAAATTGCATGTTCATACGAAATAACGAAATTATTTCGTTTCATATCGGGAATTATTTCGGAAGGTGCGTATTTCGTTGCCGATCTGATTCGGAACATCAGACGAATCCAAAGCACCGAATCGGCCTGTTTTGGGAAAAAAAATAATCAGTCCGAAACAAAAAGCACATCCCTATAAAACACTGACCTTGCTCCCGGCATGGGAAATGAGAAGGAGAGTATTAGCATTTTATACATGACAAATGGACAATGCCATCGCTTTGGAACAAAAAACATATAAATAAAAACAGTTTTTTTCTTTGTTTTCCTTTAGATTTTACATGGTCATGTTTGTTATCAATGCAAAGGACATACTCTGACCTGTCCAATGACGCCTCACTTGACCTTGTGCGGTGTAAAGATTAGAGACACACAGGGTTATCCAAAGAGATTCGAAAAGTCACCGCACGTTCGGTGACTTTTCGTTCTCTTCAATTCGGTTCCTTTTGCCGATTGCATTTCGGTGACCCTGCGGTGTATTCAGCAAACAGCACAGGGTCCCCGAATTGCAGGGAAAAGCTGCCGCAAACCTGACGAAAACTAACCGAATGCATGCTGAAAACAAGCAAAAACATCTGGATTAACCTTCGAAGAGGAGCCGAACAGGAGCCGAAAAGGAGCCGAATCACACAGAGCGAAGCAGCTGTGACGTAGAGGAGGCAGTGATAAATTAGAAAAACCATTTGTATGAATCTGGGAAAAAGAAACGCTGTTTGCAAAGAAACTACTGAGCGAAAATGTCTGAAATTTTCACAGGAGGTCCAGGGAATGATAATTAAAGAGGGCTGTTACAAAAAAAATAAGCAAACTGAAAAAAAAAAAAAAAAAAAAATCGGACTTTTAATTTTTTTTTAAAAATTCAGAAAATGCTTAAAGTATCCTAAAAAATCTATAAATAAAGAGACTTTTTGCTGCAGAATTTTATAATGAACGGTTTATTAGATATTGAATTAAAACGGAAATATTTTTAACATTGAAGCCTATGGGATTCTCCTGAATAAATTTGCCGAATTAAACCACCGAATGGCAGGGCATTAGGGGAACCTTTCACTGCTGGTTTGTGTTCTCTGAATAGGCGAAGCAGTGCTTCTCTATGGAGATTTCACTGCCCTCGAACAGGGACCGAACAGGCACCGTATGTGCAGGCAATTCGCCAGGATTTGGAGAATTGCCTGCTCTCTGGATAGCCGAATGGCCAGGAAAGGTAACCGAACGCTGATTTTCAGCGTTCGGTTACCTTTCTCAAGCAATTCGAATCTCTTTGGATAACCCTGACAGGGTTCCAAAATCCCCCAGCGTGCTCCTCGCTGCAGTGAGGCAGTTTAGGTTTTTGATGGAACAATGTGTTATAACGCATTGCGCCATCGCCTCCACACTTGCTGGTGACATGAAAAATGAGATGGTGAGTTAAAGCAGCATCATTGTTCACTTTATAAATAAAATGTGAACAATATTGTTGTGTTAGAAAAAAATAAAAAATAAAGAAATATTTATTTGTTATTTTATTTGTATTGTTACATAAAACCTGGTCATGTTTGGAATTATTGGAAAGGTCATGCTTCGGAGATACCTCACATGACCCTGCAGCTGCTATGGACACTGCACCTCTTCCACGAGCGAGGGCAGCCGAGGCCATGACAGATGCCCAAGTATGGAGCAGTCAGGGAGAGAAAGAGAATTTGACAAGGACAGCTTTTACCAGAGGCGTAGCGAGATCATGTGGCGCCCGGGGCAAGTCTTTCATTATTGCCCCCCAACCAAAAATAATCACTAAAGCATACAAATTTTACAAATATTTAACCCCCCAAAATATAATAACTATTTTTCTCAATAACAATTGGAAAGGTGCAACACATAAAACAGGTTAACAGGAGAGCATCATTAACCTAATACTGAAGGGCAGGTTTTGCCAAGACTAGTCGACGTGCCACTTGCCTCATTGGCTGCGTATGGTGTGTATGAGCGTATCACAAAGCTCCACAACTATAAAACTCACAGTAATGTGCTGTGTGTATGAGTGTATCCCAGAGCTCCACAGCAATAAAACTCACACTCATGCACACCACACATGGATATATTGCCCCCAGCTCACATATGGATATATTGCCCCAGCTCACATGGATATATAGCCCCAGCAGCTCACACATGGATATATATTGACCCAGCAGCTCACACATGGATATATATTGCCCCCAGCAGCTCACAGATGGATAAATGTTGCCCCCAGCAGCTCACACATGGATATATATTGCCCCAGCAGTGCACACATGAATATATATTGCCCCAGCTGCTCACACAGGGATATGTATTACCCCAGCAGCTCACACATGGATATATTGCCCCAGCAGCTCACACATGGATATATATTGCCCCAGCAGCTCACACATGGTTATATATTGCCCCCCAGCAGCTCACACATGGATATATATTGCACCCAGCAGCTCACACATGGATATATATTGCCCCCAGCAGCTCACACATGGATATATATTGCCCCCAGCAGCTCACAGATGGATAAATGTTGCCCCCAGCAGCTCACACATGGATATATATTGCCCCAGCAGTGCACACATGAATATATATTGCCCCAGCTGCTCACACAGGGATATATGTTACCCCAGCAGCTCACACATGGATATATTGCCCCAGCAGCTCACACATGGATATATATTGCCCCAGCAGCTCACACATGGATATATATTGACCCAGCAGCTCACACATGGATATATATTGCCCCCAGCAGCTCACAGATGGATAAATGTTGCCCCCAGCAGCTCACACATGGATATATATTGCCCCAGCAGTGCACACATGAATATATATTGCCCCAGCTGCTCACACAGGGATATGTATTACCCCAGCAGCTCACACATGGATATATTGCCCCAGCAGCTCACACATGGATATATATTGCCCCAGCAGCTCACACATGGTTATATATTGCCCCCCAGCAGCTCACACATGGATATATATTGCACCCAGCAGCTCACACATGGATATATATTGCCCCCAGCAGCTCACACATGGATATATATTGCCCCCAGCAGCTCACAGATGGATAAATGTTGCCCCCAGCAGCTCACACATGGATATATATTGCCCCAGCAGTGCACACATGAATATATATTGCCCCAGCTGCTCACACAGGGATATGTTACCCCAGCAGCTCACACATGGATATATTGCCCCAGCAGCTCACACATGGATATATATTGCCCCAGCAGCTCACACATGGTTATATATTGCCCCCAGCAGCTCACACATGATATATATTGCCCCCAGCAGCTCACACATGGATATATATTGCCCCCAGCAGCTCACACATGGATATATATTGCCCCAGCACTCAGTGCTTCCTGAAAAAACACACAGCTGCCACCTAAATGTGCAGTGGCACGGAATAATTTATCGTGCTGCCTGCGTGCACAGGGCTGGCTCAAGACATTGTGCTGTCTGGGTCAAAGGATGAAGTGATGCCCCCCCAAAACACAACCACACATATCGTAGAGCTCCACTGCAATAAAACAAATAAAATATTTGTAGATTAAAGCAAATTATATTTTAATATAAATTATATATTTAAACTTTCTTTAACATAAAAATATACTTTGAAATAATTACACTAAATTTAAATATTGAGGCTCAGGTCAGACGAGCGCAGTGTTCACGTCCGTGTTGCCGCACATTTTAACGTCCGTGGTAGCATACAATTATGATCAATAGAGACCCACACACAAAGTATGTCCGCACAGAAGTGCGGCGCACAACGGACGCGGCAAACGGACGCAAGTTAGGCAAGAACGGATGCACAGAGTGCACCACGTCCTCAACGTCCGCATAGCTTTGTGTGTGAGTGATGGAACGTAGTCAGACGGACTGGATTTTTGACGGACAAAATGGTTTTTCATATTAATTTTATTTCCCATCTACATCAGTCAAAAAAAACGTCAGTCACAAAGACGGACCGTGTGGCCACTACCTTGTCGTCAGTCAGAAAGTACGTCCATTGTGCACGGACGCACAGTCCGCACAGAATGCGCTCGTCTGACCATAGCCTAAAATATGAATTAAATTATATTAAAATAATAAATATAATGCATTGTATTTAAATATTAAATAGAGATTAAAATAATAAAATTTTATTTAATTATATTAAAATATAATGTGTAATTAAAATAATTATATTAAAATAATAAGAAAAATTCTGTGTCCTGCTGTCCCCTTTTCCCCCTGAATCTTGCAAGAGGTACACACTGCCATATAGATGGATTGATAAACATTGACAGAGACCGATGAAGACTGGCTGACAGCTATATAGATAGATGCTGACTGTCCTACAGATAGAAATACAGACCCACAGAAAGACATACAGACAGATTGAAATAATCCTGGTAACATAAGGAGTGTATTCTACATGCACCTTGTCCCCTGGGGTGTCAGACTCACTGCAGCCCTGTCATTTTCAGGTCTGGATTCTCCCCTGCTACTGCTCCAGCCATGCCCCCCCTGCTGCTGCTCCAGCCATGCCCCCCCCCCTCCCTGTGACAGCTGACAACGAGCAGCACAGCTCCTGGGTCAGGATGAGGTCAAGACTCTGCAAGACCAGTGGCCATCAGATAACTTTATTAAAGTGTTTCTCCTACTGTTGCTCTGGGTGTCATAAATAGGAGTGCTCCCCCAGCCCCCATTAACCCCCCCCCCCCCACATTAGAAGGTGCAGAGCTGTACAAGAAAGATTCCCAGCCCAGACCTGCAATTATAAAAGATTTCAAAAAACTTACTCTGCTCCTGAGGAAACAGAGGTAGGGCTCCATGCAGGACCTGCTGCTTCCAGACAGCTCCCAGGCACACACGTTGCAGGAGCTCACTCACGTGGGCAGCTGCCCTCATTTCCTGTTCTGAGAACTCTGGCACAGAGTAACGGGGCGGAGCAGCCTTGCGTGCAGCAGGCCTGTCTGCTCCCCTGCAACTAGCTGGATTCAAGGGTTCCAGCTGCTGAGAGGAGCAGCAAAATGCCACCCAAAGCAACATGCGCCCGGAGCCAGGGACACATGGACGAGATGGCCTTGCTTGTGCATTAATTATGCAAATTAGGCGACCGCGAGGCCCAGTTTTTTTGCTGCCTTTTTTTGCCTAATTAAAGAGTGGCCACATGTCCCTGCTTGCTGCGCCCCCACTTGAAAGGCGCCTGGGGCACCTGCCCCCTCGATACGCCACTGGCTTTTACTTACGCTTATCTTGTCATTCTGTCTCTAGACTGCTGTGATTCACTTTCACAGTGTTCTGACAGCTCTACCACACATTTTATACCTTTTACCAAATTGCCTCAGTCCTAAGGCAGCCAGGAAAAATCAATCTCACAGTGAATGTACACACAATCCACAGCAATAGACCTCCAACAGTAAAGGCAGTGAGTATGAATGTACACAGGATCCACAGCAATAGACCTCTAACAGTAAAGGCAATGGGCCAAATTACATACTTGGTGCTAACGTTTGCACTCACTAACGTTAGCCCAAGTATTTAATGCATATTTCATTCCAAACGCTATTGGGTTAAGAAACAAGGCGAGGCAAGGCGAGATCCGGCTGGCCATGTGACCGCCGGCGTCTGCTTCAATGTGTAGACTCCAGAGCCAGGGGAAGCAAGGGGCAGCCATGATGGTGGGAGGGCTGCTCCCCCTCCTCTCCCAGACCCACGGCTGTCACATGGAGGGGCGGGGCTTGTGCCGGCCAGGGGCGGAGTTTCTCAGCACAGCGTTGATCTCTCCCCACAGAGAGACAGCGCTGCTGAGCACAAAGAGGCAGCATACAGAGTCTGGCCCTGAGTGGTGTCATCCTCCAAGAGGGTGTCAGCCAGTGTGGGCCCGGGACCCCTCCCCACGTGACACATACTGATCAGAGGGGGCCCAGTGGCCATCTTGCTGCTAACAGGGCAGCCAGGCCCAACTAGGCTGCAGTACCTCCTCCAGAGGCCTGTGGCCTAAATTATTCAAAGCTACCAATGGCGTGGCCCCCCCCAGTCGGCCGGGCCCCTTACTGCAGCATGGGCCGTAATGCCCTGATGGTGGCCCTGCCCACAGCTATATCCTACACTTGGAATGGTGTCTTAATGAACCTCCTACCCAATTAAGCATGTGATGAATCACCATAAATAGGCAGACCATACATTTCCTTTTTAAACTTCCTTTACTGAAATAAGAGTGTTTGGACATAACAGTTACAGGGTTATTCAAAGCGCTCTGAATTGTTGCGGAAAGGTAACAGAACGCTGAAATTCAGCGTACGGTTACCTTTCCTAGGATATACAAGCTGGTGTCAGGCGCTGGCAGATAATTTCTCTTTCACTCCAGTCGGGGCTCTCTAGCCCACTCCTCACGTCTTCCACGGATTTGAAGAAGGTGAAGGGATAGAGAAAAAAAAAGGAGAAATATATTGTGCAGAATCTAATACACAATTGAGGATGAGTACATCGCAAAAAGGGTTACTCACATTTTGGGGTGCCAATTATATCAAATAGGCACCAAACCGCACACAAATCGGTGAATTCTTAGGTCAGGGGCACCGATTCCCCCATCTGGGATCCGAAGGGCAGCAATCCCAAAGTATTAAAGATGTTTAGTCAGGATACCAGACGGGTATAAATCACCAGGATGCAATCAAGTTGAATTAATCCGTCAAAAGTTTAATACATATATAAATAAATAAAATAAATCACCTCAAACGCGTTTCGCTATAAAAGCTTCATCAGTGGGTGTGATCAGTGGGTTACCTTTCCTAGCCATTCGGCTATCCAGAGAGCAGGCAGTTCGCCAAATGTTGGTGAATTGCCTGCACATACGGTGCCTGTTCGGTGCCTGTTTGAAGGCAGTGAAATCCCCATAGAGAAGCAATGCTTCGTCTATTCAGAGAACAAAAACCAGCAGTGAAAAGTTGCTGAAATGCTTTGCTGTTCGGTGGTTTAATTCGACAGATTTATTCAGGCGACTCCCATAGGCTTCAATGTTAAAAATATTCCTGTTTTAAGTCAATATCTAATAAACTGTTTATTATAATACTCTGCAGTAAATGTTTCTTTATTTTTAGATTTTTTTAGGATCTTTTAACCCTTTCGCTGCTGAGGCTTTTCCCGCCCCTGTGCTGAGGTCATTTTTACCGGTTTTGCTCATCATGTTTAAACGTGTTTTGAAGGCTTATTTTAGTATATGACCCAGACATATTATATATCGTTCTTTCCGTCAGACTCGGTAGATTCATAATATGTCATTATTATATGTATACGTTATGTCATGTCTGTATATTATAACAAAAAATGCAATAAAATATGTATTTTCAATAATTTACAATGTGTAAAGTGTTTTTTTTCACATTTTAACATGCGAGCAATTGCGGTTATATTTTGTATGGGGTGCGCTTGTTAAAAAAATTAGAGATGGGGTCTCGTTACATTTTGTTTGGGGAAAATTACACTATTTTTAACAAACGCACCGCATACAAAAATCGTTAGTGCAGCATCATTGTTCACATTATAATTGAAATGGGAACAATATTGCTGCATTAACAAACCAAAAAAAAAAAAAAAGTGTTTATTTTTTTTTTTATAATTTTTCTTTTTCATTTTTTTTTATTTATTTTTTTCATTTTTTTTTTTGACAAACTTTTTCACTTTCATGTTTGGTATCGTTGGAACGGCCATGCTCTGGCCGATCCAACCATACCAAACATTAACCCCTAACTGCCACGGATCGGGAGATAGGGAGTTCATTGGAACTCCCTATCTCCACAGTTGGTGGCAGTTAGGGGTTAAGTCCAGGACTGGCGTCATCGTGCTACGCACGATGACGCCAGTCCTCAGGGGGAGTTCCCGGAGGCTTGGCCGACATCCAAGATGTCGGCCAGCTCCGGGAAAGGATTGCGAACCGGCGCTTTTCAGCGCCGATTCGCGATCCAGCTCCCCAGGGGTTAATGCCAGACACCATTTGGAAGGGCAGGCTGTGCCCTTCCAAATGATGCCTGGGTTAACCCCCGCAGAGCCGCCGATCGGGAGAGAGAGAGGTCCGAAGGACCTCCCCCCCTCCCTTTCAGGCGCCTCCTCCGCACATGCGGGGGGGCGCCTGAATTAGGTGTCATCGCGCTGCCGCGATGACACCTAACTCCAGCGGCTGCGGTCCCGGATGCCGGGCTGACATCGAGGATGTCAGCCCGCACCGGGGGGGCCAGCGATCGGCCGGAACCCGCATACCAGCTGAGCGCGTCCTCAGCATTGAAGTGGTTAAGGCATTTCTCTGGATTTTTTGTGAACATTTTTTTCCGTTCTTTTTTTTTTTAATCGTTTTTTCATTTTTCTGTAACAGCCCTTTTTATTATCATTCATTGGATCTTATATGTAAATTTCAGACATTTTCGTTCTGTAGTTTCTTTGCAAACAGCGTTTCACTTTTCAAACATTCGAGTGTACTGTTTTTTTTTTCTTTCACTCCATTCATCTGCGTTGTCGGCTTTTTCCGGCGGCTGCTCTGTGCTGTGATCGGCGGCTGCTCGGGTTTCTCCGGCGTGTTCGGCGCGGTTAATCCAGATGTTTTTGCGGGCTTGTCAGGTATATTACACACAAAGGAAATTTAAAATGGATGTTTGTAGCCATTTCGTGTTAAAGACAGTTTTTCTTCAAAATTTCTCTAGGTTTAGAAATGAACGAGATTTTTTTTACAGAGTTCATTCCTGGGTGAAGTCTTTTATATTTTTTTAAGAAGTGCCAGACACGAAGGAACCTAGAATGTTTGTATGTGATAAGGCTAGGTTTAAGTGCTAAGACGTGTCATAATTAAATTTATTGGTCTGTCTTAAGTTTCTAAAACAAAAGATATTTTGTCTTTTGGGTATAGGAATAAGAGTTAATATTCTCTAATATAGATTTATATTCACAAAATATGTTTATAATCAAGGTATATTTTATTATATTTACAGTAGGAAATATATATTCCAATAAATATTGTAGAAAGTATATAATTGGTAAATAATAAAATTTACTAAAGAATAGATTTTGTTGAGTTAACCAGAAAAGAATTCAGCTGAAAGTGAGTAACTAAAAGGGAGTAGGGATATAAATCAAAGATGACAGATGGAGACACTATGTCTATACATTGGGAGAAGAGAAGGTCTTTTGTGTAGATTGAACTTTTGACCCGAGATAAGAAAATTAAAAAGAAAAGGGGGAATTAATTAAGAAGTGCAATACTGCCCTCTAGAGGATAGTAAATATTATAATTCATATTACCAAAAATATAGCCAGTGACGTCAAATTGGCTATAATAAGTGGCAATGTTGGTTACAAGTCAGTCGGAGATTCCAGCAGTCAGACTCACACTGCAATGCATTAGACATGACACTCTGAGAGTCCAAGATTCCAACACTCAAACTCACACCACGATGCAGGCAGATCCCAAGACATGAGGCAATCAAGATTCTCACTAAATTTCTGACTCTCACCAAATCTCTAACTCACATGCATTGATTATCTGATCGATAATCTTCACACATTCCAAAAATTACTACATCAGGAATTCCAAGGCAGACTTATCAACATCCAAATTGGACAGGTAAGGTATGAAATAAGGAATTAATGTAAATATATATTTGTAGAGATTCTTGCAACGTAGACTGAGACTTCTCGGATACGGTTAAATCCAAATTCTAAGTATTTTCTATTCTGCAGATAGAAATATGAAGAAGTGGATATAAGGATTTATTCCTAAAAGAAATGTTGTAAGATTGATACCAATATATATATTGAATTTGGAAATTACTGTGATTAAAATTAATAAGCAAGGAATTATATAACTACAAAATAAAAAGCAAAAGATTAGAAATTTAATTCTCGAGATTAGGGGAGGATTCACTAAATAAGTTTTTATTACTTATTAAATTACCTCATCTTTTGTTGATCCATGTAGCATAGAGATATATATATATATATATATATATAAGAGCTGGCTGGTTAAACATTGTTTGCTGGGAAATGCATGTTGTATTAAGCAGAAATGTTTATTAACCATTTGTGTATTAGTTACTAACTGATAAGGTAAATGATATTAATCATATATGCAGTTACTAACCGGAGATACATATATTGTGAAGCTAGTTTTTATATGCTGATGGATTGTGGTTTATAAATTTTTGTTTATGATATGAGATTTGAAACTTTTTTGTATACGTAATAAATATATATATATTTTTATCCGATTATTGATTATTGTATTTTTTAAAGCAAAACACAGACAATTAAAAGAATTCAGGATAATTTCTAAGAAATATAAACGATTGATATTTGTGTCTCGTATAAGTTTCTTATGAAATAATAATCCCTGATATATTGGAGGCAACTGCCGAGGTAGGTCCAGTAAGTCCAATATAGACATATTGGAGGCTTGGCTGATAAGTCCAATATATATATAAACGTGTTGTATTCACGTGCAGAGATTACATCCGACAGGCTTCGGTGTGCCTTCGGCTGGTTTTGCGGTGAGTGTTTGTCAGGTTTGCGGCGGCTTTTCCCTGCAATACGACGGCCCTGTGGTGCTTGCTGAATACACCGCAGGGTCGCCGAAATAGGATCGCCAAATCGCACCGAAAGAGAACGAAAAGTCACCGAACGTGCAGTGAATTTTCGATTCTCTTTGAATAACCCTGTTAGTTCCTCTTGTGTCTAGCAGTCACCACACATCTGTCTTGAAAGACGAACACAGTCGACATACGCCACAAGCTACAGACTGCAACCGGGTCCATGGACTCGAGGAGCTGCTTGCTTACCGGTAGGGTTGGAGCTTGCATTGGTACATTTCTTGTCTAGCAATTTGTGTATTTATCTTTCCACTATATATTTTATTTTCCATGCGTTATTTTCTATCCGTTCAGATAAAAAGGTCAAAATTGTATAAAATAGAATATATTGGCAAAACTGGAAAAAATAACTTAAATGGAGAATTGTTTCAATTTAAAAACATTTTTCCCTGAATTTTGCAATGTATTTATTTGTTCACCACAACCCATTGTTTTCCAAAGTCCATTCCGAAGTGGCATAAAACTCAATTATAAGCTCTCGAGCAGGGTCCTCTCTCCTCCTGTTCTGTGTGTGTGTAACGTGTATGTAGGGAGGTATGTTAATAGGGAGCTCTTGAGTGACTTAATACTGGGGGAAGATTTGATGGTGTCTGGGAGGCTATTCCATAATTGTGGTGCTTCAGCTGTTATTCGGATCGAATCAAACTCGCCGAAGTGTGGCGAACGGGAGAGCACCGAGATGTCAACGTCATCTCAGTGCTCTCTGAATAAACCTGTTAATATGTATTAAATTATATCAATCAAAACATAATGATAAATTGAGGGCACATTTAACACCTTAACAGTCATCAACGTTTTAAACCTGTACAGTACATAAAAACCTGTTGGTGAACTTACAGTAGAGAGTATGCGCACAGCTGTCGCGCTATACTGTATTAACAAAGTGCAATAGAGGGTTCAGAATTGATATTGTAATCCCGCCTGTGTATACAATTTAGCAGGTCAGAGGTGCACCTACTGTATCTTGAACACGAACTGGTGAATGAACTGGGATATCCCCGCATCCCTCACTCATAGGATGCATTAAAGAATGGTTTCTCCCTGAGGGGGGTTGTCACTAGTGATGGGCCGAACACCCCCCGTGTTGGGTTCGCATTTGAACTCGAACACCCAAAAAAGTTCGACCACGCACTCGAACACAATGCGAACACCATTAAAGTCAATGGGGCTCGAACGTTAGGAAATTAAGGTCCCCTCCAAGAGGGTATATATGCAAGATATTGGCCATAAAAGGTGTATGGGGGTCTGGGTAATGCCCTGGGGGACAGGAAACAATGAAAAAAAAGTAAAAATGAAAAGTTTTTAACCCTTTCACTGCTGAGTGCTGAGCCATTTCACCACTGTGCGCTGAGCTAATTTTTACCGCTTTTGATCATGTTTAAATGCGATTTGAAGCCATGGGAAATGTTTGACCAACAATCAGTGGGAAATGTTTGTCCAACAAGGATTGGGAAATGTTTGACCAACAATCAGTGGGAAATGTTTGACCAACAAGGAGTGGGAAATGTTTGACCAACAATCAGTGGGAAATGTTTATGAATCCTATAGGCTTCAATGTTAAAAATATTCTCATTTTAATTCAATATCAAATAAACCGTTTATTATTATATTCTGCAGTAAAGAGTCTCTGTATTTTTAGATTTTTTTAGGATCTTTTAAGCATGTTTTGGAAAAAAAAATTCCGATCTTTCAGCGAACGTCCCGAAAAGTTCATAGTTTGAGAATTTTCGAACAGCCGATGTTCGAATCGAACTTTGAACCGATTCGAACCGGCAGCCCATCCCTAGACTTGTCACGATATTGTGTACGTGGTGAAGGTATGAGTCCAATATACAGTAACACAAAAGGCAGATCTCCAAGGAAGAAAAAACAAGATCATCCAGCGCTGCTTGGCAAAGGTGCACTAGTGTTACCACATTTATTAGGAGAAAGAGAACACATGGACAGACATTTCAGGGATACAACCCTTTACTCGGTGCATAGTACCCGAAACACAACAGGCAGAGACCTTTACATAGAGTCCAAAAGGGGGTTTATTGGAGCATACTAATGACAGCAGAATAGCAAGGTCGATTCACGGCAAGGAGGGTAATGGAGTGAAGGAGAGAAAGAAGGTAGGAAAAACTGACTGTAGAGTAAAGCATGATTTTTTTATATTCTTTTCCAATATAAAAATTAATTGTTTAATGTGAAAGGAGTCTTTTACCGTAGCATGTTTTTTGTATAAGTGGCATTCTTAAGTGGATGTTCAGAGTTGATTCCTGGAGTTTTATCCAAGATCCCCTACGCCATCACGATCCCTAATTCCTGTGTCTCCTCTCTCCACAGGTAGGACATTATCACCCATCACCCATCATCCACAGACACCCACATCTCAACTGATCCCCTGCATATTTTTGCTGGTAGGACATTATCACCCATCATCCACAGACACCCACATCTCAACTGATCCCCTGCATACTTTTGCTGGTAGGACCCCCATCACCCAGTATTCGCATGCACCCACATTGTAAGGTTACCTTGGTTTTTTGCTGTTTTTATTTATTTTTGTTTTTCTCCACCATTTGCTTTGCTAATTAGCATGTGAATCTCCTGCCCTATTGACACAGCCCATCCAGCTTCAGGTGTTGACTTTTTCAGGTGTTGACTTTTTAACTGCCTGAATGCAATCAGTCCGCCCTATATAACAACTATAACAGGCTCCATTGAGCCAGGCACCACTGTCATTTCCAAGTGGCATTCTTAAGTGGACGTTCAGAGTTGATTCCTGGAGTTGCGGGACTGGAGGAAGGAACTGCAAAACTGCAAGGCCCACTTTTTACTCTGGTAAACTCACGTCTATATCATGCTTTCTCTCACGCTTCTGCTCTTTACTTCTACCTTTCTCCTTAAATGGAACTCCTGCCCCTCTACCACCGACCCCTACACTATCTGCATCTCTCCCTCCCTCCTCTCGTCCCACATGATGGCCTCGCATGAGCTCCTTTGTTTCCTCAGAACATGGTCTCCCTCTAACTCTAGTGCTGCCAATCACTCCCACTCCCACAAATCCCATTCCCACCTTCTCTTTCTCACCCTCCTGCTGTTACTCTATTCAGGTGACATATCCCCTAACCCTGGCCCCACAACACATCCAATACTTCCCTCTCATCCTATCTCCATCGCACATAAATCACCTCCCTGCAAGCCCAGCAACCTCATTCCCATCATCCCTCAGCGCCTGTCCTCTTTCTCCTGCGCCCTCTGGAACGCTCGCTCTGTGTGCAACAAACTCACAGCCGTCCATGACCTCTTCCTTTCAAACTCCTTCAACCTCCTAGCTTTAACTGAAACCTGGCTAACTCCCTCTGACACGGCCTCCGTTGCTGCTCTCTCACATGGCGGTCTACACATGAGCCATACCCCCAGACCGGGTGAGAGAAATGGTGGCGGGGTCGGACTCCTGCTCTCTCCCACCTGCACCTACCAGCATCTCCCTCCACCCCCATCCCTCTCCTTCTCCTCCTTTGAGACACACTGCATCTGCCTGTTCTCTCCTCTGGCCCTCAGGGTGGCAGTCATCTACCGCCCACCGGGACCAACCTCCCAGTTCTTTGACCACTTTGCTACCTGGCTTTCTCACTTCCTGTCTTCTAATCTTCCATGCCTAATTCTCGGGGACTTCAACATTCGCATTGACGATCCTTCCGCTCCTGCTGCCTCCAAACTTCTTTCACTCACGTCCTCCCTTGGACTCACACAATCCTCCCTCCTCCCTACCCACCGCGATGGTCACGTTATTGACCTGGTCTTTCCAACCTCTGCTCCATTTCTGAGTTCAAATGTCGCCCTTTCCCCATCTCTGACCACCACCTTCTCTCTTTCAACCTATCTGGACTTCCTAAACACCCTGCTCCCCCACCCCGCACATACACTCGCAGAAATCTACATGCTGTGGACCCCCATCAATTCTCCAACCTACTTCACCACCTCCCTCATACCTCATCCTTCACCTGCCCTGATGCTGCCACTAATCACTACAACACTACGCTTATCTCTGCTCTAGACACTCTTGCTCCTCTTCGACTCTGTAAGGCCCCACGCCGCCAGCTTCAGCCCTGGCACACCCTCCAGACTCGCTACCTGCAAAGATGCTCCCGCACCGCAGAGCGTGCCTGGAGGAAATCCCGCTCTAAAGCTGATTTTGTTCACTTCAAGTTTATTCTCCGGTCATACACCTCTGCCCTCCACTTGGCCAAACAATCCTTCTTCTCATCTCTTATATCTACGCTGTCCTCCAACCCTAAACGGCTCTGGTCCACCTTCAACACCCTCCTCTACCCACCTGCACCTCCCCCCTCAGCTGCCTTCAGCGCTCAAGACCTGGCAGACTACTTCCTCAGTAAAACTTTAACTATCAGAAGCAACATCCCAACACAAGATAGTTATCTGCCACCTCCACTCCCACAGGTCCCCTCTGCCACCCTCTGCCGCTTCCTCCCAGCCCTTGAGGAGGAAGTCAATTACTTATTGTCCTCCTCACATCTCACCACGTGCCCGGTCGACCCCATTCCCTCACATCTAATTCCTCCCCTCTCCTCCTCCCTCACCCCTGCTCTCACACACATCTTCAACCTATCTCTCTCCACTGGCTCCTTTCCATCCGCCTTCAAACACGCGCTAGTTACCCCTTTACTAAAGAAACCATCCCTAGACCCCAACTCTCCATCCAACTACTGCCCTGTATCCCTGCTTCCCTTCACATCAAAGCTCTTAGAAAAACTAGTCTTCAACCGCCGCTCCCTCTTCCTGTCCTCCAATTCCCTACTTGACCCCCTGCAATCTGGCTTCCGTCCCCTACACTCAACTGAAACTGCCCTCACCAAAGTCACCAACAACCTCCTAACTGCTAAAAAACACGGCCACTATTCTATTCTCATCCTGCTTGACCTCTCGGCTGCTTTTGACACTGTTGACCCACCCTCCTTCTACAGACCCTCAACTCTCTGGGTCTCGGTGACACTGCACTTGCTTGGGTTGACTCCTATTTATCCAACAGGTCCTTCTGTGTGTCCTTTGCTGGTAACTCCTCCTCTTCATTGCTTCTATCTGTTGGTGTACCTCAAGGCTCTGTCCTTGGTCCTCTGCTCTTTTCCATCTACACCTCCTCCCTGGGCAAAATCATCAACAGCTTTGGCTTTAATTACCACCTCTACGCTGATAACACTCAGATCTACCTCTCTACCCCTGATCTCTCTCCCCCTGTCCTCTCAAAAGTCAGTGACTGTTTATCTGGCATCTCCTCCTGGATGGCCTCCCACCACCTAAAGATCAACATGTCAAAGACTGAGCTCCTACTTATTCCTTCCTCCAATGCCTCCCCACCTCCTGACTTCTCTATCATGGTGGAGGGTATCACCATCTCCCCATCAAACCAAGTTCGCTGTCTTGGAGTTACACTTGACTCTGCTCTTTCCTTCATCCCCCACATCCAGTCTCTTTCCTCCTCCTGCCGATACCAGCTGCGTAATATTTCCAGAATTCGGCCATTTCTTACCGCTGTCACCACAAAACAACTCATACACGCCCTGGTAATCTCCCGACTTGACTATTGCAATAATCTCTTATCTGGCCTCCCTCTGTCCCGCCTCTCCCCCCTACAATCCATCCTGAACGCCTCCGCCAGGCTAATTCACCTCACCCGCCGCTCTGTCTCTGCCGCTCCCCTCTGCGAGTCCCTTCACTGGCTCCCCATCCACTGCAGAATTAAGTTCAAAATCCTTATCCTTACCTACAAAACCCTCACTAACTCAGCGCCCCACTACCTGTCCTCACTAATCACCAAATACACCCCAGCCCGCTCCCTAAGGTCAAACAGTGACCTGGGCCAACCTTCTCCCCGCATCACCTCTTCCCATGATAGACTGCAGGACTTCACACGCGCAGCCCCCACTCTCTGGAACGCTCTCCCTCGTACTGTCAGACTTTCCCCTAACTTCTCTTCCTTCAAACGCTCCCTTAAAACGTTCCTATTTAGGGAAGCCTACCACTCAACTCACTGACACAACCATCAATCACTCTCACCTTGCAGTCCTCTCCTCCTGTTTCCAACACCAACCCTCCTAGATTGTGAGTTCCTATGGGAATAGGGCCCTCATCTCCTCCTGTACTGTTTGTCAAATGTTGTTCAATGTATTGTAACCCTGTCTATACTGTGCTTATTGCACAGCGCTGCGGAATATGCTGGCGCTTTATAAATAAAGAATAATAATAATAATAATATAAAACAAATTATATAAAATTTATTGTTTTATGTAAAAGTGTTTTTTATTGTTAAATATCGATAAGTGTAATCAAACAATTAAGGGTCAAACCAATCTAAACACAAATAGTAGAACATATATACCCAAACATTCACATGAGAAAGCAACTAGGAACTGTAGGTTTCAGCTCATTTGTCTTGAGGGAAACCAAAATCTGTGAAACTTCTGGGATAGGTTTGGGAAGTTCAGAACTTACAGTTGTGTTCAAAAATATTCAACCCCCACTGAAATTGAGTGTTTTGGCCAGTTTGACATTGATTTTGATCATTCAGTCATCTTGCATACAATTAAATCAAAGAGGCACGTGTAGGTCAGACAAATATAACATAACATTTATAATGAAATAACCACAAATGTCTTTTCTGTGCTCACATCATTATCAGTTTTATTCAACCCCCGAGTGACATTCAATCTTAGTACTTATAACGGTAAAAGGATGTTGTACTAACAGCTTTTAGGCTAGGGTCAGACGAACGCATTTTTAGGTTGTCTGTGAAAAAGTGCGTTCGAACGAATGGACGTATTTTTTCACGGAATACGCGATAGCGGTCATACTATGCGCATTTTCGTCCGTGATTTTGTACGGATCATCAATAAAACACTTTTTGTGTCTGGACGTTATGTTGGCCGGACATTAGCAGCGTCTGACGTCTCCTAATCACGCACACACGCCGCTAGCGGACGCAGCGCACTCTGTACGTCAGTAGTAGTGGTTTCACGTTCTCGAAAAAATGCGTTCATTTTCCACTTGCGTTGCGCAGCCGGACTTTTGTGCGACCGTACTTCGTATATTGGCCGTCATTGCCCGTCATTTGCTGCTAGTGCGGCCGTGATTAAGTGCGGCTGCACGCGCGTTCGCACTGCCTCAGTCTGACCCTAGCCTTAAACGTGAAGCATAGCTTGACACAAGTGTCTTGCAGCGATCTACGGGCATCTTCGCCCATTCGTCATGGGCAAAAGCCTCCAGTTCAGTCACATTGTTAGGCTTGCGCACTGCAACTGCTTTCTTTAAGTCCCACCAGAGGTTCTCAATCGGATTTAAGTCAGGTGACTGCAATGGCCACTCCAAAATGTTCCAGCCTTTAATCTGCAACCATGCTCTAGTGGACTTGGAGGTATGCTTGGGATCATTGTCCTGTTGAAAGGTCCAACGTCTCCCAAGCCTCAGGTTTGTGACGGACTGCATCACATTGTCATCCAATATCTCCTGGTACTGAAGAGAATTCATGGTACCTTGCACACGCTGAAGCTTCCCTGTACCTACAGAAGCAAAACAGCCCCAAAGCATGATTGACCCCCCACCATGCTTCACAGTAGGCAAGGTGTTCTTTTCTTCATAGGCCTTGTTCTTCCTCCTCCAAACATAGCGTTGATCCATGGGCCCAAACAGTTCTAATTTTGTTTCATCAGTCCACAGAACACTATCCCAAAACTTCTGTGGTTTGTCCACATGACTTTTGGCATACTGCAGTCGACTCTTCTTATTCTTTGGAGACAGCAAGCCTGGGAGTTCTGGCATGGAGGCCTTCATTACGCATAGTGCGCCGTATTGTCTGAGCTGAAACTTCAGTACCCACATCTGACAAATCTTTTCTCAGTTCCTCAGCAGTCACACGGGGACTTTTCTCCACTCTACGCTTCAGGTAGCGCACAGCAGTCGAAGTCAGCATCTTCTTTCTGCCACGACCAGGTAGCGTTTCAACAGTGCCTTTGCCTTGAATTTGCGAATGATGCTTCCTATGGTATCTCTTGGTATTTTTAACATCTTTGCAATCTTCTTATAGCCATTGCCCTTCCTGTGAAGAGTAATCACCTCTTCTCTTGTCTTCCTGGACCATTCTCTTGACTTCACCATGTTTGTAACCACACCAGTAAATGCCTAGAAGGAGCTGAGTATCACAGTCATTTTAAAGCTGCCTAATTGGTACTTATTATGCTTTATTGCTGCTCCGTGACAGCCACAGGTGTTTTCAATACCTGATTGAAAACACTTGAATGAACCTCTGTTCTTCAGAGTGGTAGTCTTTAAGGGGTTGAATAATTGTGTCAAGGAAGAATTCACAAAAGAAACATTTACTACTGTATTACAAAACCAATTGATGTCATTTTAGTTGCATATGGTTCTTTAAAATGTCCTTGTAGGATTTCATTCTGAATGCAATTACAAATGTACACTAAATTCCCTAAAACCCTTTACAGCATTGGGGGTTGAATAATTTTGAACACAACTGTAGATTGTGCAAGGGGTTAAGCTCTTGACTATGGTACTCTTGGCCATAGAAGGGGAGGTTAATGAGGTATATTATTATTATTATTAATCTTTATTTATAAAGTGCCAGCATATTCTGCAGCGCTGTACAATGGGCACAGTATAAACAGGGTTACAATACATTGAACAACTGCTGACAAACCATTACAGTAGGAGAGGAGGGCCCTATTCCTGTAGGAACTCACAATCTAGAAGGGTTGGAAACAGGTGGAGAGGACTGCTAGGTGAGCGTGATGGACTGCTTGGGACAGTTAGGTGTATTAGTGAGTTGGGTGGTAGGCTTCCCGAAATAGGAATGTCTTAAGGGCGCAATTGAAGGAAAATAAATTAGGGGAAAGTCTAACAGTATGAGGGAGAGTGTTCCAGAGGATGGGGGCTGCGCGTGAGAAATCCTGTAGTCTATCATGGGAAGAGGTGATGTGGGGAGAAGCTAGGCGCAGGTCACTGTTTGACCTTAGGGAGCGGCTGGGGTGTATTTGGTGATTAGTGAGGACAGGTAGTGGGGAGCTGAGTTAGTGGGAGCTTTGTAGGTCAGGGTAAGGATTTTGAATTTAATTCTGGAGTGGATGGGGAGCCAGTGAAGTGACTCGCAGAGAGGAGCAGCAGAGACCTAGCGGCGTGTGAGGTGTATTAGCCTGGCGGGGGCGTTCAGAATGGATTGTAGGGGGCGAGGCGAGAGAGAGGGAGGCCAGATAAGAGATTATTGCAATAGTCAAATCGGGAGATTACAAGGGCGTGAATGAGTTGTTATGTGGTGTCAGCGGTAAGAAATGGCCGAATCCTGGAAAGAATGGAATGTTTGTAAACATTAACCCTTTATGATCTTCTCCACGCACTGCTCCTACATTAACATTTAGATTATATTAAAGCATACCTTGTGTCCATTACTGGGCATAATGTTGGCTTTCTGTGAGCCTCAACATGTCATGTGATCCCAGGGTAGATGGGGGATGGTTGCCGAACACTAGAGCAAGCAACCAGCCAAACCAATGAATCTCAATGTGCCACTGAGCTGCGTAGCACACACCTATAAAGTCACCTTAATGAAGGACCTGCACTTTATTGGATGCTCTGCTGGAACCACAAAGCCCATTGTCGTCTGTGTGCCTGTCTGTTAATCATCCCTTTTGACACCATGTTTATTAACGCTGCAACAAATTTCTGCAACATGTTTCTGGCAGAGTGCTGTTAATCTATCACCTGAGCATGTCAGAAGATTGATTGTTCTATTCTATTACCAACGGAGGAAGCCATGGATTAAGGCGAAACGCGTTTTGGTATTTTTATTGGTATTTTATCTGTGTATTTTGCACTAAATTTATTTTACTCTACTTTGCGTCCACGGTACTACCTGAGGAGGTGACTGGGGATGTTTGGAGATTCAGTGCTCCTAAAAATCACTGGCTGACTATGAACAAGTGCTGGGTTAGGCACACTGACATGGTTATAACAATATTATAGAAGAGGATCCAGAAAAGAAGGGGAGATTGCCTACATGAATCCAAAAGCAATAAGCTCTGAGCCAGGCAATTTGGGCTCTATCTCATGTGAGTGGGATCTATCAGAGTTATTCACATTTCCATGTATAGACGTGGTCCTGCACTATATGCATCTGCTTTCTTCGAGGTTCTCTGACCTGAAGGACACCTAAGAATATAGAAGAATTTAAATCAAGCAGCGCTCCTCCGCTGGAAGATTATAAATTATTGCATAGTTGCTGTTCTTTAGACCCATTCTCAGCGATTGTTGGCTGGAAATTCTACTCTGGCCCCCAAGTTCTCAACTGGTGTTCCCGCTGCCATCTGCAGCTTCTTGGACCACCCCCAAACGTGTACTTGGAGGACACAGATTCTCACACACGAATGGATAGTTGAAAATATGTCCTAAAGTTTAATCAGAGAATCAAGTTTCTTTTATAGAAAAAAGGCATTACACAATTTTCAACAAAGGCACGACATATATTTAGCCAACACATAGCCAAGATCACTTATCAACACCATGAATGGAAAAATACAGCCTGGACAGTTCCTTGCAGTTATTGGCGGTATAGCCGTTGCAATAACCAACTGTTTGCGCATGGTGGGGGGGTTTTCATAGTGGTCACATTTTTTGGAAATTATAACTGATAAAATCTCGGGATTTACCATTCGACCAACCACCTCTCTTCTCATCTGCCCCGCCCAACCACCACTTCTCATCTGAACAATGTTGGTCGAGGGCTATGTCCACAAATTAGTCATGTTAACCCTTTAGCACTGGATATTGGAAGTATGTTATCAAGCACGTCATGTATATTTATAGATGTTAGTTATTGATTCTGAATTACCATGACTTTCCCTATATATTAGCATATTGTATGGGGTATTATCCTTTCAGCCATACAGATGACCTATGAGTATGTATTTGAAACTGCTGCCTGGACGCCAGCCTTGTATGAAATGCTTCGCAAGCTCTCAGAGGGTCTTTCAGGCTCTACAATTGCTGCTACATGGA
Source organism: Leptobrachium leishanense (assembly GCA_009667805.1). Taxonomy (NCBI): domain Eukaryota; kingdom Metazoa; phylum Chordata; class Amphibia; order Anura; family Megophryidae; genus Leptobrachium; species Leptobrachium leishanense. Next base: position 120,547,717 of record CM019073.1, read on the forward strand.
TATAGAGCGCAACCATAAACAACTGCACAGACCTCCAGGAAGGCACCTGACGTGGCTGCTGTCATCAGTTGCAGGTCCTACTCTAATTTTTGTGGGGTCTTATCCAAGGTAAAATGTAAGGCTGCTTTTTTATTTTCTTGTTTATAGAAAACCTTCTTATTCCATTTGAAGATGTTTCATCAAACAAGTATTTATTTACTCACACAATAGGCAAAATTTTTGGTTTGGAATATTGCAAGGTAAACAAAACAACACAATATTTATACATTGTGTCTCAAATGTATAAATATTGTTTTGTTTGTTATTTTGTTCACCTTGGATAAAGGCTCAGCTAGAGCCGAAACGTTGGATTAATATGTAAACGCACCAATAAAGATTTTGTTTTTTATTTGTGAGTCCTGGAGTGCATCTCATATTCTGAACCTATGGATATTCTTTGAGATTTATTGCACCGAGCAAGTACTATTGTAGTGGTGAGAGAGTGCTGTATAGAGATGGGCTGAACACCCCCGTGTTCGGTTCGCATTCGAACACGAACATTTGAAAAAGTTTGAATTCAAACGCGAACACTATTCGAACTCAATGCAAGTCAATGGGACTCGAACGTTAGATTTTTAGAGTGCCCTCCAAGAGGGCATATATACAAGATATTTGCCATAAAAGGTGTATGGGGGTACGGGTAGTGCCCTGGGGGACAGGAAACAAGGACAAAATGTAAAAAAAAAAGTTTTTAAAGGAACAGTGATTTTTCCGTGACATAAAGGTTAAAAATAAAAACGGAAAGTTCCTTCTAATATCGTGCCTAGGAGGTCCCCATAACCTGCCCGTGAAGTGGCGGATTTGTAGGATGTATAGAAACATTTAAAAATAAAAAAATGACATTTCAAATAACGGTAAATCTATTCATGAACAACTGCTTGGGGCGGCAGCCTGTATGAAAAGAGGAGACGTTTTAGGACACATAGAACAAGTTTAGTGATTTTTTTTGGCTAAATTATGGTGAAATTTATGCAGGCTTTGGATGAAAGTAACAACAGGTGCATTAAAATTGCATGAGCATTAACATTTGCTGCGGCGTTCACCGCATATTTGTAACGATTCCCCAGGACAGACCTGGTAGGATCCCTGGTAACAGACCTCTAACCCTCCGATCCTTAGGATGGTCGGGACTCGGGACCACTAAACCTAACCTCTAGCAGCCACACAGGCCAGGGAGACAGCACCAACAATATACACCTCAAACTGAGATCAATATATAGAAAAAAGAAAATTAAGAACAGCGCTAGTACAATACCCCACTAATGCGGGAGGAAAAAAGAGCACCACAAATAGGGGAAGTGCACCCCAGAGATGATGTAAATACAAGGTAATGCGGTAATTACCTGTGAATCACTTCAGTCCGATGGACACAGATGAAGATGAATATGCATAAAAAACTGAAAAAATAGAGAAGACACTGTCAGACCTTTTTAGATATGAAATTTCTATAACGCAGGAATGTTTAAATTTGGGGCCAGGAATTGCGTCACACAAACAACTTGTCTGCGTCGTTAATATATAACAAGAATATGCGTTCTAAAGACAATGTAACAAGCAAGACTCGTTATCTATCAGCAAACATCCATGGTCCTTAATTAATTCTGGTTGTGAGAAACAAACAGATGTTAGATCAAATGGTTTAAAAGTAAGGGAACACAAGGACAACTAAGATAGAAATCTCAGTATTGTGTTTATTTCGTCACATCGAAACTCTGAAAGACCAGGTAAACAGGGAACAAAGGGTTGCCCAATAAAGGAAAAAAAAAACCCGAGGTTAAATGGCTTGGATAAACCAGCTTGTAATGCTATTCGGCAATATGATCTAACACTATATGGTATGAGAATATTTATTAGTTAGAACTGATAATGTTGGCATCTTATAAAAACAGAGGCCCTACCACATTTAGTTGATCATCACAAATGTCTGGTGTACTAACCCGCATGAAGCCGATTAAGTCGGGTAAAGTGTGAATGTTAAAGACAATACCACGAATGAATGAATGTATGTGCCCTCACATACGCATCCCTGTGGATATAAGTAAAGGGGGATGAGATGCACGCACGCCGTGGCGAAGTATGCCGGCGATTCAACAATAGAAATACTATTGATATTTTTAATAAAATCTATGGAGTCCCGGGATATAGGAATAAAAGACCCCAAACCAGTAAAAGATTGGCCAAACACATAAATTAATTCCTGCAGAAGGTTGATGGATGATCTGAGAGCGCCATCTGCTGGCCAGGTAATATAACACTTGGACAGGCCCCTGGAGTTGATGAATAGATATATCCTCCAATCAAATGAGGCCACATAGTGATGGGCTAGATCTAAAACTGGGCGGAAGACCACTATATAGAGGGGACACTCCAGAGCAGAAGGATCAACACACACTGAGAAAAGCTTGGGGAGAGACCTGAGGGACGCTTGGAGGGGAGAAAGGCAATTATCATCAGCCGCCCCCTTTAAAGACGCGACCACACCCTAATCTTCCACCACTCTATCTTCACTAACCAGATGGTAAAGTATGCTTGAATAACTTGATATCTATTTTCTAATTGCATAGTCCCTACTTTAGATGTCCATCACAAACTAAAGGAATATAAATGAATTATTTTGCTGTTTGAGCTTCCTCGGTAGAATAGTAATTCAACCTTCCAGTCCCCTGCAGAGGATTGCTAGGAAGAAACTATTCCCGGCTGAATACTTGAGCCATAATTTAGTGAAATTATTTGTATTCCCAGAATACTGGTTGTGGACATCTAAAGATCAATTATATACCTATAGTGAGATACGCTGGGACCGTGAAATAGCTTTTATATGTCAAGTGCCGTCAGTCCCATTCGTAAACTAGCATAACTCCTTCCATATCCATCTTGCAGCCCTTTTCGATTGAATGAAGTGCTGTGATTGATCTGTGGAAGAGATAGTCTACCTATCGAGTGTGTTATGTATCTCCCTGAAGGAAGTTGCATTTAGTGAATAGGCCCCCACAATAATAAATTGTGCTGCAGGTGATGCCCAGTAACTGAGTGTTTATCTTAGCCAGGTGGAGGATTGGTTTATAATGGGAAAGGTTTAAGTGAATAGAATAGAGCCTGGTGTTTAAGAACTGAGGCGTGTATATCTGTGGTGCGGTCTATAAACCTAAAATATTTGTCCATTAGATTATTGCGTGTCGCAGTATCGCTACTAATCACGATCTATAATCACTTGTAAATTGTATTTTGCTAATCCGTTGATAACATATGATTGTATGAAACTTGACGTGTGAATAAATTTTGGTTTGAATTGTTTTACCGTTACGCAGTCTCATATCATCTTTATTGATTTTATTGTGTTTAAAAATATCTAGATAGCATCAAAAGAACTCGGGATAACGCGCCATATATTAGTTAAGACGTATATTCATTGATTGGTTATTAATCCCTATTTTAGGGATTAAATACCAATTTATACCACTGGTATTGGAGGCACTGTCAATAATATATATATATCTATATATATCTACAATAAGAAAATATACGTCATAATTAATATATCCCTGACCTATTAAAGAAGTCAATAATCTCTGACAACACGCATATGGTGCAGTATGTCTATGCACAAATGTGAAGTGGATACGTGAAATGGTAAAACTCACATATACTGGAGCCTGTACAATTAAGGCTCAATATGATCGCAGTGGGTCTCTTCAGGGATGACCCCGTCCCGTCTTCATACGATTCCAAAGGTTATTCACATAAGCCGTACATGAAACAAAACAGACACATACCATGGTACAGCATCGCAGACTACAAAGTAATACAAGCCAGGTGGTCGCAACACTTACGTGGTGGAGAGCCTGTGCGAATTCACTGGCTCTGTATATGCGCCTGGGTGTAGAAAGGGGTACACCAAACCCTCTTGGTAAAGTAGGAGTAAAAATAAAACTCGCCACCATAAATAAAAGTGATTTAATAAAAGAATATAGCAAACAAATACATCCAAAACGCGTTTCGCCGCTAACGCAGCTTCATCAGTTGGTATCAAGAAAAAAATATAATTTACACAGGTCTGACAGGCAAACATTTATAATAACAGTCATAACATTTACAAATTTACAGGTGTGCCGGCAGGACGCCCCTTCCGGTCCTCTCTGCGTCCCAGCTTGGTTCATAGAACTTATGGAATTCCCTTCCGGAAGTGAGATAGCGCAGTTTCCTATGCGAGGGCAGGCGCATGCGCCGTGATGCCTGGCCATCAAGCTTTCTCCTCTCGCTCACATGATGCTTAATACAAACGCCACCTTCGAGGGGGAAGTCCTTAGTCCTCACATTGAGTCGGCCGGACTGCATGTACTCCGCAGATCAAGTCCTTATTACAAACGTGCAATCCATGAGGGCATACATGTCTCCATGAGGTACAAATTCCATATGTGGAAAAGAACATGTAGAAAAAAACATGTAAAAACACATGCTAATATTGAATAAATAATGCAGATGTAAAGCTAATGTAAAAATGTAAAATATACCATGAAAAGAGCATAATGCAAGAGAATGAATATTGCCTACACTATAGTCGAAGATGAAAGGGACTACAGAGGAATCATGGGATACGGGATCTTTACGTGCTCGATATTCAAATATTGTCTCACATGTCCATGTGGACTAAACTATATTGGTAGGACGTCTAGATCCTTGTCCGTTAGAATAGGGGAGCATCTTCGTAACATAAGAAAAGGGCATGAGCTACATAGTTTATCTTCACATTTCAAGGAAATACATGCATGTGATCCAGCGAGACTAGAGTTCTGCATCCTTAAGAAAGTCAAGAGAAGTTGGAGGGGGGGTGATTTGGACCTTATTTTGGCTAAGGAGGAAATGAGGTTCATTTTTGAATGCGGTACTCTGGTTCCTGCTGGCCTGAACAGTGACTTTGAAATTCGTCACTTTTTATAAGTATTATGTATATTATATCTTTTTCCTATTTTTGCCCTGGCTGTGATTTCCATTGGTTAATTTTTGGTATCCGATGGAGCCAGGTCATTTTATTGCCCCATGTGTCATTTTTTTCATGTTATTTGTTTCATGTTATTTTTTTTTCATGTTGCTCTTCACATTATATATTGGTTCTTTCTTCTATTATTATTTTTCTCTATTTTTAGCTCATATTCATTCTCTTGCATTATGGTCTTTTCATGGTATATTTTACATTTTTACATTATCTTTACATCTGCATTATTTATTCAATATTAGCATGTGTTTTTACATGTTTTTTTCTACATGTTCTTTTCCACATATGGAATTTGTACCTCATGGAGACATGTATGCCCTCATGGATTGCACGTTTGTAATAAGGACTTGATCTGCGGAGTACATGCAGTCCGGCCGACTCAATGTGAGGACTAAGGACTTCCCCCTCGAAGGTGGCGTTTGTATTAAGCATCATGTGAGCGAGAGGAGAAAGCTTGATGGCCAGGCATCACGGCGCATGCGCCTGCCCTCGCATAGGAAACTGCGCTATCTCACTTCCGGAAGGGAATTCCAGAAGTTCTATGAACCAAGCTGGGACGCAGAGAGGACCGGAAGGGGCGTCCTGCCGGCACACCTGTAAATTTGTAAATGTTATGACTGTTATTATAAATGTTTGCCTGATGAAGCTGCGTTAGCGGCGAAACGCGTTTTGGATGTATTTGTTTGCTATATTCTTTTATTAAATCACTTTTATTTATGGTGGCGAGTTTTATTTTTACTCCTACTTTACCAAGAGGGTTTGGTGTACCCCTTTCTACACCCAGGCGCATATACAGAGCCAGTGAATTCGCACAGGCTCTCCACCACGTAAGTGTTGCGACCACGTGGCTTGTATTACTTTGTAGTCTGCGATGCTGTACCATGGTATGTGTCTGTTTTGTTTCATGTACGGCTTATGTGAATAACCTTTGGAATCGTATGAAGACGGGACGGGGTCATCCCTGAAGAGACCCACTGCGATCATATTGAGCCTTAATTGTACAGGCTCCAGTATATGTGAGTTTTACCATTTCACGTATCCACTTCACATTTGTGCATAGACATACTGTACCATATGCGTGTCTTCTCTATTTTTTCAGTTTTTTATGCATATTCATCTTCATCTGTGTCCATCGGACTGAAGTGATTCACAGGTCATTACCGCATTACCTTGTATTTACATCATCTCTGGGGTGCACTTCCCCTATTTGTGGTGCTATTTTTTCCTCCCGCATTAGTGGGGTATTGTACTAGTGCTGTTCTTAATTTTCTTTTTTCTATGTTTACTACTTTGGGTTGCTTGGGAAAGACCCTGTGAGAACTTAGCTGCTGGTCTGACTCATTTTTGTGATTACCCTTCCCCTCCACCTTCTGCCACCCCAGCGCCCCCTTCTTTGTATGTGCTGAGATCAATATATGTTTGTACTGCGCTATAGTATATGGCAGAATGGAAGAGCACCAGCGGTAACAAGCAGCGGAATATACCAGACAGGGGCGCAGAGCGAGAGTAGTTGTTATAACAAAACCGGGTCAGCAACGTTTAGGCACTTGTACTGCGCTACTGTATATGGTGAGAATCGGCGCACACCAGTAGCAACAGGAGGCAAACAGAACAGGCAGGGAATACACAGAGAGAATAGTCAAATGGCAGGCAAAGCCGGCAACAGATCGGGTCCTAAGAACAAGCAGGGTAAGTAACAAGTATACTTCTGAGAAGATACGCTATTTGTGTAGCGAGGAAGCCGGCTGCGCATTTTGCATCGCTCCCTCTACACTAATAGCCTATCTTCTTAGAAGCTGCACACAGCGCGCCGGTGTATGCAGCGTCTAACAGCATGGGAGACGGGAGGCTGCGCTTGTTGGTGGATCCAGGAATCAGGTGAGTATTAGAAAGAAAGAAAAAAAAAGGTTTTATTTTATGTTCCTTGGGACATTTAAAAATGTCCTCAGATATTATTTTTTTTAGAAATGTGTCGCCTTACCTTAGCCTGGTGGTCAGTCAGTGGAGGCTCCCTGGATCCTGGTTGTGGGGGGGGGGGGGTCTGCCGTGGCTGCAGGTGCAGTGGCTCCCTCCCTGCGCCACCTCTCTGCCACATGCACCCGGCCGGCTAGCCCGCACAGTCGCAGCTCTGTCATCCGGCGGCCACATGCTCCTCAAGGGATCCTTGGGAGGCCCCGGCGGCCTGCCCTCTACAGTGCCTGATTAGAGGGCCTCGTCTGCCTGATGTTTTAGCAGCAAGATTGTTTTATCCCATAGGCTTCAATGTTAAAAATATTCCCGTTTTAATTCAAAATATCTAATAAACCGTTGCTTATAATATTCTACAGTAAAGAGTCTCTTTATTTTTAGATTTTTTTAAGATTTTTTAAGAATTTTTTTAAAAAAAAATTAAAAAATTTTTTTAGAACTTTTTGCGAAAGGCCTGAAAAGTTTGAAATTCGCCGAACGGGCAATGTTCGAATCGAACCGAACGCCGATCCCTAGTGCTGTACCCAGTGTTTCCATATATATATATATATATATAGGATTTTCAGAGCTTAAGTACAGTGGAAATCTGTCAGAGTGAAAATGTCTGTATATTTTATTTGCCTGGGGAAGGACATTCTCATAATTCCCATTTACTACAATTATACTCTTAATCAAAACATACAAAAGCAATTTTATTTTTGAGTGTGGGGTGGTGGGTTAAGTGTGAATTAACTACTGGCAACAGTTACTTGGGTGAGGGGATAAATCTCGGTGAGTTCCCACCACAGTTTTTTTTAAGACTTGACCCTTAAACAGGGTATTTGCAGCGTAGACTTCCATAACAGGATTGAGCAGAAGCTACCACCGAATGTACAGCCAGTGAAGAACTGGTCATATTGCAAAGTCAGTAATTTTATAACATTCACTAAGGAAGTGTATACACCTAAAAAAAAAATTGGAGTTGGGGGGCTGACAATTAGAATACTAGAATTGCAAGAAATTGGTACCTAAGGTAAGCATAATTAAAAACAAGGAACACCAAGATTATGCATGTGTACAGTTGGGTAATTTTAAATTGTGTAATTTTTAAAATTGTGTGATTGTTGTGAATACCTTTTGCACCTGAATTATTGTACAATGTACCATTTTCCACTTAAATATATACAGAATTATAAAGAATTAGAAATGAGGAACACATAGAGTGCACCTGAGATGGATTGAGTGAGGGTTCAGGGTGGTGGGCAAGGTCAAGACACAATTTGTGTCACTGAACAAAGCCCATATCATGGAACCAAATTCCTTATTTGGTTTCCCCCTATGAATTTACTTAAAATGGATTAGTCCACTCTCCCTGTCTAACTCATATAGTTAGTTTGGCCCATCCCCATTTTCCCACTTTTTCAAGCAGCTATTCCAGTCAGTTTACCTCAGAGGCAGTTCTGAAAGCATCTGTCTGTATTGGGTGATTGCATCCCGATTTTACCATCCCTCCATAACAGAGTACACTAGAGAAGCCCTCTCTATCCACATCCCTCCATAACAGAGCACACCAGAGAAGCCCTCTCTATCCACGTCCCCATACCAGAGCACACCAGAGAAGCCCTCTCTATCCACGCCCCCATAACAGAGCACACTAGCGAAGCCCTCTCTATCCACGTCCCCATAACAGAGCACACCAGAGAAGCCCTCTCTATCCACGTCCCCATATCAGAGCACACCAGAGAAGCCCTCTCTATCCACGCCCCCATAACAGAGCACACCAGAGAAGCCCTCTATATCCACGCCCCCATAACAGAGCACACCAGAGAAGCCCTCTCTATCCACGCCCCCATAACAGAGCATACCAGAGAAGCCCTCTCTATCCATGCCCCCCATACCAGAGCATACCAGAGAAGCCCTCTCTATCCACACCCCCATACCAGAGAAGCCCTCTCTATCCACGCCCCCATTCCAGAGCATACCAGAGAAGCCCTCTCTATCCATGCCCCCCATAACAGAGCATACCAGAAAAGCCCTCTCTATCCACGCCCCCATAACAGAGCACACCAGAGAAGCCCTCTCTATCCACGCCCCATAACAGAGCATACCAGAAAAGCCCTCTCTATCCACGCCCCCATAACAGAGCACACCAGAGAAGCCCTCTCTATCCACGCCCCCATAACAGAGCATACCAGAGAAGCACTCTCTATCCACGCCCCCATAACAGAGCACACCAGAGAAGCCCTCTCTATCCACCCCCATAACAAGCACAACCAGAGAAGCCCTCTCTATCCACGCCCCCATAACAGAGCATACCAGAGAAGCCCTCTCTATCCACGCCCCCATAACAGAGCACACCAGAGAAGCCCTCTCTATCCACGCCCCCATAACAGAGCATACCAGAGAAGCCCTCTCTATCCACGCCCCCATAACAGAGCACACCAGAGAAGCCCTCTCTATCCACGTCCCCATAACAGAGCATACCAGAGAAGCCCTCTCTATCCATGCCCCCCATACCAGAGCACACCAGAGAAGCCCTCTCTATCCATGCCCCCATACCAGAGCATACCAGAGAAGCCCTCTCTATCCACGCCCCCATACCAGAGCATACCAGAGAAGCCCTCTCTATCCACGCCCCCATACCAGAGAAGCCCTCTCTATCCATGCCCCCCATACCAGAGCATACCAGAGAAGCCCTCTCTATCCACGCCCCCATACCAGAGCATACCAGAGAAGCCCTCTCTATCCACGCCCCCATACCAGAGAAGCCCTCTCTACCCACGCCCCCATAACAGAGCACACCAGAGAAGCCCTCTCTATCCATGCCCCCATAACATAGAGACGTAAATCGTTGTATGCAAGTTTGGTTAAAAAATGTCCCCTAGAAACAGTATCTATAGATATATGGATTTAACATGCGAAGTCAGGTGTTAAAAACACCCAACGTGTTCGACATGACTTGCTGCTTTAATTAGAATTAAAAGGAGTCGAGTAGTCCGTACAGATAAATACACTGTTCGGGATCTACTCCATTTTTCTGGTTTATATTTCTGTAGCAGCAGACTGGTTTAAGCTGGAGGCAGTTTTGCTCCTGACAGTGCATTACAGAGCTGCCTTCCCTGTTTGTAAGAGCACATGTAAATCCAACCACTCCAGTTACAGCGAGAAAAAAAATAAAAAGCTTTCTTTTTTTCCAACAGGTTTTCACCACAGTAATCCATCCGGAAAAAAGCAAACATTTCTGTTTATTATTATTAATGTTATCAATTAAATTATTGTTTGTATATTTCCTGTAAAGCATCATCCCGCAAGTCTGAATTCAATCAATAAATCATTTGCTCGGAGACATCTTTGAAGCACAAAGTCTAAAGATATCCGTGTATTTAAAAACCAGTGTGTTTTGATTCCTACGAGTTGTGTTTTTATGATAATTGTGTGTTAGAGGGAGAATCTCGGATCGATAACTACACAGAATTAGGCCCTGATTAAACCACGGGGGGGGGGGGAGCAAAGAAAAAAAACATCAGTCTAACGGCAATGCACAAGTGGCTCTGGGATTTGAGGAAAATACGAGCTACATCGAAGGAAGCTAGAAGCAAAGCGTATTAAAAAAAACTGAAAGAAAAATTACAACAGCTTGGCATGTGAATATACAACACAGACACGGATAGGATATAACAGAAGCCGGGGCAGGTGCATGCATTAGCAGGGGCTGAACCGGGATAAGTTAACTTCATTTCTGTCTTAGAAATGATTCTGATCTCTGAGGCTTGTGCGTAAGGCTAGTGCCTTTAAGGGAACCTTAAAATAACAGCACTGCCTGGGAGATCTGATGAATGTAACAGGTGCAGAGATTATTTCCAGGCCATGTGTGTGCGTCTGTGTGTAACAGCAAGAGGGGGAGAGAGCGAAAAGCAGAAAGGGGAAGAGCACACTGATGTCCCTGCTGCGTCTCTGTGAAACTTGCAGCGGATTGCTTTTCACCGACCTAAATACTGGGGGGGAAAAAAAAGAAGGAAGATCGGAGAACGGAGGGAAACGGCTTAAACCTAAAAGCACACCGAATCCGATTCTCTCACTTCTAGGAAGAAAACGCAATTACACAGATGATGTGGCCTAATTTTTTCGTTCAGGAGGAGGAGCAGCGCTTCTCGGGAAGAGGTAGAGGACAACGTGGAAAGGGCCTGACTGATGCACAAGAGGGCAAGATTAAGCTGGCCTTTTTTGTGGCCCTCATTGGGGTTACTCTTACCGTGTTAGCAGTTGGCACAGAGTTTTGGGTGGAAGTCAACACGTACAAGCAGAACAACACGTCGACCTGTGAGGCAGCTCATTTTGGGCTTTGGAAGTTCTGCTACAAGAAACTAATGCTTATAGATGTGGAAGACTATCGTGCAACCTGTGGCCCTGCGGAGCTTCCTGGAGGTATTGTACATTTGCTTTATGTTTTCTACTTGTAGTCTGTACACACGAGACAAGTAAGTGTCACTTTAGCTGTTGGACATGGCACAGTTTAGGAAAGAGGACACTGGACTCCCATGGGATACAGATCTAAACAGACTGGTAATCGGTCAAATTCAATAGGACATAGTCTTAGATTAGAGGGGCAAAGGTTTAAAAGTAACATCAGGAAGCATTATTTTACTGAGAGGGTGGTGGATACATGGAACAGCCTTCCAGTTGAAGTGGTAGAGGCGAAAACAGTAATTGAATTTAAGCAAGCATGGGATAGGCATAAGGCTATCCTAAACAAAAGATAAATCCAGGTAAAGTATCCATGTAATTGGGGAGACTAGATGGGTCGAAAGGTTCTTATCTGCCGACATTTTCTATGTTTCTATGAAATTATCAGGGAATTTGAAATCGAGAAATAATTGCAGAAAGCACTTTGGATTAAAGCAGGAGATAATGCTGTCTTTATCCTAAACTAATTATTTCCCTACATTAGCCAGGTTTCTAATTTCACGTTGACTCGATAAGAATGTATATCCGAGATCCGATAATATTTGCAGATTGATGTAGGAAATTGAACTGAACAAGTGTCACTTGTTTATTTAGTTTTACATTTTATTTTGTTAAAAAAAAATTACATTTATATATTTAACATCAAAATATTGATATGAGAGACCTATAGGCCTAGGTGGCAAAGCAATATTTTTTGTTTCCTCTGCTGGGATATGTAAACGTTCAGGAAACTGTTTATAAATGATAGTAATGGTAATAATAATAATAGTATTTTTTGGAATACGATCCATTTAATTATTTTTTTTTAGCTTCATGTATAGTAGACATTAATTCCTCTCACTTAATAGCACAGCCTTGGTGTTACATAAATAACAAAGAGGAACATTTTCAAAAAAACTCTTTAATATAAAAGGTATAATTTTAGAAAAATCTGGCTGTCGCCAATAATTATCGAGTTACGCAAAAGCAAACGCGTTACATTTACGAGTAATCGCAAAGCGATGTACGAAAAAAACAAATTTTGTTTCTTGCAATACAAATCGAATATATACCTATATGGGGTTATTCACAAAGTGCCTTTGTTTGCCGGTGTTGCAAACCCTGGGAAATCACTGGTATTGCAGCTGATTTCTCAAAACTAAAATCCGATGAGCAACAGGAGAAGCTGCGCTGTCAAGCTTCTCCTGTTGATCTTCGGATATTAGTTTTGTGAAATGCTGGTGTTTCTCAAAGTTGCAATACCGGCGATGTTTGCACTGTTAGAAACACTGGCAAACACCGACGCTTCATGAATAACCCTATATTGTAATATTTCCAAGTACATGTATTTTTTTCCTTATCAATGGACTATATGAGACACATTTATACTTTAGCAAAAAGAATATAACGCTCAGCCTGTCGCTGTGTAGCTTTAGCCAGAATTTGAGTACTTGTAGATGCAGCCAAAGCGTTGCTTACCTAATAAAGTGCCTCTAGTGAAATATATAATCTGCTTGGTCCCATCCTTTGCCTGTTACAGTGTTGTATGTTGGCACCGTGCATTAGTTTGAAGTGTCACTTTCAATCAAGAGCTAAGCAAACAAGAGGTGCTCATGTATCAAAAAAGTCACTTCAATTTTTAGATATCTGTTATTAACTCATCAAAAACAATTAAAAAATAAATAAAACTATTGGTATTTATGTATTTATAAGTATTTACGTTGTTTGTGCATTTAAAATTAATAGCAACCTTTCTTGAGTCAGTATGAATAAAAGGTGCAAAGAATTTAAATTCACAGTTGGAGTAAAATAAAAGTTATTATTTCTTGAAAATACAAAAGAAAAATTGTAAATGAGATATTAAGATATTTCCCCACAAAACTTTTACTTTAACTTTTGTTAAACTGACTAAAAAGTGGGATTTGAGGACAATAAAATGGAACTTTCTATTTGTAGATGCACTCAGACTGCTATCTGATAGCTCACGAGGCTGGGGTGTAAACAGTTAGCATCAACTTGCTCCTTCCACCAATCAGCAGCAGAGGCTGTCGTCAGCAAGGCAGGAGAATGGACATGTCTTGCTGCTCTTGCCACGAGACAGACAATATTTGCCTTTTTTCTTATTTTAAGATAATTTTTTTTAATTTATTTTCTTTTTTTTAGCTCTTTCTTTAGAGACAGATATGAACACATTTTCTGAAACAACAATATTATAGTTATTGATAAAACAGCATAACAGTGATAGTCACCAACCAAAATGAAAAAGAGTGGTCACTTTTGGGTTTGCAAGAAGAAAAATATTCTCTATGGGTTACTCCAGTCAGGTACCAAGTGACTGATATCTTTTTTTGTCATTTTATGTGATTGCTATGTTTTGTGTAAAAAAAAAAAATGGTTTTGCGCCAATTCCCTACCAGGGTGGGTGCGCCAAACAGAAGTATCCAGCCCACTTCACGTATAAAGCATAACAAGAAAAAAGGTTGTCATTTGCTCTCACCCCCATAGCTCCATGCGAAAAAAAGCAATCAGAGGTTTTGGTTTACTTGAACGGCCATTAAATTGTAAGCCCACCTGCCACATCACGATACTTCTGGTCAGGTGGATCCTAACCTAATGAAACCAAAAACTGCTTTCTAAGCAACCACATGTCCTCATGCTGTTTTTCAGCTCAGAGACAGGCTGGTGGGTTTATATTTATACCCTCACCACAAACATTTTCACTTTGGAGTTAAAAAAGAAAACATGGAAAAGGTTAGCAACAAAAATGACCTGTCTGGGGATACAAAAAAAAAACATATATGCAGAAAAAAATGGTTTTGCGCCTATTCCCTACGTCAAACAGAAGTATCCAGTCCATTTCATGTATAAAACATAACAAGAAAAAAGGTCGTCATTTGTGCTCACCCCCATAGCTCCATGTGAAACAAAACAATCAGATGTTTTGTGTATTAGGAAGACTTTTCCCTATACAATTCACTTCAAGTGTCCTGTGGACCACAAACATATTTTTGGGTTATGTAAGGTTTCAATTCAGTGATAATAATCATCTACATCAAGGCGGTGAAGTGTTATTATTTCAAGATATGATACAAGGCCACCAGGGGGTGGACTGTCCAGTCAGGCACTTTGGGCGCCATTGGAAGGCCCAGAACCTCGAGAGGCCAACCGCCAGCCCACCCCAGAAAGCTACTTGACATCATGGAGCCAGAAAATCATTTTGAGTGAAACAGAATCTTAGAGATGCTACCAACTGGGCCTTCCTGAACTGAATAAGTCCGAAATAGTATTGAAACCACATACAGTATATTTAAAACCTTGGACTGATTCCCGGCTCATTCATAAACTTTTAAACAAGAGCTTTCAGTGCACGGAGTAAACCAGAATCACTCTGAAAAATTAACGATTTATTATATGTTATAGCAGCCCTTACTGAAAATAATTTCTCCTGCTTTATCGAATCATATTAATGACAAAAATATAGATGAGTTTATACTCCCACCGTATTAACCTTGCCATTAAGATTGGTAATGCTAATCATTTAAGTTACCCTATAATGCCGCATCATTGTTGGTTGTAGGGAATCAAACCATCAGGGTTATTCAAAGAGAATCGAAAAGTCACCACACGTTCGGTGACTTTTCGTTCTCTTTCGGTGCGATTTGGCGATCCTATTTCGGCGACCCTGCGGTGTATTCAGCAAGCACCACAGGGCCGTTGTAGTGCAGGGAAAAGCCGCCGCAAACCTGACAAACACTCACCGCAAAACCCAGACGAATGCACACAGAAACCGGCAAAAACATCTGGATTAACCCCGCCGAACATGCCGGAGAAACCCGAGCAGGAGCCGATTACAGCACAGAGCAGCCGCCGGAAAAACCTGACACCGCAGACGAATGGAGTGAAAAACAAAAAACCAGTACGCTTGAATGTTTGAAAGTGAAACGCTGTTTGCAAAGAAACTACAGAACGAAAATGTCTGAAACTTACATATAAGATCCAATGAATGATAATAAAAAGGGCTGTTACACAAAAAACGATTTAAAAAAAACAGAAACATTTTTTTTTGTTAAAAATATCACGTAAAATGCTTAAAAGATCCTAAAAAAAATAAAAATAAAGAGACTTTTGACTGCATAATATTATAATCAACGTTTTATTAGATATTGAATTAAAACGGGAATATATTTAACATTGAAGCCTATGGGATTCGCCTGAATAAACCTGTCGAATGAAACCATCAAAGAGCAGGGCAATTCGGCAACCTTTCACTGCTGGTTTTTGTTCTCTGAATAGACGAAGCATTGCTTCTCTATGGGGGTTTCACTGTCCTCGAACAGGCACCGAACAGGCACCATATGTGCAGACAATTCGCCAACATTTGGCGAACTGCCTGCTCTCTGGATAGCCGAATGGCCAGGAAAGGTAACCGAACTCTGAATTTCAGCGTTCAGTTACCTTTCGCCAGCAATTCAGAACTCTTTGAATAACCCTGACTGTTTTCTGGAGAGATAAATCCACTTTTCTATCTCATTGTGAATTTCTTATATTCCTTACCCATTTTTTACTGTGTTTACGACTAATTTTTGATCATGTTTTACATACCGTAAATGCAGCTTTTCTTCTATTTTTTGCTGTGACTATTATTTTAGTACTATTTCTTTCTAGGGTGTGTATTCATTTGGATGTGATTCATAAAGTCTCTAACTTTTCTGACCCTTACACAATCAAAAGCAGTGTGCCATATTATAAATTACCAAGGTGTATGCAGGCACGACAGGTGAAGAAATATGTGATATACGAAGAAAAATGTCAGTAAAAACAAATAAAACACTCACAGGTCTATTCAAAGAAAGGTGAGACTCAGGAGAATGGCTGGAGAAATCTCTGAAAGTTCTAGGTCAAAATAGCCAAACCAGAAAAGTTCTCCCATTTATATATATATATAATCAGGAGTATAGCAGCGCGTGCCGGTGATACCATTTTTATTGGGTTAACTTTACATTTAAAAGACAAGCTTTCAAGAGTGTAAACTGGAAACTATACTGATCAGTGAAAGGTATCACTACGTACAGGTATACTCGTGATTGTGGCAACTGGACTAACGCATTATATATATATATATATCTCCAGGCACAGACCCCCAGAATAATATACACAGCGCTGAACCCCCAGAATAATATACACAGCGCTGAGCCCCCAGAATAATATACACAGCACTGAGCCCCCAGAATAATATACACAGCACTGAGCCCCCAGAATAATATACACAACACTGAGCCCCCAGAATAATATACACAACATTGTGCCCCCAGAATAATATACACAGCACTGAGCCCCCAGAATAATATACACAGCACTGAGCCCCCAGAATAATATACACAGCACTGAGCCCCCAGAATAATATACACAACATTGTGCCCCCAGAATAACATACACAGCACTGAGCCCCCAGAATAATATACACAGCACTGAGCCCCCAGAATAATATACACAACATTGTGCCCCCAGAATAACATACACAGCACTGAGCCCCCAGAATAACATACACAACACTGAACCCCCAGAATAACATACACAGCACTGAGCCCCCAGAATAATATACACAGCACTGAACCCCAAGAATAATATACACAGCACTGAGCCCCCAGAATAACATACACAGCACTGAACCCCAAGAATAATATACACAGCACTGGTTATATGGATATATATTCCCCAGTTCACATGGATATAATTGCCCCAGCTCATATGGATAATGCCCCCCCAGCTCTCATGGATAATGCCCCCAGGTCTCATGGATATTGCCCCCTGCTCTCATGGATATTGCCCCAGCTCTCATGGATAATGCCCCAGCTCTCATGGATAATGCCCCAGCTCTCATGGATAATGCCCCAGGTCTCATGGATATTGCCCCCTGGTCTCATGGATAATGCCCCAGCTCTCATGGATAATGCCCCAGGTCTCATGGATATTGCCCCCCTGGTCTCATGGATATTGCCCCAGGTCTCATGGATAATGCCCCAGCTCTCATGGATATTGCCCCCTGGTCTCATGGATATGCCCCAGCTCTCATGGATATTGCCCCCAGGTCTCATGGATAATTCCCCAGTTCTCATGGATAATGCCCCAGCTCATGGATAATGCCCCAGCTCTCATGGATAATGCCCCAGGTCTCATGGATATTGCCCCCTGGTCTCATGGATATTGCCCCAGGTCTCATGGATAATGCCCCAGCTCTCATGGATATTGCCCCAGCTCTCATGGATATTGCCCCCTGGTCTCATGGATAATGCCCCAGCTCTCATGGATATTGCCCCCTGGTCTCATGGATATGCCCCAGCTCTCATGGATATTGCCCCCTGGTCTCATGGATATTGCCCCAGGTCTCATGGATAATGCCCCAGCTCTCATGGATAATGCCCCAGGTCTCATGGATATTGCCCCAGGTCTCATGGATATTGCCCCAGGTCTCATGGATATTGCCCCCCTGGTCTCATGGATATTGCCCCCCTGGTCTCATGGATAATGCCCCAGCTCTCATGGATATTGCCCCCAGGTCTCATGGATAATGCCCCAGCTCTCATGGATATTGCCCCCAGGTCTCATGGATAATGCCCCAGCTCTCATGGATATTGCCCCCAGGTCTCATGGATAATGCCCCAGGTCTCATGGATATTGCCCCAGGTCTCATGGATATTGCCCCCCTGGTCTCATGGATATTGCCCCCCTGGTCTCATGGATATTGTCCCCCTGGTCTCATGGATATTGCCCCCCTGGTCTCATGGATATTGCCCCCCTGGTCTCATGGATAATGCCCCCCTGGTCTCATGGATATTGCCCCCCTGGTCTCATGGATATTGCCCCCTGGTCTCATGGATATTGCCCCCTGGTCTCATGGATACTGCCCCCCTGGTCTCATGGATATTGCCCCCTGGTCTCATGGATATTGCCCCCTGGTCTCATGGATAATGCCCCCCTGGTCTCATGGATATTGCCCCCTGGTCTCATGGATATTGCCCCCCTGGTCTCATGGATATTGCCCCCCTGGTCTCATGGATAATGCCCCCCTGGTCTCATGGATATTGCCCCCCTGGTCTCATGGATACTGCCCCCAGCCCAGCTCACCTTTGCTGCTCCTCTGCCAGCGGCCGCGTGCTTCCTGCTTCAGTGGCCGCTGACAGGAAGTGCAGCCGCTCGCCTGGGAACTATGAAACAGCCAGGCGAGCGGCTCCACCTCCTGTCACCAGCCGTTGTAACAGGAAGCACGCCGGCCGCCGCCAATGTGCGGCGGCGGCGTTCGGGCTCGGGCCACAGCGGGAACGCTGCGTTCCCGCAGCGTTCCCGCTGTGGGAAAAGTGCGGGAACGCCGTTCCTGCGCGTTCCCGCTCGACTCGAGCCCTGATCAATTCCATAGTTGATATAAATGTGATAGTTCATTTCAAATTCAATAGTTTATCAGTTATTCAAATTTTTCTTTTATGATGATGACACAGTGTAAAACGAAAAAAAATTGTTATATATATATCGTTTCGTTTCAAAATCGTATTGTATCGATTCTTAATTCGGAAGTACTTCCGAATACGAATTATCAAATTCCGTTCCAAATTCCGAATTTTTCCGAAACGAATGCACATCTCTAATACGTACATCATTAACTTGTGCAGATAATATGTCCTACGGTTTAACAAGTATTAAAGTTGCAAAACGTGTTCCCTTGAAAACTATAATGTTCATAAACATGTTCGGTTTCATGTCTTTCACACATGATTTTTACTATTACATTTTAAGATATAAAGACAGGCAGATAGGTAAACAACAGAACAAATGGATGAGTAAATAGAGAGCGAGAGATAGATAGGTAGATATGTAGATAGATAGGTAGGTAGGTAGGTAGGTACAGTGGCAAGAAAAAGAATGTGAACCCTTTAGGATTACGTGGAGTTTTGCATGAATTGGTCATAAAATGTGCTCTGATCTTCATCTAAATCACAACAATTTGAAAACACAGTCTGCTTAAAATAATACAACACAAACATTATATGTTTTCATGTTTTTATTGAAAATAACATGTAAACATTCACAGTGCAGGGTGGAAAAAGTATGTGGAAATATGAATTCCAGAGTTTATCAAGACATTTTGCAGGAAAACGTAAGACCATCTGTCCGCCAACTGAAGCTCCGCAGAGGATGGGTGATGCAACAGGACAATGACTCAAAGCATACAAGTAATTCAACAAAAGAATGGCTTCAACAAAACAAAATACGCCTTCTGGAGTGGCCCAGTCAGAGTCCTGACCTCAACCCGATTGAAATGCTGTGGCATGACCTTAAGAGAGCGATTCACACCAGACATCCCAAGAATATTGCTACACTGAAACAGTTTTGTGAAGAGGAGTGGTCCAAAATTACTCCAGATCATTGTGCAGGTCTGATCTGCAACTACAGGAAACGTTTGGTTGAGGTTATTGCTGCCAAAGGAGGGTCAACCAGTTATTAAGTCCAAAGGTTCACATACTTTTTCCACCCTGCACTGTGAATGTTTACATGTTCTGTTCAATAAACACATGAAAACATATAATGTTTGTGTTGTATTATTTTAAGCAGACTGTGTTTTCCAAATTGTTGTGACTTAGATGAAGATCAGAGCACATTTTATGACCAATTCATGCAAAACTCCACGTAATCCTAAAGGGTTCGCATACTTTTTCTTGCAACTGTAGGTAGGTATGTAGATAGACAGACAGACAGACAGACAGACAGATAGATAGATAGATAGTAGACGCAGACAAATAGGTGGAAGCAAACTGTTTCACTATGAGAGAGTTTGTCCGGAAACTTTTGCAAGATTACCTTCTACGGTAAAGAAGATTCAGCCTGATTTATTTCTAGCAGGAACACTACCTCAATGGACTCCAACTGTATACATCAGAATAATTCTCAATCAAAATACAAATCACTTAAGATCATTTTGACCATTGTATTATCATTATTATTAATGGTGACAGCATCATTAGTTTTACACATTGACGTGGTGCTAATGCTGCTAGCTACAAAGTTTTGTAAATCTAGTTAATACTCAAGACAGAAGTGATATAAAAATATTAACACAGATAATTCACAAAGCTCTGACATTCACTGTTGTTGCAAAAAAACTGTAGAAATCACCATTGTTTCAATTATGGTGAACTTCAGCTATTCAGAGAAGGAGAATCCAACACCACTAGCTAAAGTTACTGCAAGCAGTGATGAACAGCATTAAACAACAGTACCGCTGTTACATTTAACCCCTTAAGGACCAGGGGTCTTTAAAGTCAATGCATTTATGACTGAGCGGTTCCATCAATGGTCCTTAAGGGGTTAATGAAAAAGTATAAACTGTAGATATTCTCCATTTACCATTTTGTCACTAGTGTTTACAACCCCAGTGAATACATTGGCGATTTGAAAATAGCAATCTACATAGACCATACAAACTACGGTCAAAACAAAGGTAGATGCTGTACAACCTTGGATGAAAGACTGGTGGAAATGTCGGTGAAATCTAAAGTACCTGGGATGGAAACACTGGTGAATACCTCATTTAAACCTAGAATGAGAACTAAGCTTGAAAAACTTGCCAGAAACTATGGTGGAAAAATGGCGAAAAGTACTGCGAACTACGGTGCCAGTTTCCAAAATAGTGAGTTCACCATCGATTCTCTGAACTTGCTTCATCGTAGTTTGCCGAAGTTTAACTAAAATGAATTCATTGAAAGAATGGCGGTTAATGGATAACCCATAAAGGGCCCTATTACAATCTTCGCGCAAACGTTTGCGCCGACACAAAAAACTTTAACGCGAGGTGTAAAACTCTTTGCACTGAACATCGTATTACATTGTCAGCGCAACAAACGCACGTAATCGCCTACCGCGGGTGAACCTGCGCGAACACCCTGCGCGACCGTACTTTACAGCGTGCCCGTCCTATACTTAACATTGTGAGCACAAATGCGTTTGTGCGCTGGTACGTGGACGGTATTACAATCTATGCACTGGAATTAACGCACAGCCTTTGCGCGCATAATTTTAGCAACTCCTAAAAGCTGGTGTTAATGGCAAATCTGAACGTCCTGGCCGAACCCAAATACACCAGCCCGAAAAAAAAAATGCAGCAAAGTATAGTTACACATTCTACTCATACCAAACCAATAAAATTGAGAAGTTGTGTGTGCATGTATTATTGCTGCAACATATATGCTCAGATTGACTTTGACAGGCGCAAAAACTTAACATGAGATAATTGTGGTTCTTAATTCTGATTGGCTGAATCGTGTGAAAAAAACAGTCCGCACACTGATTTCTGCACGCAACGTTTCTGCACGCGCATTTGTGCGCGTCCGTTTAACGCGCGTTTTTTTTTTCTTTTTGAGAAAGGATTTTACCAGGAAGGATACATTGAGATTTCTCTCGTTTTCAAGTATGTCCTGGGTGGCGAGTCTGTACCGTTAGGTGTCTTGCCCAAGGACACTTACTGGAGAGGTTGCTCGCTGGGATGGACGGATGAAAAAATGCGCGAGGATTGTAATTCCAGCGTTGATTTCCACGCGTTAACGTTTAACACTTGGCACACAAATTCACGTGTTGCACGTGTGTTTTTGCGTGAGGAATGTATTTGGCCCATAGTGTACTAGATGTAACAGCAAAGGAACCCTGCATTAAAAAGAGATATACTTGCAGGGTTATTCAAAGAGATCCGAATGGCTGCCGAAAGGGAACCGAACGCTGAAAATCAGCGTTCGATTACCTTTCTTGGCCATTCCACTATCCAGAGAGCAGGCAATTCGCCAAATCCTGGCGAATTGCCTGCACATACGGTGGCTGTTCGTTGCCTGTTCAACGGCAGTGAAATCCCCCATAGAGAATCCCCCCAATGCTTCAGCTATTCAGAGAGCAAAACCCAGCAGCGAAAAGTTGACGAATTGCCCTGCCATTTGGTGGTTTAATTCGGCAGGTTTATTCAGGCGAATACCATAGGCTTCAATGTTAAAAATATTCCTGTTTTAATACAATATCTAATAAACCATCGATTATGATATTCCACAGTAAAAAGTCTATTTACAGATTCTTTGGGATATTTTAAGCATTTTTCTGGAGTTTTTTGCCAAAAAAAATCTCCGATATTTTTTTTTAAACGTTCGTACTTTTTTCTGTAACTGCCCTTTTTATTATCATTCATTGGATCTTATATGTAAATTTCAGACATTTTCATTCAGTAGTTTCTTTGCAAACAGCGTTTCACTTTTCAAACATTCAAGCGAACTGTTTCCTTTGTTTTTTCACTCCATTCGTCTGCGGTGTCGGCTTTATCCGGCGGTTGCGCTGCGTGTGATTGGCTCCTGCTCGGGTTTTTCCGGCATTTTCGGCGGGCTTAATCCAGATGTTTTTGCGGGTTTCGGTGTACATTCGCCGGTTTTGCAGTGAGTTTTCGTCAGGTTTGCGGTAACTTTTCCCTGCAATTCGGGGACCCTGTGGTGCTTGCTGAATACATTGCAGGGTCACAGAAATGGGATCGCCAAATCGAACCGAATTGAGGAGAACGAAAAGTCACCGAACGTGCGGTGACTTTTCGATTCTATTTGACTTACCCTGTCGTTATTGGTTTCCATTTTTGTGTTATCGGGACGTTCATAGTTTCACATCACCTGTGATGTTTATTACCATCGGGCTCGATTTTAGGCTGGGATCAGACTAACGCATTTTTAATGTGCGTTTAGGCGCACTTAATCACGGCCGAAGTAGCAGTAAATGACGGCCAATATACGAAGTATGGCTGCACGAAAGTCCGGCCGCGCAACACAAGCGGCAAACGAATGCATTTTTTCGAGAACGTAGAACCGCTAGTACTGATGTACAGAGTGCGCTGCGTCGGTATAGCGGCGTGTGTGCGTGATTAGGAGATGTCAGACGCTGCTAATGTCCAGCCTACATAACGTCCAGATGCAAAAAGTGTTTTATTGGCGATCTGTAAAAAAAACTGCACGAAAATGTGCATCGTTTGACCGCTTTCGCGTCTACCGTACAAAAAATACGTCAATGCGTTCAGACGTACTTTTTGACGGTCGATGCAAAAAATGCGTTCGTTTGACCCTAGCCTTAGGCCTAGCGGACTTTTTTCATAATAAAAAGTACTGTCTGCTTGTAAAAAAAACTAGACTGGGGGCCAATATCTGATAAATGTCGCTGAGCCAGAAAAAAAAGCTGGTCTGTAAAACAGCTGGAAAAGCTTATTCAGGCAGCATCATATAGATTTGGATCTTTAAAAATGCGTATTAGAAATATCTAATGTTTAATAAAAGATTTCTGTCTTATCCCCTCTATTTCCCTGCCTTAATATCCATTTATCAACACCTTTCAGCATTTGTAATTTTTTCAGATATCAGCATGCCAATACATTCGATCTGAATCGATATAGCTGATAGATATTCAATCCATATTTTTATCAGAAATCGAGGGTCTGGTAAACCCCCATTTGAAACTCCCAAACTTAAAAATGTCTGAAAACTGACTGAAAAGGGTTCTGATTTCGGCCATCGAGCCAAATTAAGTCGAGCACACAGTCTGAAAGTCATACAGGGTAATTCAAAGCGATTTGAAAAGTCACCGCACATTCGGTGACTTTTCGTTCTCTTCAATTCGGTTCCTTTTGCCGATCCCATTTCGGTGACCCTGCGGTGTATTCAGCAAGCACCACAGGGTCCCCAAATTGCAGGGAAAGGCTGCCGCAAACCCGTTGAAAACTCACTGCAAAACCCAGCGAATGCACGCCGAAAACCCGCAAAAACATCTGCATTAACCTGCCGAAAACCACAGAAAAACCCGAACAGGAGTCGATCACACACAGCGAAGCCACCAGAAAAAGCCGAGAAAGCCGAGACCGCAGACAGAGTGAAGTGAATAAATTAGGAAAACTGTTTGCATGAATGTTTGAAAAGTGAAACGCTGTTTGCAAAGAAACTACTGAGCGAAAATGTCTGAAATTTACATATGAGGTCCAGGGAATGGTAATAAAAAGGGCTGTTACAGAAAAAATAAGTAAACTTTAAAAAAAAAATACAGAAAAATGCTTAAAATATCCTAAAAACTCTAACCATAAAGAGACTCTTTACTGCAGAATATTATAAAGAACGGTTTATTAGATATTGAATTAAAACAGGAATATTTTTAACATTGAAGCCTATGGGATTCGCCTGAATAAACCTGCCGCATGAAACCACCGAATGGCAGGGCATTAGGGGAACTTTTCACTGCTGGTTTGTGTTCTCTGTATAGCTGAAGCATTGCTTCTCTATGGGGATTTCACTGCCCTTGAACAGGCACCGAACAGGCACCGTATGTTCAGGCAATTCGCCAGGATTTGGCAAATTGCCTGCTCTCTGGATAGCCGAATGGCCAAGAAAGGTAACCAAACGCTGATTTTCAGCGTTCGGTTACCTTTCTCAAGCAATTCGGATCTCTTTGAATTACCCTGATATTATGGATGTTCTTTTTGGGGGGCTAGTACACTTTTGGCACACTGTGTATCTTTTTTGAAACTCCTAATCCTACATATTCTGCCTCCCTAGCAAAGCTGTGAGGTGTGGGTGCATGAGACTAAGTCTGTATTGACCAGTACTCACACGATGAAAGTTCCGCAGACAGTGCCAACTCAGCAAAACTGACACGTAGAAAGATGAATCCAGTTGAAAACTTTAATGATCAGACTGACAATCTTTGTAATAGTGTACAGCAATGCAGGTGAAAAGACATTAGTTCTGCCCAGCATTGAGCAAAGATGGCTGCTAGTTGACCAGTAAGTACCTCAGAACTAGACTGAAGAAAAATGGGTGAGGCTAGCTGGATACAGCAAGGGTAAGGAAACCCAGCAGGAGCAAAATAGCTATGAAATAATAGCTGTAAGCAGCAAAAGGCAGATTCAACACATAACATTAAAATATACAAATAAACCCTGAGTCATGTGGCATGACACTACAGGTTTAGAACTTTTTTATGTTTTCATCCTAAATACATTTTTCTTTAAGCGATTTCTATATTTGTTTTAGGGCATATTGAATGGATATTGGCCATATTTCAGATAAATGTCACTGCAGTTGTTTTTATTCAGAACTTAAAGCTAGGAATTTGTATCTATTTACTGCAATAAGCAGATGATCGCTCAAAATTGATTTTATATGGTATATACTATAAACCTAATAGGTAATTTAAGGCTTTGGCTAGGTTCTTAGTCATTAAAAAACTACATTTTGGAAATTTAAAACAGGTACATTTTAGTGAAAATTTGACATGGCATTTAAAGTCAGTTGACATTTTTTGATCTTTCAAAGTTCAAATATGTATGGCATAGTTCTATACTTCTTTGACCTTCAATCAACTTCTAACTACAAAAAAATGCACAAAAATATAGAGTAAACATGAACAGTGCATCTGGCACCGAACAGTAAATTTCCCCGTACGGTGCAAATTCGTAGCCATTCGATTATTCAGAAAGCAGACAGTTCACCGAATTTTGGCAAAACGCCAGTGAAATACAGTGCTGTTCGGCGGCAGTGAAATCCCCATAGAAAATCAATGGTTAATCTATTCAGAGAACACCGAACAGCAGAGAAATGTCAGTGAAATGCCCTGATTTTTGATGGTTTCATTCGACAGGTTTAATCAGGCGAATCCCATAGGTTTCAATGTTAGTTTTTGTTGGAGTTTTCTTTTGAGAAAGTATTTTACCACGAAGGATACATTGAGATTTCTCTGGTTTTCAAGGATGTCCTGGATGGCGAGTATGTACCGTTAGGTGTCTTGCCCAAGGACACTTACTGAAAAGTTGCTCTTGCCGGGATCGGACCTTAAAAATATTCCTGTTTTTATCCAATATCTATTAAACTGATTATTCTTTTAATCTGCAGCAAAAAGTCTATTTTGTTTTTTAGAATTTTTATGCATTTTTCGGGATTTTTTTTGGCAAATTTTTTATTATTATTATTATTATTCATAGGACCTTATATGTTAATTCCAGACATTTTCATCCAGTGGTTTTTTTGCAAACAGCATTTCCACCGCAAACCCACAGAACACTCGCCGCAAACCCGCCGAACACTCACCGAACACTCACCGAAACCTGCAGAAACAGCTGGATTAACCCCGCCGAACACGCTGGAGAAACCCGACTAGCCACCGATCACAGCGCAGAGCAGCCGCCAGAAAAACCCAACATGCAGACGAAGGAGGTGGGGAAAAAAAACCCAGTACGCTTGAAAGTTTGACAATGCTGTTTGCAAATAAACTACTGAACGAAAATGTCTGGAATTTACATATAAGATCCAATGAATGATAATAAAAAGGTCTGTTACAGAAAAAAGAAACAAAAGTTTGCAAAATAAATTCCAAAAATGCCTAAAAGGTCCTAAAAAAATAAAAAAATAAAGAGACTTTTTACCGCAGAATAAAATAATGAACGGTTTATTAGATATTGAATTAAGACGGGAATATTTTTAACATTGAAGCCTATGGGATTCTCCTGAATAAACCTGTCGAATGAAACCACCGAATGGCAGGGCATTTCAGCAACTTTTCCCTGCTGTTTTGTGTTCTCTGTATAGAGGAAGCATTGCTTCTCTATGGGGGAGTGTACTGCCCTCCAACAGGCACCATACGTGCAGGCAGAGGCGTAAATAGAAACCTCAGGGCCCAGGTGCAAGAATTCATGAAGGGCCCCCCCTCTGTATGAGCATATCACAGAGCTCCATAGCAATATAACTCACACCAAAATGTAGTGCGTGTGTGAGCATATCACCTCTACAAGTAATCAAACTCACAATATTGTGGGCTGTGTATCACAGTGCTCCGCAGCAATAAAACTCACAGTAATGTGTGGTGTGTCATATCACAGGGCTCCATAGCAATAAAACTCATAGTAATGTGCGGTGTGTATGAACGTATCACAGAGCCCCACAGCAATAAAACTCACAGTAATGTGCAGTGTGTATGATCGTATCACAGAGCCCCACAGCAATAAAACTCACAGTAATGTGCAGTGTGTGACAGAGCAGGGCTACCATCAGAAATCCTGGGGTCTTTTACTGGACAAATGAAAGGGGGTACCCCTGTAAAACCCGTTCACCTCCCAACCACCTCCCTCTCCCCAATAACATGTACACAAATATTTGAGAAAAATGTTATTATCGTAATGTAAATATATAAATCCTTAGAATCCCCCTGTGGCTTTTAGTCAGCAGTTTTTCCCTAACCCAGGTCCCCATAACCTGTTCTAGCTCTCATTAGCCACCAGCTCCCTAACTCCCCCAGCCCCCTTAGCCAAAATGTCCCCGTTGCCACATTAGCCCAGGTCCCTCTAACCTCCCCAGCCCATCCTAACTAGTAGGTCCCTGATAATCCCCAACCCCCATTACCATTATGTCCCCATAACTCCCAACCCCTTAGCCATAAATACCTCATTATCTCTTAAACCCCTATAACTACCAGCTCCCTCAGCCAAGTTGTCCCCATTAGCCACCAGATCCTCATAACTCCCCCGTAAGCCACCATTCCACTAACCTAGGGGTCAGCAACCTTGGCTCCCTGATTTCCTGGGAACTACATTTCCCATGTGGTTCAGTCAGCTTAATGGGAGGCTGAGCATCATGGGAGATGTAGTTCCCAAAACATCAGGGAGCCAAGGTTGCTGACCCATGCACCAACCCCTGATTAGCCACCAGGTCCCCAAACCTCCCACAGCCCCCTTTATCCTGGCCACCAGCCCCCCAAATCCCTTACCTCATTCTCCCAGCTGGGCCCCTGCACACTGTGCAGCCTTTGAAGAGAGACACCTCATATCACCAAGGCAGCTGAGGGGTCCTCAACAAGAGTCTGATAGGAGGTTATGAGGAGGACCCCCTCGGCTGTCCATCACACTGCCTGCTCCAAGTTAAAATGCCGATCACAGTCTCTAGAGGCTGCTGAGCACGCAGGGGGAGAAAATGCAGGGGATTTGAGGGACATTTCAGGGATCTCTACTGCTGCTGGGCCCCCTGAATTCCCTGTGCACTGGATGCTTGCAGGTGAATGGACCCCTTTACCCCTTCAGAGTTCAAGGGCCCGGGTGCAGTGGCACCCTCTGCACCCCCGGTAGTTCCGCCTCTGCGTGCAGGCAATTCGTCACAATTTGACGAATTGCCTGCTCTCTGAATAGTCGAATGGCCCCGAAATGGCACCATTCGCTGAAATTCAGCGTTCGGTTACAATCCGGGGCCAGATCAACTGTCTTTGAATAACCCCTTGTATGTAAGCTTGTTAACTATCAATACAGAAATGTCTACAGTATAACTTTTTAAGTAGAATAAACCTTGTGAAACATTTCTATTAGTTTTGTTGCTGCCAAAAGTCGTTGCTTTGTCCAGACAGGTTCTATTAAAATACCTGATTATACTGTTTAACTGTTATTCAAAGAAACGTTTATTATAATGTTTCTTGATCAGTTGCCATTTTCTTCTTCATTCTTTAACAGGTGAAACTACAACTCAAATACTATATGCAAGCTTTCCAACTTATAAAGTTTATTTTACAAGAACGCTAGTTGTCTTGACTTACTTTGCTTAGTAATGTACAGTTTCAATGTATTATGTGTGTTCCGCTGTATTTATACAGTTAACAATGTCAAGTACAAATCATTTGATAAAATATTTTAAAAAGTGCCACAAGGATTTACAATATATTGTCACCCGTATGCTTTTATAGCACAATTTTTGAGAGGTCTTTGTGCAAGTTATTTCATTCACAAAGGATGTTGAGCGCTCAGATACAAACAATCTTACACTAGAAAAAAAAATATTTATTTAACTGAGCACATACGATAAAATATGTTATGTATTGCATTACGGCAGCTTTGCTTTAGTCATATAGGATATATTTGAAGCATCAGTCTCAATCACGTTATTTACAAATTGATTTTTCACAGATTGCTTGCAAACTATCAGGGTTATTCAGAGAAATACCAGGAGAACTGGCAGGAGAAGGGAACAAGCTAGACCAAATAGCCGATTTGGAAAGTGAGATAAATGGGAGAATTTTTCTGGTTTGGCTATTTTGACCTTGAATTTTCACTTCTCCAGTCATTCTCCTGAGTTTCACCTTTCTCTGGTTCGTGTATTTTTTTATTAAATTATATGCATAGGTTTACAGGAGTGCATAGATAGATGCTTTAGTTGGTAAGGCTTTATCAAGTCAAGGCTTGATAAAGACTTTTTGGATCAAAACGTTTTTGTACCATCCCAGGTAAGGCTGGGGTCAGACGAGCGCAGTTATCACGTCCGTGTGGCCGCACATTTGTACGTCCGTGGCAGCATAGCATTCTGACCAATGGAGCCCCACACACAAAGTACGTCCGCACGGAAGTGAGGATGCATGACGAACGCAGCAAACAGACGCAGGGTGGGCAAGAACGTAATACTGCTAGAACGGACGTGCGGAGTGCGCCACGTCCGCAGCGTCTGCGTAGCTTTGTGTGTGAGTGATGGAACGTAGTCAGATGGACTGCATTTATACGTCCAGCATTTTTGTCAGACAAAATGTTTTATATTTCCCATCTACTTCAGTCAAAAATAACGTCAGTACAAAAAACGGTCTGTGTGGCCACTGCCTTGTCGTCAGTCAAAAGTACATCCGTACTGCACGGACGCACAGTCCGTAGAAAACCCTAGCCTAAATCCACTATTTTTTTCCTACAACTGACATTGTTACAGAAATGTATTTCTGAATTTAAACGTCTTGGTCCTTTTTATTAAGTATTGATTAAAGCAAAGACAGAAAATACAAAATCAAAACAACTAAAAAGGAATAATGTTAGTAAACTTAAGTTTTTGGGACCAGGGAGACCTCTGTAGGTACAACCGCAACTTTGGAAAGCAGGAAAGGGAATACCTGCAAACAGCAACAAACCCATAGAGCCAAGTAATGATTTATACAATACTGATTAGTGCCTGAACAATGGGTCCCAGAGTAACCATCTCTTAACCCCTTAGACCCGTGGACGTACATCGTACGTCAGTGTCTCCTAACCTCCCTCCCTGCCTGATACCTCCGTCGCCGGCTCCCGCAGCAGACTGGCAGGCTGGAAGCCTGCCTGCCTTTTTAGGGGGGCCAGCAGGTGCAATGATGTCATCATGCTGTGCGTGATAACATCATCAACAGGCGCCCACCGGCGCCTGCAGTAAAAATCAGTAAGGGGGGAGGCTCCTTCGGAGCCCTCTATCTCCCCAACCATTAAAACTAGAAACATAGTAATTGCACCGCTGGAACGGGGAGAGTCTCCCCTTTTCAGCGGTGTACAGCATTAACCATTTTGCTGCCGGATCACGAGTCAGCTTCAATCGGCACAGAATCGCGATTCAAACCTGGAGGTGGTTGACATCTTGGATGTCAGCCAAACCCCTGGTCACCCCCCAACCAATGACATCCTCACCATATGTGTGAGGACATCAATGGGCCAGTTAACCCCCTAGCTGCCAAGTGGCGATAGGGGGATATTTTGGATCCCCTATCCCCCGATCTGTGGTAGTTAGAGGGTCATATGTTATATCATTGGAGTGGCATGATCATGGTCTTGACCAGGTTTGTTTTAAACATTTATTTTCTTTAAAAAAATTTTTTTTTTTAAATATATTGTCTGTTTTTTTTTTTTACTAAAATAGGACCTAGGCTGGCATTTAAAAATGATGAGCGTAAATTGGTCAAAATTAGCTCAGCGCACAGAGGTGAAATGGACTCAGCAGTGAAGGAGTTAAAAAGCAAAAACATGTAAAAATTGGGTATTTCTATTCTCGGGACAAAATTTTGAAACTATTTAGCTGGGTTCTTTTTTGGCGGTTGTAGATGTTGGGGGTTATATTTCAAAAAAGTGTTTGTTTTTTTTCCATCATATTTCAGATTTTTTTTGTAGTATATTATATGATATGATGGAAATAATGGTATTTTTACAAAGTCCATTTAATGGCAGGAAAAACGGTGTATAATATTTGTGGGTTGCATAAACGTGTAACAGGAAAATTTGACCTAAATGCAAACAACGCAGAATCGTAAAGACAGCAGCGGGCACGAAAGGACAGACTTTTGTAAAACCGCCCGGTCACTGAGGGGTTAAAGGAATATCTGAAAGGGAGAAGAGGGAACAAGGCACGATCCAAAAGCTATAAGGCACTTTTATTTGGGCAGTGTAGCAATGTTTTGACTGGTAATAGTGCAGCCTTTCTCAAGCCAAGCTTTTAGTTTCAGGACTTTGCACCAATCACTGTTTGAATTTCAAGGTACTGACGAACAATTGTTTCACATTGTCCAGTAGTCTAGAACATGGCATTTATTGTCATGTTCCTGTTGCAGGGAGAGGAGTCTTTCCAATTTGCATGGTTGATCAATAAAGTTGGTAATATTTGACAGAGGGGGATATTGTTGTTTTAGACCAAAATCCAGCAATTATTTTGAAAGTAGGAATTGAATTATGGTACAGTATATCAGGGGTTTGGACAGATATCCAGGAAGTGCAAGTAGAAAATAGTAAAGTTATAGCTAAGGAGGCGTGACGAAACCTATTCAGATCTGTCTTAAGGTGCAATACCACCAAGAATGTCTAATTGTGCTTCTAGTAGAGGTACATCTCCAACAATAAAATGGAATTGTACTGGATGTATGAGATTGATGTGCTGGTCCTAGGTACCATTTGTATAGCACATCCCTCTCATAGTAGTTATAGTGATTATTTATAGCAGACTCTTAATCGTAAATATCCTGATCCATTGAATTGGTCAAAGTTATGTTGCAAATTTTCTCCAACATCAATTTCGAAATGGTGTTTAACACATTTCGTGGCATATAGATAAGAGATTATAGACTGCTGAGATCAGTCTTCGATCCTCGGGGCACCTAACACATATCTTTTCAAACAAAAAAAAAATCAGGTCTATTCAAAGAAAGGTGAAACTCAGGAGAACGACTGGAGAAGTGAAAATTCTAGGTCAAAATAGCCAAACTAGGAAAATTCTCTCATTTATCTCACTTTCCAAATCGACTATTTGGTCTAGCTTGTTCCTTTCTCCTGCCAGTTCTCCTGCTTTTCACCTTTCTCTGAATAACCCTGAATGTGTATTGTGGAGGCTCTGGGGATTTAATACAAGTATAAACTTATATGTTCAGTTGCTGCCTCCAAGGATACACAGAATAAAACCCAACCAAAAAAATTGCATTCAAATATATACCGAAACAGGAGAAACTATCCTAGTGGCATTTATGTCAGATTACAGTCCACAATATAATACATTAAGCCCGAAACCAAGAGAAGGCAATCTAAATTTGTCAACATATGTTATAACATATGTTGACAATTTTAGATTGTCTTTTCTTGGTTTCGGGCTTAACGTTTTATATTGTAGACTGTAATCTGACATAAGCGCCTCTAGTAGTTTCTCCTGTTTCTGTACATATCTTTTCTTATTTTGATAGGTTGGGGTTGATCAGGAGAACCAGGAGATAACAGTCGGATCTTTTCTCTCTATGTATCACAGACCGGATCTAGATATAAATACATTAATTAGTCAGATAATTGATATTTTACTTTAAGATCTAAGAAAGACAAGAGCGGTAGAATTCTGGGGAAAAAATGGAGCAAATTATAAAACTTGTAGCAATCCCATAGTGTATTATTAACCCCTTTGCTGCTGAGCTATTTCCCTCCTGTGTGCTGAATTAATTTTGACTATTTTTTTGCTCATTGCATTTAAACGTTATTTGAAGTCATGTTTTATTGTACTGTGATATTATATTATGACATGTTTTACTGCATTTTTCTAGGAAAGTAAGCTATTTTAACTAAAATCAGAAAAAATCGTTTTTTCTCTTGTATTTTGGCACACTGCATTTCATGAATAGTAGTAGAAAACACTGAACACGGAATTCATATTTGTTTTTAAAAACTAGTCAAAATTAGAAAGCTGAAGAGGAGATAATAAATACAGTTCATATTATTTTCTACATTTTAGCTTTAATCAAAAATGAAAATTATAAAGCATCCTCTGCAGTAAAGAGTCGGCATTTGTAATTGAAAATGGCCAATGTCATTATACAATCTTCTTTGATTTATTTTGCAATAAATATACCTCAAGTAACAACATTTATTTATAAAGTATTTTACCACGAAGGATACATTGAGATTTCTCTCGTTTTCAAGTATGTCCAGGGTTCAAGAAACATTGAATTTTTACAGTCGTTACAGAAGTACAAAGTAATAAATGCAAGATATTAAAAACAAAACACAAATATACAGATTAACAGAAAAATAAATATGTAGGAAATATGCTCATTCTGCTGCATGTTTACAGGTGCATTCTGTATTGAGGTATGTTAATAAAGATCTCTTAAGTGACGTAAGACTGGGGGAAGATTTGATGGTGTCTGGGAGGTTATTCCATAACTGTGGTGGTCTGTAGGAAAATGAGGATCGAGCCACTTTCTTTTTGTATTGTGGCAATGCAAGTAAGGTGCAGGTCCTGGATCGGAGGTTATAGGATGAGGGAACTGCGAGAGGAAGCAGTCTATTTAAGTAGAGTGGTAGCGTCCCAGAAAACCTCTTAAACGATTGGAAAGGTGAAGGGTGTGTATAGATTTCAGCGACGGCCAGTTTAGCTCTTTTAACATGTCACAATGGTGGGTCATGTAGTTACATTGTAGCACAAAGCGGCAGAATGAGTTATACAATGTAGTAAGTTTATGAAGGTGTGTTTGAGGGGCAGCTGCATACACAACATCTCGGTATTCAATAGCCGGCATAAGAATTTGCTGTACAATCAGTTTTTTTACCGCGGGGCTCAGGCAGGATTTGTTTCTGTACAGGGCACCTAGTTTGGGGTAGGGTTTAGATGAGAGTTTTTTCGATGTGGGGGCCAAAGGATAGATTTGGGTCTAACCACATACCTAGATATTAGAGAGAAGTGACTGTGGTCAGCGTGCCATTTGATTTTGTCCTGACATGTAGATGGGCATTTTGCAGTTTATGTAGTTTAGGTGCTGTTCCAAAGAGCATCGTTACAGTTTTGTCAGTATTTAGAAAAAGTTTGTTATCTGCGATCCACTTTTCTACCTCTGTGAATTGTTAGATTACGGGGTCATCTGCGTACATGTGTACATTTGAAAGATCAGGTGGTTATCTTTCCAAAAGTGTTTTTTGGGGTCCTACGCATTAAAATAACAGAAAAGCAGGGCTCTTAATTCTCTTTCACTTCTCTGCAGAGAAAAATTCAGTGCTGTTTATGTTTTAGGTGACATCAGTGGGATGTCTTCATATAACAGGGAAACCCGATAACATCTCTCACATGTAGTCCACAGTAAATTAATTAAATTAGGGTATTCGGCACAATACAGTGGACAAAGAAGTTGCAGAGGCAAGTGGCTACATAACTTAGATTATATGTATATTAATATTTCAGAGAAGTCTATATTCTAATAACACTTATCTAGGGAGTTCAGAAAGATTAAGATATGAACCTAGATGGGCTAAGTCGGCAGTAGCTTAGTACAACTGAGAATTTGGAAAACCCACTCCTCTGTATTCAGTAGGTATGCATAACAAAAATGTGCGTAACCCTTTTTTTTGGATATCAAAACAAATTTGATGTGATATTATGTAATATTTACCAAAAGACTGAGGAAGGGAGATTGGTAGTGTTCTAAATATATAAATAATTTGAGGTAATACCATCATTTTAATGATGAATCTGTTCTAGCCAAGATAATTCTTATTTAGACCATTTATGTAAAATATTATGTAATCTTGATCTGAGTGGTGTAAAAGTCATTTTAAATAATTTATTTGTATGGGATGGAATGTTAATGCCTAAATATAGGATAAAGTCTTGTCTTCATTCATACTGGTGGGTCTCTTGCAGGGTGTGTAAGGTGTCTTGGGGTAAGGCAGGGGGGCTTGTGTTTTCACATTCGATTTATAGATTACTCTGATATGAGAGGATGTAAGGCTGGGGTAGAAGTGGTGGGTCAGTTATTGTCAGTAAGTTATCAATAGAAAAAGATTATGGGCACTATTCCCTAGTGAACGCCAATGTTAGCTTTCGACTGAGTGATGCGTGCCCCCCATATTACCTTCCAAAAGCTAAACACATAAAAAATCACTTAGAGCATCAGTGGTTGTGCTAGCTTCAAAGAGCTTACTGTACTTTGTGCAACATGGGTAGGTCAAGAATTAATTAGCATTAGGATAAATAAGGTCCTAGCCCTGGTTACCGCAGGGGCTGGTGCTAACTGATTCGGTTTTGGCAAAATCATTTAGCATCCCCCTAAACCCCCCAATAAATCCGATATTCACTTTTCATCCCATGGCGAGAACGGTGGCCCGATCAGCCGTTTCTTGTCCCCGGGAGCAGAGTGAGACTGGGAACAAATAGTTCCCACTCTCCCTCTCTGATCACTCAGAAGTATTGCACGTTCTCACAATCCAGGAAGCGAAACCCTCCACGGAGTCCTAAGGACTCCAGGAGGTGATACCAGGGCCAGCCCAAGCCACTGTGCTGCCTGGAGCGAAGGATGAAATGCTGCCCCCCCCAAAAAAAAAAAAAAAACACGTGACATGTATGAGGGTATCACAGAGCTCCACAGCAATAAAGCTCACAGCAATGTGCAGTGTGTATGAGCGTATCACAGAATCCACTGCAATAAAACTCAGTAATGTATAGTGCATATTTGCGTACCATTTGAATCCACAGCAATAACACAAAAACATTAAATTGATGTGTTTATACAGGGTATGTGAGGTGCTGCAGCAGCCCAGCCTGTCACTTTCACACGGGCGGACATTGCTGGTTTGGCCCTAGGGATCCCGCTCACTCTTTCCCAGTATGTGCACATTTTGGGACTGTGGGAGAGCAGGAGCCCAGGCCTCAGCCTCCTCAACCCAACTTACTAGAGACCCAGGCTTCCCCACAACAAATAGGCCACGGC
Source organism: Leptobrachium leishanense (assembly GCA_009667805.1). Taxonomy (NCBI): domain Eukaryota; kingdom Metazoa; phylum Chordata; class Amphibia; order Anura; family Megophryidae; genus Leptobrachium; species Leptobrachium leishanense. The sequence continues at coordinate 120,584,159 of CM019073.1, forward strand.
CCCAGCGCCTACTTGCTTGATGTACATAGTGCTCTGCGACGGGGCCCTGCGTCTCCTCTCTGAGTAACACCCAGTCCCGGGCGAATCCAAAAACATGGTGCGAGCTCCAGCCAGCATCTGAGGTGGACAGGACCACACCAAGTGGCGGGGGAAAGGAGCAGCAGCCTGTGGTGACCTGTGAGGCTGGGGCACCGCTAAAGGGTGGGCCTGTGGACCTCCCCCCCGGCTCAGACATAAAAAAACTAATTGTGAGAGTGGGACGATACAGACTTCTTACTGAGCGGTACGAGCACCCTTATGTTGAGGGAGAAAAGATTGGTCTCCCCAGGGGGAATGGCTGGTGCCGAAACAGAACTGTGCTTCTGTCTCCAGTCAGTGTCAGTGAGTGCCGGCGGTCAGCTGACAGGTCAGAGATCGCCCGCGCTCGAATACAGCTTGGGACAGCGGGAGCGATCACTGCGAACAGAGAAAAGAGACACACGCACACACACCAGCAACAGAGAAAAGAGACACACGCACACACACCAGAGAAGAGACACACACCAGAGAAAAGAGAGACACACACACAAACCAGCAACAGATAGAAAATAGACCCACACACCCACACCAGCAACAGAGAAAAGATACACATGCACACACAAACTAGCAACAGAGAAAAGAGACACACGCACACACACCAGAGAAAAGAGACACACACACCAGAGAAAAGAGACACACACAAACCAGCAACAGATAGAAAAGAGACCCACACACCCACACCAGCAACAGAGAAAAGATACACATGCACACACAAACCAGCAACAGAGAAAAGAGACCCACACACCCACACCAGCAACAGAGAAAAGATACACATGCACACACAAACCAGCAACAGAGAAAAGAGACACACGCACACACACCAGAGAAAAGAGACACACACACCAGAGAAAAGAGACACACACACACACAAACCAGCAACAGAGAAAAGAGACCCACACACCCACACCAGCAACAGAGAAAAGATACACATGCACACACAAACCAGCAACAGAGAAAAGAGACACACGCACACACACCAGAGAAAAGAGACACACACACCAGAGAAAAGAGACACACACACACACAAACCAGCAACAGAGAAAAGAGACCCACACACCCACACCAGCAACAGAGAAAAGATACACATGCACACACAAACCAGCAACAGAGAAAAGAGACACACGCACACACACCAGAGAAAAGAGACACACACACCAGAGAAAAGAGACACACACACACACAAACCAGCAACAGATAGAAAAGAGATCCACACACCCACACCAGCAACAGAGAAAAGATACACACGCACACACACACCAGCAACAGAGAAAAGAGACACACGCACACACACACCAGCAACAGAGAAAAGAAACACACGCACACACACCAGCAACAGAAAAGAGACACACGCACACACACCAGCAAGAGAAAAGAGACACATGCACGCACATACACCAGCAAGAGAAAAGAGACACACGCAAGCACACACACCAGCAAGAGAAAAGAGACACATGCACACACACCAGCAACAGAGAAAAGAGACACGCGCACACACACCAGCAAGAGAAAAGAGACACACGCACACACACACCAGCAACAGAGAAAAGAGACACACGCACCAGCAACAGAGAAAAGAGACACACACCAGCAACGGATATGACTGAATATGAAATCTAGACAAATACAGACAAACACACACAGTTATACCTCAGGTGGATTCCACGCAGGATGCTCACGGGTCGGGCCTCCTCAGGTGAATTCCACGCAGGATGCTCACGGGTCGGGCCTCCTCAGGTGGATTCCACGTAGGCTGCTAACAGGTCTGGCTTCCTCCAGCGCCTCTCGGGGGTCTTCGATAGCCCCCCGTCAGGCCCTGGCATGAGGCTCGGCCCAGAGGAAGCACCGGACGAACCCTTTCTTTGTTTCACGGGGTCCTCTCCAGAGAAGCCCCAGCGTCTGGCAAGGTACCACCCACACACATGCAGCCATCCATAGAAGCAGATCCTCTTCACGCTGCTGGACTGCGTCACTCCAATGTAGATGTCGCCGCCGGCGCTAATAAAAAAAATAGTGCAGTGATGGCGGCGCAGGTGTCACCGGCTAAAATATGCCGCTGACGATATCTGCCGCCTGGAGCAGGTGCTCCATCCTGCACCATCGTCAGGCTGGCCCTGGGTGATACTCATGACAGCGTGGAAGTGCTACCACAATTATCACTGCATCCCGGGGCAAAGTGTGAGACAGCACCTGCCCTGAAATATCGCGCTGAAATTGGGTCACTAAAACCATAGGACTCCATGGAGTGTTACACTGATGGGCCGCGAGATCTCGCGAGATCGTGCTGCCCTGAAGAGTGATCACTGAGGGAGACTGGGGACTATTTGTGCTGCTCCCGGCGGCAAGAAGTGGTGGATTGGATAACTGTTCTCGCCACGGGATGAGAGGTGAGTTTCAGATTTATTGGGGGTTTAAGGGGTGCTAAATGATTCTGCAAAAGCAGAATTTTTTAGCACCAGCTTTTAGAAGTACCTAAAAATTTGTTAAGCCCAACGTTAATTACTGATTGCGCTCCCCATGTTAAGTATAGGATAGCCAAAGTTCAGTAAGATCGCACAAGCTAGCGCAATCACTGATGCTCTAACGGATTTTTAACACGTTTAGTGTTAGGGATGTAATATGAGAGGCATGTGCTCAAGTCACTTATCCTGGCGTTAACACTTACATATCCGAACGTTACAGTTAGCATTCTGTATGTAATGTAGCTGTGACAGAATACGATGTCGCTGTGCGACTTGGAGGGGGCTGTGGGCTTGCCTCCTGTCTACAGACTATGGCCCAGCAGTTAAACAGGAGATTTTGCACCATCTCCTGCAACCATCAGACGCACGGCACACAGTGCAAAGTATTTTTGCGGTCGCCGGTCCCTCTGAACCAGGCGAACGCAGCTTTTGTAGCCGCGCGTCTGGAACTATTATGGGCTACTTTTTCATATTAGCCCAGCTGAGTTAAATGTATAATTTCTTTCCAGACAGTGACTGTTTCCCTCTGAAAAAATATGTGTTTAAATGGCTGGAGACAGAATGGAGTTTCTACAATGTTATCTGTGTATTTGAATAGGCTGTAATCTATTTGTCCATCAGAATCACCCATTGTTTTAGGTTAAGAAATATTATGTAATGTTTACTGTTTCTGTCTACCTAATGTAATTAGATATCTCATTCCAAGAGGTCAATGTTTGTGCAATTATCTGTATCAGTGTGATTAGGTCATCCTAGAAGAGGCTGTGATTGTTTATATGTAAATGACTTCTGTCTGTCCCCATAAAAATCTGTGCTTGTCAATATGATTAAACCAGTTCTATCCTGACCAAGCTTGAAGTCACAGCTCATGACTTGGGGTAGCAGGTACCTTCTGCTCGCTGTGCCAACGAAAGGCTCCAGGTCTTCAGCTTCGGCTTATTTCTGGGGGTGCTAGTCAGGCTCTCTACATGCACCGGGCCTTAAGCTGCGGCTAAGGTACTTGAGAAAGGTGTGAGAGTCACGGGGAGAAACTGGGTGTCCAGCGAGGAAGCAGCATTTGACAGATGTGACCCTGTCCGGGCAGAGAGATCTGTTACACTAGCCCAATATTTTTCTACTGAAAAGAAGATGCTTTGGTGATTACACAGCGCTCCTACAGATCTCGGGATTAGTGTTTGTAAATAGATTTCAAAGTAGTAGTTATAACATTTCAAATAATCTTTGTAACGTATGTGTGAGACAAAACTAATTCTTATGTTATCGGAATTTACATGCAAGGTCTAATGAGAAATAGACACCAGTTACTAATCATGTCCTGCTCATTAAGGCCAAAGGACATGTGCAATGCATGGATAAATTAAGATATTCTCACATGACTGTTTTGTATACCACAAAAAGTCTATTTGCATTTCAAGGAGATGGAAAAAAAAACATAGGGAAAACACCAGAGGGCCAACTCCTTCTCCACAGGGATCCAAGTGGATTTGACATGAATGGCAATAAAGCTGAGAGCGAGCATGGCTTCTTTATCTAAATGTAAAGTCAATAAAACAACAGCTTAATTGACTATGAACTTTTCTATTATGCCACTGAGAACATTAAGTACCTTGCATTGTTAGTTTCTGCATGATGCATTTTTAAAAGCCAATTAAGCTGCAAACTCTGGATTATAAAAAAACTCACCTTTATTACTTAGAGCACAACAAATAATTGCGAAGAAACAAAAGAAACATATATGACAAGCCAAATATATACCTACATATGTGTATGTAATTATAAATACTTAGGTATATCTCTGTGTGTATATATTAAACTAAGCACACTTTTGAATTTTCAAGACACTTTGTATTGACTTGGGACACGTACTCTTGCAGTCAGTGGCGTCACTAGGGTTGGTGTCACCCGGTGCGGTAACTTATTGTTCCCCCACCCCGAGTTTTACGGATTTTTTTTAACTACTCTTACTCCTAAATCAGTACTCCCATATAACACTGAATGCTCATACACACAGCGCACATTACTGTGAGGTTTATTGCTGTGGAGCTCTCTCATATGCTCACACAAATTTTTGCCAACTGCCAGCAAGTACGGTGCCTGTTCGAAGGCAGTGAAAGCACACATGGATATATATTGCCCCCAGCAGCTCTGGATATATTGCCCCCAGCAGCTCACCCATGGATATATATTGCCCCCAGCTCACATATGGATATATTGCCCCAGTTCAAAATTATATATTCGCCCCAGCAGCTCACCCATGGATATATATTGCCCCAGCTCACATATGGATATATTGCCCCAGACCAGCTCACACATGGATATATTGCCCCAGACCAGCTCACACATGGATATATTGCCCCCAGACCAGCTCACACATGGATATTGCCCCAGCTCTCATGGATATGCCCCCAGCACACATGGATACTGCCCCAAGCACACATGGATACTGCCCCAGCTCACATGGATATGCCCCAGCTCTCATGGATATGCTGCAGCTCTCATGGATATGCCCAGCAGCTCTCATGGATATGCCCCAGCAGCTCTCATGGATATTGCCCCAGCTCATGGATATTGCCCCAGCTCATGGATATACTGCCCCAGCTCATGGATAATGCCCCAGCTCATGGATAATGCCACAGCTCATGGATATGCCCCAGCAGCTCTCATGGATATTGCCCCAGCTCATGGATATTGCCCCAGCTCAAGGATATACTGCCCCAGCTCATGGATAATGCCCCAGCTCATGGATAATGCCACAGCTCATGGATAATGCCCCAAGCTCATGGATATGCCCCAGCTCATGGATATGCCCCAGCTCATGGATAATGCCCCCAGCTCATGGATAATGCCCCAGCTCATGGATAATGCGCCAGCTCGTGGATAATGCCCCAGCTCATGGATAATGCCCCAGCTCATGGATAATGCCCCAGCTCATGGATATGCCCCAGCTCATGGATATGCCCAGCCCCAGCAGCTCATGGATAATGCCCCCAGCTCACCTCCTGCCCCGCGTGTTCTGCTCCCTCTGAGCGTCCGGCGGCATGGAGCTTGGGCGCTCGCCTGGGGGAGCCACGTGACCAGCCGCGATCTATTTGAGAACTCGGCTGGTGACGTGTTTCCCCCAGGCGAGCACCGAAGCTGCATAGCTTCGGACGCTCGCCGGGAGCGAACACGCGGCACAGGGTGAGACACCCGCCCTTAGGGTGATGGTGTCACCCTAAGGGCGGGTGTTACCTGGTGCGGGCCACACCCCACACCCCCACGTTATGACGCCCCTGCTTGCAGTTTAGCAACAACATGGATTCTTGCCTCTTTGACTGTTCAGCATCGATAACCCAGGAACCAGAGAGATTTAATTCCGATTGATTTTATTGTGGCACCTGACATGGGGTGGGATACATTGGGCAGCAAGTGAACAGTCAGTTCTTGAACTTCATGTGTTGGAAGCTGAAAAAATGGACAAATACAAAGATCTGAGTGACTCTGACAAGGGTCAAATTTTCTTAGGTGTCAAGGTTACCTCTTGGGTGGAACTGTGTCGTAAATCATATCCACTGCGACCCCCTGTTCTATGCTTTTACTTACTTAGTCATAGACTGCAATTAGGTTAGTCTAACAAGGTCTGTGTTTCATTAATCCATGCTGATTTCTGCTAATTACATTATACCTCCCAATGAATTTCTGAATAGTATCCCTTAGTGCAGAGGTGTCCAAACTCTGGCCCCCCAGATGTCCCTCCCATGCTTCTTCATCCATCTAATGCAGTCAGATATTTCTGGGAGTTGTAGTTCAGGAACATCTGGGGCGCCGGAGTTTGGACATCCCTGCCTTAGTGACACCTCAAATACTTTCCCAGCCACAGATGTTAAACTCACAGGTCTAAAATTCCCAGGCAGAGATTTTGAACCTTTTTTGAATATAGGGACCACATCAGCTTTTCTCCAATCCTCTGGTACGATTCCTGAAATAAAAGAATCCTGAAAAATTAAAAACAGAGGTTTACATATTTCCACCACAGCTCCCTCAGTACTTGTGAATTCCATCCGGCCCTGGAGCTTTGTTCACATTCACGTTTCATGGCAATGGTGTTCCCTGGCGGCAGTGGCTGATTTCAGCAGGATAATGTACCATGCAAATTACTAAAAATGTTCAGGAATGATTTGAGGAACATCACAAAAATTTCAAGGTCTTACATTAGCCTCAAATGTTCCCATATCTCAATCCAAATAGGCGCCTGTGAGATGTGCTGGAACAGCAAATCCGATCCATGGAGACACCACCTTGCAACATTACATTCAAAGGATCTGCTGCTAATGTCTTGATGTCACAGGATATACACCAGAGGACACGTTCATTAGTTGTTATGGTGTCGACAAGTTCATTAGTTGTTATGGTGTCAGTGCCTCAATGCATCAGACTCGTATTGGCAGCACAAGGGAGACCTACATGTCATTAGGCAGGTGGTTTTAATGTTGTGGTTAGTCATTGTATATGCTGAAGCCAAATTACACATCCAATAAATATACTAGTCTTAAAATGTCCTTTTTAAAAATCTAATTATGTAGAATTAGCACGTCTGAACACATATAAAATTACATTATAGGGTTATTCAAAGTGCACCGAAATTCCACTCTTTCGCACCCTGCATTTTGGGGAGTCAAATTTGCCGACCCTGCGGTGAAAATGAGGAAGAAGGGAAGAAAGTAAAGAAAGATAAACAAAGTAAATAACAAAATGGTGGAAAAAGAATAACCTTTGTTTTAAATGTTATTTTTTTAAAAGATTTTAGATTACATTAGATATATTGGTTAAATATTCATAAAATGCACGTCTGTTGACAATACAGTCCCTCTTCGTTATTCTATTGTGTAAACTTTCTTAGGAAACTATGGATATTGTTTATGCAGTATATAAACAACCTTGCTTGAAGTGAAATACTCAAGAGACAATGTTTTAAAATAGATTTTATTATTATTTTTATAACACTGTCTTTGCTTCTGCACTGCCACGTTAATTACAGGGATAGTCTAAGCTAGTTAGGGAGAAGTGAAGTGGTTAAACATTAACCCCTCGTGCCCTTATCTCATTCCCTCTACCTGTTTTCAACCTAAAATATCCTTTAAAACTCACCTTAATTCTGGCACCAGGGACTGTATTGAGATGCAGTGACCAATCAGCAAAGCACTACCTGTGTATTGCTAAATGGAACCCAGAAGGCTATCAAGCTGATGCACAAGCTGGTGACAGCCTCCTGGGTGGAGGGAAGCCTTAAATTTTGTAAGGTTGTCACAGCCCGTAATGACAGTCAAGGGGAGAGAGGGACCACTTACTGTGACCAATTCTCTGTATCGCTTATTTATTCAAATGGTTTAAAGGTTATTGTTTTGTTGCTTGGATTGATATATATAAGTATTTATATGAAATGGTTTTATTAAAAGAAGTCACGTGTTTATAAATATTTAATCCGATGCATTCTTAATATTTTCCCTACATTCACCCTCCCTCATTTCTTAGTTGTATTTGATATTTATTTGTTATGGCAGTATCTTTATATTAAATTTATTATTTTTATTAACTCATTAATTTCTTTTTTTCAATGTTTACTAGCAGGTCTGTTCACTAAAGGTGAAACTCAGGAGAATTGGCAGGAGAAGAGAACAATCTAGACCAAAAAGCCGATTTGGAAAGTGAGATAAATGGGAGACTTTTTCTGGTTTGGCTATTTTGATGTAGAGTTTTCACTTCTGCCAGTTCTGAGTTGCACCATCAGTGAATAGGTCTGTATGTTTTGTAAAATCTAAAACGCGGACAAAATAACAATGTAATCATATAATTTTCTTCTTTAAACACATTTTTCATTTTAATTCTTCGTTCTTATTCATAATGATATCCTTTTATGACAATATGCACCATACAGATAATGATATGTACTTTGTGTTTTGTGTATTTGTTATACAGGGCTGGCTCTTGGTGGGAGCAGGACTTGCAGAGCGTCTGGTGCTGCTCATACACTGGTCCTGTAGAGTAGGGCAGGCATGTCCAGAATGTGACCTCCTAGGGTGTTGGCCTGGCGGGGTGAGGAAATGCTGGATGTAAACATCCTTATCTGTCTGACACCCTAGATGGTGGACCACTGGTTCACCAGGGACACAAGTCTGTCAAGATAAAGTGGTCTTGAGGGACCTCCTAGAAAAACATGTTTCAAAAGCAATAGGGCTGCCAAAAGCTAATTGGTTGCACCTCAAGGGAAAGTAGTAAAACAGAGAACACCGCACGCATTTGGTCTAGACTGTACAATTTACTGGTGTTTGATGAGCAGAAATGTTGCAGACAACACAGGGCTTTTGGGTGGGCAAAGAAGCCAAGGCCAATGGGGGGATATTGTGTATGTCATGGTGAATCTCAGCATATACAGGTGTGTATATATTACTGTGCTGTATGTGGTGTGTATAGTGTGGGGCAAGTACTGGGTGCAGTATGCACAATGTGTTTATGCCTATTGTGTGCTGTGTTTACTTATGTACCTGTGTATGTGCAGTTTTTTGCGTGTATTCTGTTTTTTTATGGAGGATCACGCTTTGCAGCCCTGTCGAACGTGTGTCGTAGTGCGCCGATGGGGAAGCTTTCTGAATGGATGCAGCAAGCCTGCTGTAGTGCTCGGAATTTGTGTTTGCGCTACAGCATGTGGCCGGCCCCATGGACGCCGGGAGGCACGTCAGTATGAGCGCACATAGGGCGCTTGTCTGACATGGCCCTTAGTTTTTCATTAACCTTTTTAATGTCTAGGTTTTTTCTTATTTAAATCTAAAATATATCAGTACAGTATTGTCACGCTGGGGGCCCACTTGGGCCATCGTGGTGGCTTGGAACAAGGAGTGTAGCCCTTTAGGCAGGTGAGCTGCTGGATTGATACAAGATATATAATACAGATTCTGGGGCAATAAAGGAACCAGACTGAGACACAAGGGACAGGAGGGCCAGGAAGAAAAATAAAGGAATCCCTATGCTGGGAAAGAATAACAGAGCAAGGGGAGCAAGAAGGGCAAGGCTTAACAAGACAGACAGAAATCCTAGACTGAAGAGGTCCTTGAACATTGGCCTCTGAGTAAACTAAACTCAGACAAACAAGATACTTAAAATATGAAACATAGGAGTGGTAAACACTAGCAGAGATTGGCAACCGAATAGACATACAGTAATACAGGGAGCAGGCAATAGAGAGATCCAGAGAACACGCTAAGGTCATACACAGGAATATCTATATGCTCGGTACAGGGTACATGGAATAAACCAGAGAATAAACCAAACCCAGAAGTCATACACAGGAGCGGTTCTCAGCCAGGCCAAGTCAGTAACAAGATTAGCAGAATACAGTGTACAGGGAGCAAGAAAGAGAATATCCAGGAACATAAGCCAAAAGTCAAAACCAGAAAAATACTTGACATAAAGCTATGCAGCAAGGCGGGAAACAGAGAACAGGAACAGGCCAAGAACCACAACCACCACAGAACTCCACAAACGGTCAATGAAGCACTGTGCTGCTGGGAGTTATATAGGGAGTGGGTCTGTGTGATTGGGCCATGTGTCCTCAGACCAAAAGATCACAGCAGAGCCCCAGAGCAGCCCCAGACAGCACAGCCAAAAACAAAACTGGGGAAAACAGACGTGAATGCCTCTCTCCACCAGGGGGCACGGTCAAAACCAGGGAAAATGTGACAAGTATGTTCACTGACCATCTGAAAAATTTGAGCAAGCGTTGAGAGCATAAGGACTTTCCTTAGTTAATCCTATTTGACTGATGCAGCTGCCTTTTTCAGATAGCTTTTACGTAACAAGATATTCAACTATTTTGATAACATAATCAAGCAACTCTCATTAAGAAAGTCGAGTGGTAAAATAACGTGATACTGTTAGCTTTTACTGTCATTCTACTTTGATTAAGATATTGGTGTACGCTATTCATTTCTTCTTTTGGCATTAAAGTTCAATGGAACAACAGATGGAAAATGACTTCCCAGATATGAAATGAGGGCAATCAATCTTTGGTTAAGAGACCAGCAATGTCTTGGAACATAGAGTTTGGCTAAAAATAACAACAATACTTAACCAGTCCCAAACAGAAAGGAAGAAATAATAAATTTTCTAAATAATCTACCCTCCCTTTTCGAGGAGGTCAGTTATAAGGTATGGGAAGGTCAAATCGCATTTCTGTTATAATATTGTATTATCCAGTCCACAACCTTTCTCTTAGTCCTATGTGAATAAACACACCTCCACAACCTTCAGTGGTCATTTTGTTTTTTGTTTGTTTTTTGTTTGACTTTAGCACAACAAAGCCATTTTTAAAACACCAACATTTTCCCCTTGTGGACTAATTCCATTAATCTGCATGGTGAAATTTGTGATCTAAAAAGAACAGGTTAGGCACCAATTGTCTGGAATGTAGTGCAGCCACTGATGGATCCAGAAAGGGGGCACAGGCGACATTTGGCCCTAAGCTGCAATCCCATTGTAGAATATAATGGGAAAATTTGAACCACTATGTTTCTGGTTCTGTATAGGGATGAGCCGAACACCCCCATGTTCGGTTCGCATTCGAACTCGAACAATTTCAAAAGTTCGAGTTCGAATTCGAACACGAACCGAACTCAATGCAAGTCAACGGGACTCAAAAGTTCAGTTTTTAGAGTGCCCTCCAAGAGGGCATATATGCAAGATATTTGCCATAAAAGGTGTATGGGGGTCCGGGTAGTGCCCTGGGGGACAGAAAACAAGGACAAAAAGTTTATAAAAAAACGTTTTTAAAGGGACAGTGAGTTTTCCATGAAATAAGGGTTAAAAATAAAAACGAAAAATTCCTTCAAATATCATGCCTAGGAGGTCCCCATAACCTGCCTGTGAAGTGGCGGATTTCTAGGATGTATAGAAACATTTAAAAACAAAAAAAATTACGTTTCAAATGACAGTAAACGTTTTTTCTTTAATCTATTCATAGAAACATAGAAACATAGAAAAATGTTGTTTTGTTCTTGTTTTGCTACTTTGTTTCCTTTTAAATATACTCCCTTCCTCTACCCCTTTACGTATTTAAATGTTTCTATCATATCTCCTCTGTCTCGTCTTTTTTCCAAGCTATACATGTTAAGATCATTAAGCCTTTCCTGGTAACTTTTCTCCTTCAAGCCGTACACTATTTTAGTAGCCCTTCTCTGAACTCTCTCTAAGATGTCTATATCCTTCTGGAGATACGGTCTCCAGTACTGCACACAGTACTCCAAGTGAGGTCTCACCAGTGCTCTGTACAGTGGCATGAGCACTTCCCTTTTCCTACTGCTAATACCTCTCCCTACACAACCAAGCATTCTGCTAGCATTTCCTGCTTGGGGCGGCAGTCTGTATGAAAGAAGGAGACATTTTAGGATACGCAGAACAAGTTTAGTGATTTTTTGGCTAAATTATGGTGAAACTTATGCAGGCTTTGGATGAAAGTAACGATAGGTGCTTTAAAATTGGGCCTTTTTAGTGTCGGCAACAGTAACCCCTCTGTGGTATTGTGGAAGAGTGCAGGGTTGGACCCTGCGGTCAAATATTAAAATGATATAAATCTGGTAATATATTGCCCCAGCTCTCACATGGATATTGCCCCAGCTCACACATGGATATGCCCCAGCTCACACATGGATTTGCCCCAGCTCACACATGGATTTGCCCCAGCTCACACATGGATATTGCCCCAGCTCTCCCATGGATATTGCCCCAGCTCACGCATGGATATTGCCCCAGCTCACGCATGGATATTGCCCCAGCTCTCCCATGGATATTGCCCCAGCTCACACATGGATTTGCCCCAGCTCATGGATTTGCCCCAGCTCACACATGGATTTGCCCCAGCACATGGATTTGCCCCAGCTCACACATGGATTTGCCCCAGCTCACACATGGATTTGCCCCAGCACATGGATTTGCCCCAGCTCACAAATGGATTTGCCCCGGAACATGGATTTGCCCCAGCTAACACATGGATATGCCCCAGCTCACACATGGATATGCCCCAGCTCATGGATATGCCCCAGCTCACACATGGATTTGCCCCAGCTCATGGATATGCCCCAGCTCACTCATGGATTTGCCCCAGCTCACACATGGATTTGCCCCAGCTCACACATGGATATGCCCCAGCACATGGATTTGCCCCAGCTCACAAATGGATTTGCCCCGGAACATGGATTTGCCCCAGCTAACACATGGATATGCCCCAGCTCACACATGGATATGCCCCAGCTCATGGATATGCCCCAGCTCACACATGGATTTGCCCCAGCTCATGGATATGCCCCAGCTCATGGATATGCCCCAGCTCACACATGGATTTGCCCCAGCTCACACATGGATTTGCCCCAGCTCACACATGGATATGCCCCAGCTCACACATGGATATGCCCCAGCTCATGGATATGCCCCAGCTCACACATGGATTTGCCCCAGCTCATGGATATGCCCCAGCTCACACATGGATTTGCCCCAGCTCACACATGGATACATGCCCCAGCTCTCACCTGGATATTGCCCCAGCTCCGGATCCAGCAGGGGTTGGGGCCCAGATGCCGGGCAGCGGGAGTGCCTGCCCAGTCCTGAACAGCGTGTGAGTCCGTGTTGAAGGGGAGGCGGCTGCGTGCGTGCGCAGGTCACGCAGTCCGGCCAGTCAGGTGGTACAGAGACTCAGTACCACCTGATTAGCCGGACCACGTGACCTGCGCCTGCACGCAGCCGCCTTCCCTTCAACACGGACGGACTCACTGTTCAGGACCGGGCAGGCACTCCCGCTGCCCGACATCTGGGCCCCCTCAACCCGCGGGCCCTTGGGCGGCGCCCGAGGGCCCGGCGGGTCAGTCCGGGCCTCAACTTTTAGGGGCGCAAATTTCTTTTGAAATTATGCACCTCTAAGAAAACTGTGCCCGGGGCCACGGCCCCCCCAGCCCCCCCCCACGCTACGCCACTGCCCCTAGGTAGTCCTGCACCATACGGTGAAGACGCTGGCAATGGGTGCCTACATTTGACGTCCCTGGGCGATGTGGACTAAAAAATTTTAAAAAGGCATCAGTCAAGCTGCCCTGGCCTTCACCACTATTCCTCTGATCATCCGCAGCCTCAGAAACACTTGTGTCATCATCAGTTGGCAACCTACCAGTGCCTGGAAACGTGTTACACAAGTGTCGCTTTAGGCTGGCGGCACACTAGCAAACATTTTGCGTCCGTCTGACCGTACTGTTTGCTGTCCATCGTAGCTTTATAAAGGAGTCAATTAAATACACCACACAAAGCCCCTGCGCACTTGTTCACGGACAGGCAGAGCATAAAGCCACGGACGCAAAAATAACATCGACGTTAAAAAGCTAAACGGACGCAGAAACAACGCTGCCATGTATTTTTCTAGGGTGTGGAGACATCAGACATTACGGACGCACTTTATGCAGTACTCACAATATCTCCCATGAAAAAGTGCGTCCGTAATGGACGCAGTACAGTATGCTCGTGTGCCGGCTGCGTTAGAGCGTCCTCAAGTTTTTTCATCCTGTGCTCCCTCTGTGCGGGCAGGATGAGCTCTGCAACTTTACCCTTGTATCGTGGATCAAGAAGGCTTTCCAACCAGTAATGATCCCTCTCCTTGATAGCACGAATCCTGGGGTCCTTTATCAGCCTTTGCAGGATAAGGGAGCCCATGCAGCGTAGGTTGGAGGTGGCATTAGCTTCCGAGTCTTCCTGGTAAATGATTAGGATGACCCCATCGTTCACTTCCTCCTCCCAGCCACGTACTAGTCCTTGTGTTTCTGGGCACAGAAAACCCTCCCTTGAGGAATCCCCACCTTCAATGCCCCCACTACTTAAATATTACTCCTCCTCCTCATCCTCCTCCTGTGTGATCTGAGGAGTACCCGCTGGAATGCTGTCTGCGGAAAGACTGGGGCCTTCAGAGCTAGGGAAGGTCTCCTCTTCCTCCCGCTGCTCTTCCTCTAGAGCCACATCTATAATTCCCTGCAGAGTGTGTTCCAGCAGGGACACTAAAGGAATTGCGTCACTGATGCATGCACTGTCCCTGCTCACCGTCCTCGTTGCCTCCTCAAATGGTGACAGTACAGAGCATGCATCCTTGATCATCAGCCACTGCGGGGGGGGAAACAAGTTGACCAGAACCTGTCCTTGTGCCAAACTCACACAGGTACTCATTGATGGCCCTCTGCTGCTTGTGCAGACGCTGCAGCATTGCTAATGTTGAGTTACACCTGGTGGGCATGTCACAGATCAGACTGTTTGTGGGAAGGTGGAATTCTCTTTGAATTTCTGCCAGGCGAACACTTGCTGGGAATGACTGTCTGAAGTGGCTGCAGATTTTTCTGGCATGGCTGGGAAGCTCTGCCAGCCCTGGGTACCTGGTTAGGAAACGCTGTACCACCAGATTTAGGACGTGTGCTAGGCATGGTACATGCGTCAACTTACCCAGGTGTAGGGCGGAGAGAAGGTTGATGCCATTATCACAGACGACTATTCCCAGCTGAAGCTGGCATGGTGTTAACCATCTCTGCACCTGGCCCTGCAGAGCTGACAGAATTTCTGGCCCGTGTGGCTCCTGTCCCCTAAACAAACCAGCTCAAGCACAGTATGTCATCTTTTTGCTTGAGCCATTGCGTAGCCCCTGTCACGTGTCAGTTTAACTGCCACTTTGCCAGAGACAAAGAAAGTGGAGGAGGAGGAGGAGGAAGAAGAAGGTGGTGGGGGAGAAGACAGACCTCATACAAGCAGCTTTCTGGAGGCGTGGTGGATGAACAAGCTCCAGCACAGAGCCCCGTCTTGGATCCCTCACAGCTGCTATCAGAGTTACCCAGTGTGCCGTGAAGGAAATGTAACGGCCCTGTCCATGCTTGCTGGACCACGTGTCTAAAGTCACATGCACCTTGCTGCTGACTGCCTTTCCCAATGACTCCATAACATTGTCTTCCATGTGCTGGTATAGCGCTGGAATGGCCTTCCGTGAAAAGTAATGGCGTTTTGAAACCTGCCACTGTGGTACAGCACATTCAGCAAATTCACGGAAGGAAGTAGAGTCCACCAGCTGGAAAGGCAGCAGCTGCAATGCGAGTAATTTTGCTAAGCTGGCATTTAGACACTGTGCTTGGGGATGATTGGGACTATATTTTTTCTTACGTTGCAGCAGCTGGGGCAACGTAATCTAACTGCGTAAATCTTCAGCTGATGGGATGCTGTCACATTGTGAGGAAGGACCTGGTACATTCATTACTGTAGCATCATCCCTGTCAGTGGAGGTTGGAGTCAATGACATGGCAGGACATATAGTGGGGGTAGAGACAGGTGAGGAGGACCTACACAAAGTTTTGCGCCAACGGGATGCGTGGCAGGTGGTCATATGTCACCTCAAGCACATGGTACCCAAGCGTCCGGTGTCTTTCCCACGCTTGAGCCTCATCTGACATAGATTACAAATAGCAACGGTGGGGTCTGCTGCACATTTCTTAAAAAACTCCCAGACAGCAGAGTTCCTGGATGTGTGCTTTGAGACAACAGCGCTCTGCACCTGAGCAGCTCTGACATCTGATGCCTTGGACTGGCTAGTACTACGGTTGGTCATAGAGGACGTTGTGCCTCGTGTTTGTTGTGCTTCCTCCTCACTTGACTCCTCTGTTCGATCAGGCACCCAGGTGGAGTCAGTGACCTCATCATCATTGTCATCACCCCCTATCTCCTCGTCACTGGAGCCATCTTGGCAGTATGCTGCAGCTGCTGGGGCAACATGAGTGCCAGTTATTTGTGTGTCACTGGCACCCCCTTCCTTTAGGTTGATTATACTCCCTTACTCAACTTCAGAGATTGAATCAGAGCACTGTAGTTGCTGCGCATCCTCAAGCAGCATGTCACTGTCATTGTAGTCAAACAATTCAGCTGACTCCTCCGTGTGTGATAGTGAGGCTACGGCAGGAGTAGCTGTGGACATGGAGGCTGCATTAGATGCTTTGGCAGCTGAGGTGGACTGTAAAGCACTACAAACCTGGCTGGCAGAGGACTCGGAGGATGAGGATGGCCTGGTTAGCCAATCCACCAAATCCTCTGTATGTTGCTGCTGCTTAAGACGGCCAGCACCAGTTAGAAAAGACAAGCGTGCCCCTGCAGAGGATGCACCACGTCCACCACGACCAGAGGCACAGCCTCCTGACACAGAGGCTGCTTGCCCTTTTATCTGTGTCTGGGAGCATCTGCCTGTCCTTTTTGGTCTTTCTGACATGGTGATTGATATATAGATTAAAGATATACAGAACTCTGATTCAACTCTGTTATAAAAATTGGAGATATGCTGCAGAACTCTGATTCAACTCTGGTATAAAGATTAAAGATTTCCAGAACTCTGGTATAACTCAGTGAGACACCCTGATAGCTGGCAGCCAGTGACAAGACACAGATTACAATTTGCAGAAGTCTGCTAGAAGTATGTGGGACCCCCTGATAGCTGGCAGTGAGAAGACACAGATTACAATTCCCAGAAACCTCCTATAAATCAGTGAGACCCCCTGATGGGTGGCAGTGAGAACACAAAGATTACAACAATTCCCAGATATTTTGTAGAAATGAGAACCCCAAAATACTTGGTGGCAGTGAGAACACACAGATTAACACAATTCCCAGATATTTTGTAGAAATTACTGACCCCCAAAATAGTTGCAGGGAGTGAGAACACACAGATTATCACAATTCCCAGATATTTTGAAAAAATGAGACCCCCAAAATACTTGGTGGCAGTGAGAACACAAAGATTACCACAACTCCCAGATATTTTGTAGAAATGAGACCCCCAAATACTTTGTGGCAGTGAGAACACACAAATTACCACAATTCCCAGGTATTTTGTAGAAATGAGACCCCCCAAAATACTTGGTGGCAGTGAGAACACACAAATTACCACATTTCCCAGATATTTTGTAGAAATGAGAACCCCCAAAATACTTGGTGGCAGTGAGAACACACAGATTACCGCAATTCCCAGATATTTTGTGGAAATGACTGACCCCCAAAACTGCTGGTGTCAGTGAGAACACAAAGATTACCACAATTCAAAGATATTTTGTAGAAATGAGACCCCAAAATACTTGGTGGCAGTGAGAACACACAGATTACCACAATTCCCAGATATTTTGTAGAAATGAGACCCCCAAAATACTTGGTGGCAGTGAGAACACACAGATTACCACAATTCCCAGATATTTTGTAGAAATTACTGACCCCCAAAATAGTTGCTGGGAGAACACACAGATTACCACAATTCCCAGATATTTTGTAGAAATTTCTGACCCCCCAAAATACTTGGTGGCAGTGAGAACACACAGATTAGAACAATTCCCAGATATTTTGTAGAGAAAAAGAAAATTCATAAAAATGCTTAAAATATCCTACAAAATCTATAAATAAAGAGACTCTTTACTGCAGAATTTTATAATGAACGGTTTATTAGATATTGAATTAAAACCGGAATATTTTTAACATTGAAGCCTATGGGATTCTCCTGAATAAACTTGCCGAATTAAACCACTGAATGGCAGGGCATTTCGGGACTCTTTCACTGCTGGTTTGTGTTCTCTGAATAGCCGAAGCAGTGCTTTTTCATGGGGTTTTCACTGCCCTCGAACAGGCACCGAACAGGCACCGTATGTTCAGGCAATTCGCAAGGATTTGGCAAATTGCCTGCTCTCTGGATAGCCGAATGGCCAAGAAAGGTAACCGAACGCTGATTTTCAGCGTTCGGTTACCTTTCTCAAGCAATTCGGATCTCTTTGAATTACCCTGTTTGAGTTATATGGCTGTGTTTGACTATGAGCAGGTGTCTGGACCTGTGGTGTGTTATTGCTGGAGGTGCTTGATTCTCAGTGACAGGCAGAGCATGTGCCAGAATGCAGACTGCAGAACATTGCTGTGTGAGGTCTGTTAAGGGTCACCTGAGCTGCAGGACAGACACTGTGCGGAAACGCTCTGCACAGAGTGAGTATGATGAGCGCAGCCTTCGATCCGGTGCCAGCTCTGCTGTCACTACGAACCGAACACCAACTCCTAGCCAAAATTGGTGCCCCCCCCAAAACTTGTGTCTGGATCCACCTCTGAGTATGACTCCCCTGATGCGTCACCCTCCATTCTGACCTTGGATTCTCCCGTATTCCTAAACCCGGAAGAAGACGAAATGCTTGGAGTCCCGAGCATTCCTTATAAAGGGTGCTCAACCTGTATAGATTTATACATGTTATTCAAATGCCTTTATAAAATAGATAGTTTGTTTCACTTTTTTATTTATATACACCTAGTCGCTCATGTCAATAAAAAGAGTTCCACGGGATCAAGGTGATAAGGATCCATTAACACCAAGTCCCTGTAGTAAAATTTTTAAGGCAACTGAGACCTTTAACAGCGATAAACATATTCCTTTACATAAAAATCTCAATCTTAAGGCTCTATTCCAGTAGCGTTCGGATGAGGAAGTGTTAACGCTAGGATAAGCGACTTTAGCGCATGCCCCCCATATTACATACCTGACGCTAAACCCTTGAAATTTCCACAAACACATCTGTCATTGCACTAGCTTCCCCGAGCTTACTGGACTTTGCACATCCTGTACGTAACATGGGGAACCCAATCAGTAATTGGAGTTATGATAAGTAAGGCGTTACAAAATCCTAATGCTAAATACCGCAGCGATGCACAAGTCAAAATTTTAGGTACTCCTAAAAGCTGATGCTGATTACTCTTTTGCAAAATCATTTAGCACCCCCTAAAAACCCCCAATAAATCCAAATACTCATCTCTCATCGAACGGCAAGGACGGTGGCCCGTCCTGCCGCTTTTTTTCCGCAGAAGAAGAGTGAGACTGGGAACAAATAGTTCCCAGTCTCCCTCCACTATCATTTCATGGCGCTGAACAATCTTGCGAGAATGAGATCATGCAAAGGCTCACGGTCTGGCAGCGCAACCCTCCATGAAGTCCTATGGACTCAGGAGGTGATACTCAAGGAGTTGTGAAACGCTATCTCGAGTATCACTGTGGGTAGCGCTGCGTTCTATGGCAAAGTGCTGAGACAGTACCTGCCTCCATGGGCGTCCGTAGAAATTTTTCCGGGGAGGGGATTTTAATGGCATCCATATTCTGCTCTTTTTATAATGTCATGAAGGGGACAGTCATAAAATAAAGCGTACTAATACAGAGGCTGCGAAACATGATGCAAGTCTAATAGAAGAATAAAGGTGTAAGTGTCTGATCTGAGTTTTGCATTTTCTAGTCTGTTAACGCCATTCAATGCACCACACTAGTCAATAATATATATACAAAACAGCAGAAGGTTGCAGTCGACCTCAAAACTAAGCGGGTGTATTTAAGACAATAAATACAAAACACCGAGAAAGAGCACTCCATATTATAGACCACCTTCTTCCATAGTTTTCTGTGGCAAAAAAGCACCGTTTTAAAAAATTCACTTATTAAAAGACATTAGAATTGACATAAATTGACATGACCACATAAAACATGACACACAATGATATAACATTTTCACATGAACAAAAAAACATTTAAAAACTCCCCCAACAGGGTAACAATTTGAAACTCTGCTTACATAAAAGATAATTCAATGGTAGAAAAGCCCGACAAAATAAATTATATATTAATTTATATCGATATTAATTAACGGGCTAGCATAAAGGATTTGCACAGAGATTGATCAAAAAATCAGATAAACATAGGGGCCACCAGCCATGATAAGCAGAAAGACCAAGTCTGAAAATGAAACTGGTAACAGAGCGTATCAATATGGCAATTAGTGCCACCACCTAATCCACAACTTTTCACCACTTGTTCATAAATAGGCATTCATTCTAAAATAGATTATTAGATCTTGATACAGTGGATTACTAACAGGTGGTCCCTAGTGACTATACTGCACCCAACGCGCGTTTCGCCCTCTACGGCTCGTCAGGAGTGCACTTCTTTGATTAGATTTAACAAGTCCCAGGATGCCATAGCTCCCTCCAAATAAACTATATACATATTTTAACACCCCCTCAAGGATATTGAATTATAGAGCTGACAGCCTCCACATCAAATCACATTTAACCCTTAAGTTAAGAAGGAAAGATCTTAATTTTTTAATTAAAATTGTACATACATTTTGAGGACATTATAGCAGATATAGATACCAGAGCGATGTACACAAAGCATCAAGAGTAAGAAAAGAAGAGGTTGACTTTGTGAAGAAATCATAATATTAAAGAATGTTTTACTATGTGGATGATCTCTAGCTCAATGGCACAAACAAAAGCCAAATATGCCAGCCCCATGATAAAGCAGGAGGGGGGTGCTGCCAGCGAGTGTATGAGTCAGCCTGAAGAAGTGTGTGGGGGGCCGGAGCAGGGTCCCCTCTCCTCTTAGATTGTAAGCTCTTGAGCAGGGTTCTCTCTCCTCTTAGATTGTAAGCTCTGGAGCAGGATCCTCATCCTCACTGCCCAGGCATGACCCTGCCTAGAGTGCCTCTATACTGCCAATATTGCCCTGGCCTGTACCTCATGCAAGCTCTGTGAGCTTAACACGGGCCCCCACAAAATTGCTATTAATCATTTTGTGTCCCTCTTCCCCAGACAGATAAACTAGACTTCAGACTAGGGACCTCTCATAAATAATGACAATGGCATCAAGCTTAATAAAAATTTATTTATTTGAAAATCAACACCTTTTTTCTTGTGTAGTGCTCACTCCCGGAGGAGCCGCTGAATTTAACCTCGGGTCAGTCTCCCCGCACTAGGGAGTGAATAAATTATCATAATTTAAGCCTGCTGATCTAGGAAGGGCAAGGGGCCCCCTTGCCCCTTCCTGCAGACGCCCATGCCTGCCTCGGAATATCAAGCTAAATGGGGACACTACACAGAAACCTGCATGTGCAGGTTTTCCCCGTTGGCATCCCCATTTTAGCGTTAGGAAGGGAATAGGGCCCTTAGCCTCTCCTCACATTATATGTACCTTATTGACCTCATTCTGGACAGATATTCTGTAAGTGTGTATGATGTAATAGGGCAGTATTGCAGTTTAGCCTAAATAGAAACTGGATTTTGAAACTCAGAATTTTGACAATTACATTTGAAGACATTTGATCAAACTTATCATCTCTCTCAGCAAAAGAATGCAAGATCAGCAAACTAATCAGCAATGTTTAAAAAATGTAGACATTAGACATGTAGACAAATGTAAACATTTTATTCCTTCTTTGCTAATGAACAGAATGATCGCCTTTCATTAGGACTTTTCTATCTGGACAATTCAAGCCAAAACAACACATATCAAACATTACCCCTTCACTACCAAGATCAAGTATTCTCAATCTTCAAAGCACTTGCTGGGGCCCTGATATTGAGTATACTTGATCTGGTCTAATTCTGGGGCAAAAGCGCCAAAATGCCCGAGGTGCTAAAATGGAAGAATTGAACAGCTGGGACTCTGCATCTAAAACACAGATCCCCAGTTGGTTCAGCCCAGAGGCCCAGCTGCAGTAGCATTTTTTTTGTCCAGCAGTTGGTGACATCTGCCTGTCAATAGCGAAAAATTTTGAGACGTGGAAAACATGGATAATTTCCAAATGTCACTTACTGCATACTTCATAAATGGTGATTTTCTGTAAAGAAACAACAACAACAAAAAACACCACTGGTTCTTGGCAGTAGCTTTATAGAAAATCACTTGGTAGGGAATAGATTAAACAAGAACACTTTGAATGAGAAGATTTAACAAAAAAGGAAACTATTCAGATAGCGCACACAAGTGATAAAATATAAAATGATGAAGATAGGGCAATGAAAAATTATACAAGTGCATACATGTATTATGAAATAATTGTTAATTCTTGATGATGCAATGAATGGTTGATGGTGGAAGCAATTTTATACAGGTGAGTGAAGAGTGCTTCAGTAAGTGCATCAGTGGTATCCATTGGGTTCAATCATTCTGTAGTGTAACAGATGATAAAATGCTAATTAACATATATATAAATAATGCTCTAATGCAGTGGTTCCCAACCCTAAACCTCAAGTACATCTAGCAGGCCAGGATTGCCAGATATCTGAAGCACAACACATGTGATATTTGTTGCTCAGTAATTGCAGGATTCAGTCTGCATTTCTCCAACATAATCCTCAAAAATACTGGCCAGTTAGGGGGCCATGAGGACCAGGGTTAGGAACCACTGCTCTAATGTATCAAATATGTTTGCAATGTGACATAAGTTTTGAATATATATATATATATATGTGTGACTTTCATAAATTGGATATCAAATTTTTTCAAGATTACTGTGATTGGCCGGCTGCCAATTTGCATATGCATAAAATATAAACTAGCTTGAGAACTCATCTGAAACGCTTTATTACAGTTGCAACAGTGTTCTTGTGTAGCAGAGCCTGTCTGGCCATTAACCCTTTCTCTAGCACTCTTTGTTGAAAAAATTATCACTTTTATATGTAACACGTGATGTGTATTGAACTTTTAAATATAGGATACAGTAGCAATTTTGTGCTAAGAGTTAAAAATTTAAAATTATGTCTATTTCAACATTTCTAATTTTTCGTTTTCTTTTTTTATCTTGCACAGAAATATTGTTAGGATGAAAAATTCTTGGGCCATATTACATTGTTTGTGCTAAAATGAAGAAGCAAAGGTGGAAAACCTGCGTCTCCAGGTTTCACCTTAGCCTCCCCTTTTTAGCACCCTATTACGGGGCAGACGCAGATTCAGCACCAGGCTCCCAATGCGCCGTTGTGAGTACCACCTCCTGGAGTCCATAGGACTCCATTGAGTGTTGTGCTGCCTGGCCTTTAGCTATGCACGGTCAGGCTCTCACGAGATCGTGCAGGGCAGTGGAGTGATTCATGGAGGGAGACTGGGGACTATTTGTCCCCAGACTCACTCTGCTCCCGGCAGCCAGAAGCAGATCTAGCCACTGTTCTCGCCGTGGGATGAGAGGTGAGTATCTGATTTTTGTTTTTGGTGGGGGGGTTCAGCTGGTGCTGACTTGTTCTGCAGAAGCGGTATCAGTTAGCACTAGCTTCTAGCCGTGCTCTCAGTTGTTATCACATCGGTGCGCTAATTAGTGTTAGGACTTTGTAATCCTAACACTAATTACTGATTGCGCTTCCTATGTTAAGTATAGGGAGCGCAAAATACAGCAAGCTCATAGACTATAAATGTAAAACAAGGGTGTGGGGATAACCAAGCATATGGAAATAACAGTAACACTTTGTATCTGCACTTTACAGAGATTTTCAGCAATTATAAAAACCGGAATCGGATCCCTGTACAGTATTTAGTGACACCAGAGCTCTCCCTGCAATCTGCACTCTCAAGTAAAGTTTGTAACTGTTAAAAAGATGGTCTCTAGCTGCAGACTGGAGGTGATTGCTGAAAAACAACAGCCATATAACAGTAGCGACTAGCGAGTCCCACCTGCTTCTTTCCCTATGCAGTTGGATTCTTTGCAGTGTTAGCGCAGTGTGTAATGTCACTGAATGCGGCTAGCTAAATAGCTGTTTGCAAAGTAAATAACGCCACTTTATCTCCCTAAGAACAAGTATTATTGTGTTTGTCTTGTCGTGTCCTGCTCTGTGTGTCTATGTTAAACTTCATAAATATTAATCAGTTAGTAAGTATTTTTTTGTCTTTTTAGAATCTTGGCCAGGGACAAAAAAGAAGCGGTTTAACTATGGTCCTGTGTCCAGGCTGCATTAAATAACATTTTCCTACAAAACTTTGAAGTCCAAACTCAAAGTCATGGTAAACAAATGCCAACACAAACCATGTTTGATAGTATTTAAGGTTTCTTAATTAGCCGGGTCGGAAATAGAATGTTCTACAAATAGAAGGAATGAGCTTGCAAGAGCAGATTGACATGTGTAAGAGATGTCGAGAGGGAGCAGTCTTATTGAGAATATGTTGACATAATAGGTTTGTACCTTAATCCTTTAACGACAGACGGGTGGTGCCCATTGGGAGGGAGTTAACGCCGGTGGGGCGTACTAGTACGCCCCAACATCAGGTCCTGCCGTGGGCCTCTGATTCGGCCATCCATGCAGCTGATGCGTGATGCGTGTCATTGGCTGCAGGGGATAGCCTGAGTTCAATGGCGTGCAGCACCTTCCGGCTGCGGGGAGAGGCCGAGGCGGCCCGTAGAAGTCAACGGGGAATACTAGTACACCCCGCATCTTCTAAGCCCACCCGCCACAGGTGTCTGCCCTGCATCAGGAAAGTGTTAAGAACTAAAAGCAAAACAAAGTGTGGTAAACAGAGGGGTAATGCATCTATCTAGGTAGCTATCTATGTTTGTATCTCTGTATCTTTGTGTCTCTGTATCTATCACTGTATGTATCTTTCATCTACCTATGTATCATTCTATTATTGTTATTATTATTCTTTATTTATAAAGCGCCAGCATATTCCGCAGCACTGAACAATGGGCATATAGACAGGGTTACAATACATTGAGACTAAACAACATTTTGATAAAGCAGCACAGGAGGGCCTTGTTCCCGTGGGAACTTACAATTTTATAAGGGTTGGGGTGGAAACAGGAGGAGAGGACTGCAAGGTGAGAGTGATGGACTGGTTGGGGCAGTGGGGTGTATTTAGTGAGTCAGGTGGTAGGCTTGCCTGAATAGGAATTTCTTAAACGAGCGTTTGAAGGAAGGGAAACTAGGAGAAAATCTGACAAGTATGAGGGAGAGCGTTCCAGAGGATGGGGGCTGCTCGTGAGAAATCCTGCATCATGGGAAGAGGTGATAAGGGGAGAAGCTAGTCACAGGTCACTGTTTGACCTTAGGAAGCATGCTGGGGTGTATTTGGTGATTAGTGAGGACAGGGAGTGAGGACCATAGTTAGTGAGAGCTTTGTAGGTCAGGGTAAGGATTTTGAATTAAATTTTACAGTGGATGGGGACCCAGTGAAGGGACTCGCAGAGAGGAGTGGCAGAGACAGAGCGGCTGGTGAGGTGTATGAGCCTGGTAGAGGCGATCAGAATCGATAGTAGGGGGGAAAGGTGGGAGAGAGGGAGGCCAGCTAAAAGATTATTACAATAGTCAAGTCGGGAGATTACAAGAGCGTGGATGAGTTCCTTTGTGGTGTCAGCGGTAAGAAATTGCTGAATTCTGGAAATATTACTCAATTGGTAGCGGCAAGAGGAGGAAAGAGACCGGATGTGGGGGATGAAGGAAAGAGTAGTGTCATGAGTAACTCCAAGACTGCGAACCTTGCTTGATGGGGAGATAGTGACACCATCGACCATGATAGAGACGTCAAGAGGTGGGGAGACATTAGAGGGAGGAATTAGTAGGTGCTCAGTCTTCGGCATGTTAATCTTTAGGAGATGCGAGGCCATCCAGGAGGAGATGCCAGATAAACAGCTGCTGACTTTGGAAAGGGCAGGAGGAGAGAGATCAGAGGTGGAGAGTTAGATCTGAGTATCATCAGCAAAGAGGTGGTAAATGAGAGGCAAGGCTGTTAATGATTTTGCTCAGAGAGGAGGTGTAGAGAAGAGCAGAGGACCTAGGACAGAGCCTTGAGGTACACCAACTGATAAATGCATTGAAGAGAAGGCAAATGATACCAGCAAATGATACAGAGAAGGACCTGTTATACATATGATTCAATTCAAGAGAGCACAGTGTCACAGAGACCGAGAGAGCTGAGAGTCTGTCAAAGGACGGGCTGATCGACAGTGTCAAAAGCAGCAGAGAGGTCAAGCAGGATGAGAATAGAATCATGGCTGTGGTTTTCAGCAGTTAGGACGTCATTGGTGACTTTGGTGGCAGTTTCCATTGAGTGTAAGGGACGGAAGCCTGATTGCAGGGGGTCAAGTATGGAAGTAGAGGACAGAGAGAGGGAGAAGCGGTTGAAAGCAAGGTTTTTCAAGAGCTTAGAGGTAAATAGAAACAGGGATACATTGTTGGATGGAGAGTTGGGATCGAGGGAGGGTTTCTTAGTATAGGAGTAACCTGTGCGAGTTTGAAGGTGGAAGGAATTTACTTCCTTCTCAGTGGCTTGGAGGGAGTGGCACAGGGTAGCAGAGGGGACATCTGGGAGTGGAGGTGGTGGATTTACTGGCTTTTGTCAGAATGTTGTTTCTGATAGTGAGAGTTTTATTTAAGAAGTAATCTGCCAGGTCCTGAGGGTTAAAGGCAGATGAGGGGAGAGATGCAGGTGGGTAGAGAATGGAGTTGAAAGTGGACCAGAGTCATTTAGGGTTGGAGGACAGAGTAGATATAAGTGATGAGAAGAAGTCTTGTTTGGCCAAGTGAAGGGCAGAGTTGTATGACCGCAGAATAAACTTGAAATGAATGAAATCCGCTTCAGAGCGGGATTTCCTCCAGGCACGCTCTGCAGTGTGAGAGCATCTTTGCAGGTAGCGTGTCTGGGGTGTGTGCCAAGGCTGAAGCTGGCAGTCTGGGGCTTTACAGAGTTGAGGAGGAGCAAGCAAGTCTAAAGCAGAGATAAGAGTAGCGTTATAGTGGTCAGTGGCAGCGTCATGGCAGGTGAAGGTTGGTGTGTGGGAGATGTTGAAGGAGTTTGGAGAATTGATGACGATCCACAGCATGCAGATTTCTGTAAATGCATGCGTGGGATGGGGTGGCAGGGAGTTTAGGTGATCCAGATAGGTTGAAAGAGAGGAGGTGGTGGTCAGAGATGGGGAGAGGGTGACAAGTGAACTCAGAAATGGAGCAGAGGTTGGAAAAACAAGGTCAATAGAGTGAGGAGGGAGGATTGTGTAAGTCCAAGGGAGGATGTGAGTGAAAGAAGTTTGGAGGCAGCAGGGGCAGAAGGATCATCAATGGGAATGTTGAAGGCACCAAGAATTAGACATGGAAGGATAGTAGACAGAAAGTGAGAACTGGGAGGTTGGCCCAGATGGGCAGTAGATTACTGCCACCCTGAGAGCAAGGGGAGAAAACAGGTGAATGCAGTGTGCTGCAAAGGAGGAGAAGGAGAGAGATGGGGTGGAGGGAGGTGCTGGTAGGTACAGGTGGGAGAGAGCAAAATTCTGACCCCACCATCATGTTGCTCACCTGGTCTGGGGGTATGGCTGAAGTGTAGACCGCCATGTGTGCGAGCAGCAATGGAAACAGTGTCAGAGAGAGTTAGCCAGGTTTCTGTAACAGCTAGGAGGTTTAAGGAGTTGGAGAATAAAAAGTCATGGATAGCTGTGAGTTTATTGCACAAAGAGCGAGTATTCCAGAGGGCGCAGGATAAAGAGGACAGGTGCTGAAGGCTTATAGGAATGAGGTTGCTGGGATTGCGAGGAGTTGTGTTACTTGTGAGGATGATAGAATGGGAGGGAAGTAGTAGAGTTGTTCTGGGGCCAGGGTTAGGAGAGATGTCACCTGCATAAAGTAACAGTAAGAGAGTGAGAAAGAGACAATGGGAATGGGATTTGTGTGGGGGATGATTGTAAGCCAGAGAATATGAGGGAGACCAGTTTCTGAGGAAACAAAGAAGCTCATGGGAGGCCATCATGTGGGAAGAGAGAAGGGAGAGGGTGGTGTAGATATGAAGGGATTGATGATACAGGGGCATGTGTCCCATTTTAGGAATAAGGCAGAGTAAAAGAGTAGAAGTGAAAGAGAGAGCATAATGTAGCAGTGTGATTACCAGATTTACAAATTAACTAAATGGTGTTAGAGTAGGGCTATAACAGTTTGGCTAAACCAGCATTGACAGACATTCGTATTCCTCAGAAAAAGAACAGGGGGTAACCCTAATTTGGTTCATTTAAATAGGTGAGGACACAGATTAAAACATAGCATTTATTGTATACTTAAAAAATCAAACCATACAAAGAATCTACACCCGATGTGGCATTGATTTTTTTCTTTTCTACATGGCTTGTGTGGGACACAGTTGTTTATGTATGTTTGTCTTTGTTAGTTTGATTTTTTTAAGTATACAATAAATGCTACGTTTTAATCGCTGTCCTCACCTATTTAAATGATTACCAGATTTAGCATGTGGACCTTGCAGTTCCTTACTCCAGTCTCCTAACTCCAGTTGTTAACTCCACTTTTGACCAGGCCACTTTGGGACAGGCTGTGAGCCAAGGCTCAGTGAGCATGATCCTGGTGTTATATGAGCACAGAGTGCTAGCAATCTGTGCATTTAAGCTCACACACCTGGAAATGTGAAGGAAATTAAGGTACAAATCCTCTAGATTTAAGATCACTTCATACAGGAGTCCCATACCCAAAGCAATGATTAGAGGTCTTGATGGTGGGGCATCCTGCATGATAGTGTGGATGCAACTCCAGTTGTTAACTCCACTTTCTATCTCTGCCTGTATCTATCTACCATCAATCATTATATCTATCTGTCTTTGTATCTCTGTATCTTTCATCTATCTCTGTATCTATCTCTGCATTTATCTATCTTTGTATCTATATTTCTTTCTATCTCAGCATTTATCTTTGTATCTGCACCTATTGCTGTCTGTATCTTTCATCTATCTCTGTATTTGTCTCTGCATCTATCTATCTTTTGTATCTATCTCTGTGTCTTTCTATCTATAGCTCTATCGTCTATCTCGGTATCTAAACCTCTATAATTCTGTATCTATCACTGTATCTTGCTATCTCTGCCTCTCTATCTATTCATCTCTGCATTTATTTATCGTCTATCTAGTAGGGATGTGCGTTTCGGGTTTCAGAATTTCGGAATTTTCACGAAATTTCCCGATTCGTGGATTCGGCCGATATTCTGAAAATTTTAAGATCCAAAAGCGGCAGGCCCGAACAAATTTTCGTGCCGAAACGAAACCTTTTCGGAATTTTCGAATGGACTAGAAATGTGTAAAATCGAGATTCATTTTTGTTCCATTCGTGATTTCGGCTCCATTCCTGATTTCGGTTCCATTTCGGACATCGTATTTATATCGCTGATTCTGTAATTAAATTTTGTATCATTCCCATCTAAATGTATCCTTCCTGGAAAACCAGAGAAATCTCAATGTATCCTTCTTGTAAAACCAGAGAAATCTCAATGTATCCTTCTTGTAAAACCAGAGAAATCCCAATGTATCCTACTTATAAAACCAGAGAATTCTCAATGTATCCTTCTTGTAAAACATGAGAATACTCAATGTATCCTTCTTGTAAAACATGAGAAATCTCAATGTATCCTTCTTGTAAAACATGAGAAATCTCAATGGCAGAATTATCGTATCGGCAGAATTATCGTATCGTATAATTATCGTATCCGAAAAACCATTAGTTTACGTCAAAACGAATAGACACTTTGAAACGAGGAGAACAGACGTTCCGAAAAAGATGAAAATTTCTGAAATCACGAAAAAAAAGTCGATACGAAACGAACCGAAACAAAACTAAAATCGTCCGAAACGAGTCGAAACGAAAATTTACAAAATCCGAACGAATCGAACCGAAAAAAAAAATTGGTGCACAAGCCTACTATCTAGCTTTGCAGCGATCTATCTCTTTGCCTTTCATCTATCTACAGCTGTATCTTTCTATCTCTGAATGTATCTATCACTGAGTCTTTCTCTGTATCTTTCTATCTATAATATTCTCAACATCCATATGAATATTTCTGTAATGCAAGTATTCATAAATCCTTCCATGCATTTCCCCAGCTGTATGTCAAGAATCGGCTCATATTTAATTCAGGATCTGTGAAATCTAGAAGTAAATTGGTTAACAACATGTGACCTTCATGGAGAAAGATTTATCTTTTTACTAATTGCTGCTAAAAAAAAATTAACAAAAGAGAAGGGAAAGAGATCTACATATTTTTAAAGAACATGTTCTCATTTTCTCGAGGGCTCAAATCAGATTATAGAACTTGTCGCACACAAGTTTTTGCACTTGCTTCACGAAGCTAATGCTAACTTACACAGCAGAACAAATTCTGAAGATGATGTCACTGACTAAGGTTCTATATAAAGGGCTCCCTCATGTTACCATAGCAACTGGTATTCTGAAATTAGCCAGAAAAAAGAGATGGGATAATCAATGCAATGAACAACTAAGAGCAAAATCTTGAAAATGCAGCAGTTGCGCCGTGTGTAGAAAACAACAATACTTACTGGCACAAGAAGGGACATATTTGACAAGGAAATTAGCACACTTTGTTGGGGATGATCAAATCATCTGACAGTGTACAGTGCTGCTTAATATCCTATATATAAAAATTGACCATATGATATTGTTTGTAATCTACAGTCAGTTGATGAGTGACTGTAAAGAGACAGTAGGATCCTATAAAAAGGATCATCTTCCGTCTAATCTAAATAGTCTCCCATATCTCCTAATTGAGAGCTGTCTTCCCTTCCCCCTTTAGGTTTCCATGGTAACTTAATACAGAAATTCTACATGTTTTTCTTGCAGCATCATCACATTTGATAGTTACCATGGAGACACAGAATAAAACAGTCTGATCGTATCCTGGCAGCACCGTATATGGTCTCTGTATTTACCCCCGGCAACATACATACTGGTCTCTCTGCAGGTCCAACAGTGCTGATTGATTGTAGACATTATCATGTGGAATTTTTTTAAAATGTTCATTATCAATTATGATTGATGGTCTGGGATTGTTTCTTAGGAATTATATATTGCATGTATTTTAATAAACTCCTTCAACAGTAACAGATGTGTCAACAGGTGATGGGTTAACTTGGTGAGAAGACAGGCAGACAGACTTGAGAAAGACTGCTTGCAGATGAAATGATGCAGCTGGGTTTTGAATAAAGCTCCCTTTTAACTTCCTATTGGAGTACCAGTTTTTTTTTTATTGCTCTGCACAATATCTTTATAAGGACTCATCGTCCAGTCAATCAATGGGTCTCAATGTGAGCAGATCAAGAGCCATTGGATGTACATTCCCAACCTAAACCATGGAAAGCAGATAAGCAAAAGTTGATTTGCGGGGGTTAGAGCCGGCAGCCATCACGAGTAGTGATGGGCCGAACACCCCCGTGTTCGGTTCGAATTCGAACACCCGAAAAAGTTCGACCGTGAACTCGAACACAATTCAAACACCATGCAAGTCAATGGGGTTTGAACATTCGAAAATTAAGGTCCCCTCCAAGAGGGTATATGCAAGATATTGGCCATAAAAGGTCTATGTGGGTCCGGGTACTGCCCTGGGGGACAGGAAACAATGAAAAAAATGTAAAAAAAAAAAAAAAAAAACTTTTTAACCCTTTCACTGCTGAGTAGACATGTGCACAGCCCAAAATTTAGTTTAGAACTAATGGATTAGTCCTAAAACGCAATTTATTTAGTTGCTAAAGAAACTTGTTTTCAGTTCTTTAGTATGAAAACTAATTTCATTCATCCGAAAACCAGCAGATACAATTACTATTGTAGTGGCTCCTCAGAGGGCTGAGATCGCTGCTTGTTACAGTATCTCTCACTCTCAGCACAATGTGTCAAGCAAAGCTGTTACAGTAACTGACTACTGCTCGTCACAGCACTCAGAGTTTCAGTAAAACTAGTAAATAATATTTTTATATGTAAGAGGTTATAACAATATTATTTCCTTGTATTACTGAAACTCTGAGCGCTGTGATGAGCAGCAGTCACTTACTGTAACAGCTGAGCCTGATACATTGTACTGAGAGATAATTTAACAAGCAGCCGATCTCAGTGCTCACAGCCACTGGATTTAAAGGGCTCAAAAAAATGCTCCTCTCTGTATAATGTATAGAACATCCTCCTGCATTAATTAATACCCCTCTCTGTATAATGTAGATAACATCCTCCTGCATTAATTAATGTCCCTCTCTGTATAGAACATCCTCCTCAATTTATACCTTTCTCTGTATAATGTATATAACATCCTCCTGCATTAATACCCCTCTCTGTATAATGTATAGAACATCCTCCTGCATTAATTAATGCCCCTCTCTGTATAGAACATCCTACTGCATTGGCAGTTTTTTCCAGCACAGGAGAGGGAACGTTTACTTAAACTTTGTATCTCTGTGGGGGAGACAGACAGGATTATAAAAGCAGGGGAGAGGGAAAATATTACCGTAAATCGGTCTGGAAGCTCAGAGAAGAGATGACTGGTGCAAATTTATTTTTATAATAAAATAAAGCACTTTAAATCCAGGGAAAACATTAAAAGAAAATCACACTGAAGGCTCATAATGACAGAGTAACTGTGAGAGCTGGATACTAAATTTATCAGATGTAAAAAACCCTTTATAACAAGCAGCACTGGAAGAGGAGAGGGACTTTATATAAAATGTCTATTATAGATGAGGAAAGGGGGATAGTGCTCCTGGATAATATAAAATGTATCAGACCTAAGCCCCTATTATGCAGAGTGGGAGGGGAGATAACACACGTTTTATAAAGTCCCTCTCTTCTCCCAGCGCTGCTTGTTATAAAGGGTTTTTTACTATCCAGCCCTCCTCTGTCATTAGCTTTCAGTGTGATTTATTTGAATGTTTTCCTTCTCCAGCTGCTTTTATCATCTTGTCTGCCTCATAGACATGAAAGTGTTAAGTAAAGGTTTCCTCTCCTGTGCTGGCTGTCTGTGCTGCGAGTGAGTATTCTGGAGCTCTATCACTGTCAGATTTTCAGGTAGGGGTCGGGAAGGATTACGCATACAAACCTTTTCTGTAGCTTTGCGATGTTGCGTTCTTCATTGCTGGTCTCCTTCACTCATCAATGTAATATCACAAAAAGGACTGAAACTAAAATGTAGCGCATTTTTTTTTAGTTTCTTTCATTTTTTGTACTGAGCAGTTTCGTTTCTCTGGAGTCAAACGAAAACTAAATTATCCCAAAATTCGGACTAAATCGTTTTAGTACTAAAACGAATGCACATGTTACTGCTGAGTGCTGAGCCATTTCACTGCTGTGCGCTGAGCTAATTTTTACCGCTTTTGCTCATGTTTAAACGCGATTTGAAGCCATGGGAAATGTTTGACCAACAATGAGTGGGAAAAAGTTTGACCAACAAGGAGTGGGAAATGTTTGACCAACAATGAGTGGGAAATGTTTATGAATTACATAGGCTTCAATGATAAAAATATTCCCGTTTTAATTCAATATCTAATAAACCGTTTATTATTATATTCTGCAGTAAAGTGTCTCTTTATTCATAGATTTTCTAGGATCTTTTAAGCATTTTTTGGATTTGTTTTGAAAACTTTTTTTTTCTCGAACTTTCCTGTGAACGTCCCAAAAAGTTCAAAGTTCGCAAACTTTCGAACAGCCGATGTTCGAATCGAACTTTGAACTGATTCGAACCGGCAGCCCATCCCTAATCACGAGCAGCCACATGTGAGTGCAGCTCTGACAGCGGCCACCACTATCTTCAATCCTGCGGCAGCGAATTGCCCCAGCTCCGCTCCATACTTACCTCTAAACGCTCCCTGAACACTCCGAGCATCTCCATGGCTACCTCTAAGCCGCAACAAGCAGCGAATCCGGCCCGATCTGCAAAAAAGATAAAGGCTGCAAGTCGCAGGATCCTTGATGGTGGATGGGCACCCGTGAAAAAGAAGAAAAACACCCATGAGGCACATCACACCAGAGCCAGTATAGACTCCCTATTTGTTACATTTCCAGAGTTCCAGCCTGCTCAAACTTTGCTGGAAACAGGCACTGGGATCCCTTATACTACAGGATTCTGCAAAGCCCTGCATCTCCACCAACAAAAAAGGGAAATTTGGCATTCCTTACCCAAGCTGCCAGCGGCCTGCATATCAAGTGTCTGATTGAGGACACTGAATCATGTGAGTGAAATTCTTTCATTTCCATCATATACATGCATGTTAAGTTTTACTGCTCTATGCTTTGTATGAATTTTTTCTCTTGGAGGCACTCTTGCAACTCAGACCAACGCTGAAGGCCTATCGAATTGTTTTCCATCTAATGAAGGAATAACCAGAAGGAAGCGCTGATTTAGCTCATAATCCCCCCTCCCCTGCAAGTCCAAAGATGGTGGCTCCCGGAGCCTGGACTCGCCTCCTTCAGCAGACATAGTGGAGGAGGAGGACACCTTTTCGCCTCTGTCAGATGATGTGCCACTTAGAATCAAAATCTGACGAACTATGCCTGGCTCTTTATGAGCTGGTGGATGTGTTTCAATCGTTAAGAACCTCGCAACAATCTTTAATCTCTAAAATGGCGGACCAAGAGTATCACTCATGCCACAACAATATCACAATCCGCGATATCCCCGAGTCGATGCAACACCCTGATCTTCCAACATACTTGCACTCGCTGTTTAGTTCTCTCCTTCCAGACCTCCCTGAAGCGGATCTTCTCCTGGATCTGGATTATAGGGTGCCGAAATCAAAGCCGTAACACTCAATTTCATGAGATGTAGTCCTCCGTGTGCATTTATACACAGTGAAGGAATCGATCATGAAAGTGTACTGCGCTTCAGCCCTCCAAGACCCTTACGTTGACATCCTGATGTTCCCAGATCTTTCGTCCCTAACAATGTCTCGGAGGCGTGAATTTCAATCGGTGACCAAATTACTCGGAAACCATGGTGTACAATTTCGACGGGGCTTTTTGATGAAGCTGTTGGTCTGGCGGGAGAATCAGGTCCATGTGCTTGGTGAATATACTCCACCTAGAGTACCATTGACCTCGACTTCCAAGGTGTCCCCTTATGTCAGGCTCCCCGCCGATGATTGCACCATGCCTGCCATTTGTGCACTTGGGCAGCACATGAAGAGTGCTGCTAAATCTAAGTACTGGCTGTCCAGGCAGTCAACAGTTAATCACAGTGCACACACATCACACCCCTCGGGAAAGTACCTTTCCCCCTTCCAGCAGGACCTTTGTATTAAGTGTCTCTACCTGCTAAAGTTACTCTGTATTGCTCCAGACATTCCTGTGAAACAGGCCTGGCTTACCCATTCAACCATGGCTTTCTGGATATCCCTTCTGTACTGCACAAGGATCCCTCCCGTGTCCTGTATACAGCAGCCATGTGTTCTCTGCCTCAAGGTACCT
The DNA here is from genome assembly GCA_009667805.1 of Leptobrachium leishanense. Classification (NCBI taxonomy): domain Eukaryota; kingdom Metazoa; phylum Chordata; class Amphibia; order Anura; family Megophryidae; genus Leptobrachium; species Leptobrachium leishanense. The sequence continues at coordinate 120,619,756 of CM019073.1, forward strand.
CCAAAGTTCTCCAAGTGTCCTGGTGCCTTCTGTCTCATTGTCACATAGTTACATAGGCTGAAAAAAGACATGTGTCCATTGGGTTCAGCCTCTCACACATCACCTACTGCTGTTGATCCAAAAGAAGGCAAAAAAACCAGTCTGAAGCGCTTGCTTCTTAAGCATTCTCAAGGCCCCTGCTGTATTCAGATTCCTGGTATCCTTTCATCCACCCTGGTCATCCCTACAGCAGCAAAATCGTGTGGTCAGCTAGAACCTCTGCTAATCATGACCAGACATTATATAAGGGAGCAGCAGACACAAGACTAGTGATACCAGCTGAAGAAGCTCTAAGGAGCGAAACGCATTCTGGTAATATTATTTTAATTATGTATTAAATGTTTTTACATTACTGCTGCTTCCTGGAATATATTTTCAAAGAAGGTTTTCAGAATTACCTTATAATTCCTATACGTCATCTTGGAGCCAATTGCTGCTCAACAATATGTGAGTGTGACACTTATATATATCCCTTCACTATACCTTAACGGTGTTGCACTAGGGGAGTGCTGTGGTATTCCTTGTTATCCACTACAGGGGAAATTGGTTGAAGACAACAGACGCATTGGGGGTTAATGGGCACCTGAATATAATTGAAGACCCATATATGCAATCCATCCTAGAGCCTAGGTTGGGCGCAGAAATATGTGAGTTGGATAACTGTTTTTCTACTTCTTCTACACATGTGAATCTGCATATTGCGCAATCTGCGTTTTTTTCTTCTTTTATAGAGTCATTATCCACTACAAAGAGTGAATTCTGGGAGAATTTAGAAGATACACTGATGGCAGGGCCGGCCCAAGCCACTGTGCTGCCTGGAGCGATGGATGAATTGCTGCCCCCCCAAAAAAAACGTGACATGTATGAGCGTATCACAGAGCTCCACAGCAATAAAACTCACAGTAATGTGCAGCTTTGCTCCATGTGTGAGCTTCTAAAGCTGCGTCACGTGTCAGATACTTTTGGTTACATTTTGAACCAGAGATCCACAATAAGAATCTGATCCCTATCTGTATATCCCAAAACCCAACGCTTCTACCTCCAAACCCACAATCTGACCCCTAACCACACATTACAAAAAACTACGCTTCTGCCTCCATTCCCAAACTTTCCTTATGTGCACAAAATCTCCTTTCAAGCAAAACAACCACAGTGCCTCTCCCAAATCCTCTACTAAATGTTCTGAATCTAGCAATAAGAAATAAGGAAAGGCTTCCTTCTGAGTGAAGCACACGGCTACAGTAAGACACGTCCAGGCCGCAGAGTATCCCTTACACGTCTCCTTGTGATTGGGTTTCTAAGTTCTTTGCCACAATTTACTTTCTTACAGACAGTCCGATCACTCAGTGAATCATAGAACCGGGAGATGATTCACAGGCTGCACTGTTCCACTGTATCATCGCTTAACACCGCGTTAAAGATCGTCCAGACATTATGTCCATGAGATATCGGTCAGCCTTGATAAAAAATTGTGTGTAACCCTGGCTCCATGGGCAGCTGTTAAATTTATGTATATTTATAGAAAGAAGAAAAACCCGAAGGTTATAGTGTGAAGGCGCTATAGAGTTAGATCAAATAGCAAAGCAATATACTTTTAAGCAGCTCACTAGTTGAGTGTATCCTTCACTCCAAAACTAGAATGTAGAGAGAAATCACTATACAGTGAAATAGGAGCGCTAGAGGTTAAACAAAAATCACATGTATCTCAATATATATAAAATGAGAAGACAAGACAAAAAAGAGATCTATTTTCTTTCTTTCCCTTGTTCTTATTTCTTTTAGTGGAATAGTAAATCTGTTAAATGGCATCGACTCTAAAAGAGACAAAAAGAGAATCTCATTGCATAGTATCAGTGTACACCAAAAAATCTGAAAAAAATAAGATTTTCCACTCACAAAACAGGGAGTCTACAAGACTCCAAATGTATGCCTTAAGCCTCTTCTGGGGGGCTCACCCATCAGCAGGAAAAGAGATTCACAAAAGAGATTCGCCATCCTTATTCTTACAGGCTTGATAGTAGCTTTGGACCGGAGGTATACTTATGATCTCGAGGAAGGAAATCAATAATAGTGTAATACTGTAAATTAATTGAGAATAAAAAATCCAGAGAGGTTACACTCACGTGTTACAGAGCCTCTATTGAAAGTGGCTCTGTATAAGCGCCTGGGACCGCTAATCAGAGGGGGTCCATCCTCGGTACTGGATTTTCCGCATAACACAGCTCCGCCATAGAACAGCACCAATGCACAGAGATGTAGCAAGTAGAGAGGTAATGGCAAAAGATAAAATAAAATAATAAAAAATAATATAAATAAAAATGGCCAAAATGTAAAGCAATAAAATTTATTAAATGACAAACACCAAAAAAAAGGTGTATAAGTGTATAAAGTGTTTTGTCATTTAATAAATTTTTATTGCTTTACATTTTGGCCTTTTTATTTATATTATTTTTTATTTATTTTATTTTATCTTTTGCCATTACCTCTCTACTTGCTACATCTCTGTGCATTGGGTTGAACTGTTCTATGGCGGAGCTGTGTTCCAGCGGAAATCCAGTACCGAGGATGGACCCCCTCTGATTAGCGGTCCCAGGCGCTTATACAGAGCCACTTTCAATAGAGGCTCTGTAACACGTGAGTGTAACCCTCTCTGGATTTTTTATTCTCAATTAATTTACAGTATTACACTATTATTGATTTCTTCCTCGAGATCATAAGTATACCTCCGGTCCAAAGCTACTATCAAGCCTGTAAGAATAAGGATTGCGAATCTCTTTTCCTGAATCTCTTTTCCTGCTGATGGGTGGAGCCCCCCAGAAGAGGCTTAAAGGCATACATTTGGAGTCTTGTAGACTCCCTGTTTGTGAGTGGAAAATCTTATTTTTTTCTGATTTTTTGGTGTACACTGATACTATGCAATGAGATTCTCTTTTTGTCTCTTTTAGAAGTCGATGCCATTTAACAGATTTACTATTCCACTGAAAGAAATAAGAACAAGGGAAAGAAAGAAAAATAGATCTTCTTTTTGTCTTGTCTTCTCATTTTATATATATTGAGATACATGTGATTTTTGTTTAACCTCTAGCGCTCCTATTTCACTGTATAGTGATTTCTCTCTACATTATGTATATTTATGTCTGAAGGAACAAGCGACAATCCTATCATAGTTTACACATTCTGCAGATATAGGGACTCGCCCACTGATTTGAGGAAATTATACTTTTACACTCTAGCCTAGGCTATTGTGACATTCCTTTCTGACTCCATGCCTGAGAAGCACAAGCCCTGTAAAGCCCTGGAGAAAGAGTCAGATGGGCTAAACAGGGCAACACATTTTAGAGGCAGCCACTTTCTCATGAGACTGATAATGCACCATGCGAGAGTATAACAGTTACATCGAACGCGCTGTTCACTTGTACAGGAGCTTCGTTTTAGGAGGACCTCACATTTTTTTTAATGAAGCTGGAGCTCGTCACACTGCCATGCTTGTTGTGGGCATCTACAATTAATTGAATGAGGGTGGATTTTATAAGATGAAGTTATTATGTGCTTTTTGCATTTTAAAAAGGAACCAGCATCCTTGGATGGTGTTTCCCCCTGGCCTGCCCTATATTATATATATAGGGCAGGGGGAAACACCTTCTCAGCATGCTGGTTCCTTTTTAAAATGCAAAAACCACATAATGACTTCCCCCTGCCCTATATACAGTATATATAATAGGTGGCCCGGGCCCATCTGCGCATACCTGTGGCTGGTGGTGCCGGCGGGAGTCTGGAGGAGAGATGCGCTGCTGGAGCCCACAGGAAGTATCCGCACACACGCGGCTTAATCCCCGTGCTCCTCCACGCCTGGCTGGCCACATGTGAGCGGGCGCGGTCAGCCGACAGCTGCCCGCCTCTGCATACCTGTGGCTGGTGGTGCCGGCGGGAGTCTGGAGGAGAGATGCGCTGCTGGAGCCCACAGGAAGTATCCGCACACACGCGGCTTAATCCCCATGCTCCTCCACGCCTGGCTGGCTGCATGTGCGTGGGCGCGGTCAGCCGGCGGCTGAAAAAATGAGTGCAGCGGCACCCGATGCGGTTAAAAATATAGTGCAACGCCACGTCCACCGGTGCCAATCTCGGTAATTTGCCGCTCCAATCATCTGCCGCCTGGAGCCGTTGCTCCTACCAGCTCCATGGTAGGGCCGGCCCTGACTGATGGACATGTGCATTGCTTAATCATATATACCAGTCTCAGATTGGCGGTCCGTTGTCTGTTTATCTTGTGTATTCTCAGGTTTTTAGAGGAACCTCCATATACGACGTGTAGCGTATATGATTATCCATTATTCCTGAGGGCGCTTCACTGTTTCCTTTTCTGTAAATTGGTAGAGATTAGATGTTTTGGATGGCATTGCTGCCTCTGTCTCTGTCACTCCACTGACAAGTCGGGTCTACTGGAATATTTGGGATCTGTTTTTAGTTTCATGCACCACCTGCCCTTTGAACCTACGTGCCCTACTGGCTTCGCCCCACGAGTGCTTTTCATGGATATAATAGGCCTTGATTGTTTCGTTTGATTTATCAATTTTCCCGGTGGAACCCCTCTCCTTTTTTTATTTTTATTTTTTGCTTTTTTATACCTTTGTCCCCTTTCTTATTTTTCATTTTGTTTTTTTTTCTGCTTATTGCTTTATAATGTGACGGTTTGTACTTTTGTATTTTGTATTTTTTGTTTTGAAAATGTTAAACTTCATATACTGGAAAAAAAAGTTGATTTGCAGCTTTCTGGGGTAGGGAGATCCCCCAACAAAAGTTTATTAAAAAAGTCACTGCAAAACATAACCGAACTCCAAAAAAATAGCTTACATTTCGTGCTATTCCAGTAGTGTCCACTCCAAACAAAAGCGTAGGAACCTCAACCAAAGAAAACTTGAAGTGCTCACTATGTCTGTCACCCTCTGCAAATTAACTGATGTGAGCCATTATGAGTGATGTCATCAATGATTTATGGAAAGCTCCCGGCAAAGGAGGCAGTGTAAATTACTCTTCTTTACCCTCACCCCCACTTGACCTTACTAATGAAAACCAATATGCTTGTACATAATTCCAAATGGGTGCTGAACATGGTTTACTGTTGCTGCATACATTTGTGCATACACACACAGATGTACAAAAATTACAAAGCTGCTTGCTAATGATTTTGTGGTCGCTTACACAAAGAGGTGCTGTATCACAACATGAGCTTCAAACAGCAATGTTTGCTGACGTTTATAGAGCTGGAGAAGATATCTGTATGACAGCAGACAGCTTTAGACCAGTTTAGTTTATGTTTAGCATACCTGCCAGGATACCTTCGCAAATAAAAAAAAGCACTGAGCTACCTGGTCCCCCCACAGTCCTCAAGTACCCCATAACAGGCCAAGTTTTCCAGATATCTGAAGCACAGCAAAGGTGATATGATTTGCTGCTCAGTAATTGCAAGATTCAGTCTGCATTTCCCCAAGGTAATCCTTAAAAACTAGCCTGTTACACTTGAGGACTACGGATGGGTACCACTGCTCGAAGTGATGGGTCTGTTTGCATTTTTGGCTGCGGCAACCCCAATATTTTTGGTTGTGGTCCCATATCATGTGACCGAAGGTCATACAGCTTAGGTATCTCAGGTATCATGTAACACATGTCTTTCTTTAGAGTTACAGTAAGTATTCAGTGAGTGTGACATGTGGTTCTTTACATATATAACCAGTCTTTTTATAATTCAGACAACTGTACTGTCAGCTGAGCAGATTTACAAGTTTGTTTTTTTTTCTTGAGAAAGGATTTTACCAGGAAGGATACATTGAGATTTCTCTCATTTTCAAGTATGTCCTGGGTGGCGAGTATGTACCGTTAGGTGTCTTGCCCAAGGACACTTGCTGGAAAGCTGCTCTTGCTGGGATCGAACCCATGTCTCCACAGGCTCTCTCCACGCAGAGCAGTGATGCTACCTCCTCTACTCCACCCAGCCGGTACGGATTAAAGCGAGTATGAATGAAAAAAAGACCAGGATTTAAGTGATTATCCATAAAGTCAATGTCATCAATTTATGGTTTTATGGAAAAGGACTACAGTTGCCGTACAGTGAAAGTGTGCTTGAGAATCCCAAAAAGCAAATTTTCTCACTGTATGCACTATTTGACAGGCAGATGGAGCCATCCGCTGGCCAAAAAGTGCTACTGCATCTCCATAATACATTTTGGGATTCATTTTTCCTTGAAGGAAAAAAGGAGCTCCAATCTGTTCAAACTGTTTTAGCACACAAATTTTATGGTTAAGTGCTGGCACTTTATCATTTTATATATATAAACTCATTGGGCCATATTACGTTCTTCACACTAAAACGGGGACGCTAAGGAGCAAAACCTGTGTGTGCAGTTTTTTCCTTAGCATCCCTGTTTTAGAGGTGATATTACGGGGCAGGCACTAAACCAGCAGCCTGCCCCATAATGCGGCGCTTAGGCGCAAGGCGAGATCCTGCAGGTCATGTGACCGGCAGCATCAGCCTCAATGGAGTCCTATGGACTCCGGGGAGAGGATGCTCACGGCAGTGCTTAGCGGTCGGGTAACGGTAGAGGCTGCTGGATTAGCGCCTGCGCCGTAATATCACGCTAAAACGGGAACGCTAAGGAGAAACCTGCAGGCGCAGGTTTTTCTCCTTAGCGTCTCCATTTTAGCGTGATATTACGGTGCCCTTTGTCTATACTGTAATCTGTTGAACCCAAACTCTTAACTTTCCTTTTTATTTGTTAGCAATTATCACAAGAGAAAATAGAGAATATATCTGCTTTTAAAGGGCTAGTCCTCTCCTTCTCTCTAAAATACAATTTACTGTAATTTTCTAAAGAATCAAACACATTTCCTTAAAATTCTTGCTACCATGGTAACTTCAGTTAATTCCACTACACCATAAGTAAATTCAAGGTGATGTCAATAAGGCACATATGCAACACATACAATTCAAATATGCGAAAATATCTGGCTATTCATGCACATTTACACATCCACAAGACAAAACCTCCTCCTATACGCACATTCTAAAGGTCAGGGCAGAGGTTATAGAAATTATCAGGATGAACAGAGTAAAATAATGCTTAGCATTAATCAACATAATCTCCTTGTACAATGATTACTGAATTGTCTCCCAAAATTATATATGTTGCAATATCCACCATAATGAAGATGCAAAATCATCTTGATTTTTATGAATATTTTAACAAGTCTTGTATTTGCTCCTTCATGTTACTTTTTTGTTGGTCATAAAAAAGACGAGACAGAGGCGATATGATAGAAACATTTAAATACGTAAAGGGAATCCACAAGGTAGAGGAAGGGAGTATATTTAAACGGAAACAAAGTAGCAAAACAAGAGGACATAGTCTTAGATTAGAGGGGCAAAGGTTTAAAAGTAACATCAGGAAGCATTATTTTACTGAGAGGGTGGTGGATACAAGGAACAGTCTTCCAGGTGAAGTGGTAGAGGCTAAAACAGTGATTGAATTTAAGCAGGCATGGGATAGGCATAAGGCTATCCTAAACAAAAGATACATCCAGGTAAAGTATCCATGTAATTGGGCAGACTAGATGGGCCGAAAGGTTCTTATCTGCCGACATTTTTCTATGTTTCTATATTTAGAAGAAATAAAAAGCAAACTAAAAAAAGGCAATGGTCTTAGGTTGGCGACATTGAGACGCTGCGACGGGCCAGCCACACGCTGGTGTGCACGCAACAGCGGCCGTGCTGCGTCTGTGCAGCAGCCCCCTCCGTCAAAGCGCTAGGACACGCGTTGACGGAGCTGCAAAGCGCATTCCTCCATAGGAGGATCGAGCCTTGCAGCGCTGAGCGCACTAAGGCCCCTATTACAGTCTTCGCGCAAATTTGTCCGCACAGCGCATTTTTTTGCACTAAACGTTATCGCGCGAAAAATTTCTCATCCATACAGAAAAAATGGCATCGCGCCTATACTCACGGGAGCGGCTGCAACAGCCAGGAGTAACAGCCCAGTTAATGTATAAAACATAACAAGAGGAAAAAGGTGTAATCTGCGCTCGTTTCTATGTATTTCCATGTACAACAAAACACTATGAGGTTTTAGTTTGTTTCAATGGCCATTGCAACGTAAGCTCACTCGCCCTTTCAAGGCACCTCTTTGAAGAGTACCTAACCAATGTACCAAAAGCCACTCTACTGAGCAGCTCCAAGCCCCTCCTGCTGCTTTTCAGCTAAGGAGAGGCAAAGATATGGTGGGTTTTATTTATACACGCACCAAAAACTTCCCATTTGGGGTTAAAAACAAAAACATGGAAAAAGGAACAGCTGCAAAACGACGAACTGGTGTTGCAAGCATAATATACATACATACAGAAAAAATGGCGTCGCGCCCATACTCACGAGCGGCTATGTTCATGCCTAGTTTTCTCACTCTGCGGGTCTTGTTATCGATTGTCAATGCAATATCACTGTCCTTATTGTTATTGCTGTCACGGTGTCCGCGGCCCCCCCCCCCCGGCGCCTGGCAGCGGCTTCCTCGCTGCTCGCTGGCCAGGCGCCGAGTGATATCGCGGAACGCTTCCGCACACGTGGGACGCCGGGGGGCGGGGCCAGGCGCATGACGCGGACCCGCCGAGTTTAAAACCCGGCTTCACATTCTCACTGGTGCCCTGACGTGGTAGTTACTTCCCGCAGAGCTCTTGTATTCTGTTGATATTATTGGCTATTCTGTGTATTGACCCTTGGCATTTGGCAAACTGACCATTCTGTGTACCGACCCCTGGCATTGGCAAAACGAACCATTCTGTGTACCGACCCCTGGCATTGGCAAACGAACCATTCTGTGTACCGACCCCTGGCATTGGCAAACGAACCATTCTGTGTACCGACCCCTGGCATTGGCAAACGAACCATTCTGTGTACCGACCCCTGGCATTGGCAAACGAACTATTCTGTGCATAACCCCTGGTATTGGCGTTTACTCTTCTATCTTGGTATTGAGGTCAGTCTGTGTGGCATCCTAAGCACGCATCAGACTACCTCTTCTATTATTCAGGTCTTGGGAAGAGCCAACCATTCTAAGGTCTTGTGTACCCTCCTAGTATCGTTCTTTGTGTATACTATCTTGACGTATACTGTATCTGTCTAGACGTGCCGACCACTCTAAGGATCGGAAGGGTAGTGAGCGGTCTGCGTAAAGGGACCACCATCTTGGTAACCAGAGGGATCCGTGACATTACGTCAGGGCCAATGGATCCCGCAGACCTCTCTTCTCAGTTGACAAGAATTGCAGCTCGACAAGAAGAGCAGGACCACAGGATGGACCAGATTGCTCTTGCTCTGCAAACCCTGTTGAATCGATCCACTACTGGTACTGCAAGTCCTCCAGAACCAGTATGCCTAGGGCCAGTTCGGCCTCACCCGAGGGGTGTAGGCTCAGTATGAAGGCACCCGTACGCTATGATGGTACGCCTAACTTGTGTCGGGGTTTTTTGACCCAACTGGAGATTCTATTCGAGAACAATCCAGGGTCCTGTGTATCCGATAAAGCCAAAGTAGGCTACCTAATTAACCATTTAACTGATAAAGCGTTACTGTGGGCCACGCCATTGTGGGAAAACAAAAAGCCCATCATATATGACTATGAGGGCTTTACCTCTGAACTAAAACGTACGTTTGATCCCTCTAGAAGGGCCACCAATGCAGGCAGGTCCTTATTCCACATTAAGCAAGGTAATAGGAGAGTCTCCGACTATGCCATAGAATTTAAGACCTTGACTTCTGAGGTACACTGGCCTAACGACGTTTTAACCTTGGCGTTTACCGAAGGCCTGAACGAGGCTTTGATGTTTGAGCTGGCTCCCTTGAAGTTGCCAGAACATCTGGACCATTTGGTTGATTTCTGTATTGCCATGGACGACCAAATTAGGGACAGGAGGCACTCTAGAGACAGACCCAGAAGGGTTTTGCCTCCTTTACCCTTGGTACCCAGACACACCAGTACGTCAGGTACTCCAGAGCCAGAAAGAACCGATCTACCGGTCGTGGAACCCATGCAGATAGGTAGAACAGGTATTTCAGAGGCTGAGAGAACTCACAGAAGGGAAAGGGGGCTCTGTTTTTACTGTGCCGGGGCAGGGCATTTTCGTCTTCAATGTCCTCAAAGACCCAGGGGTGGCAGGGGTGACACTGGCAAGCCGGGCCAGAGAACACCTACTAGCCAGGTAATCGGTTCGCTCTATGCCTCCTTTGTTGATAACGAAAAAAAAAAAAACCCGGATTCTGGTGCCCATCTCCTTAACCTGGGAGGGGGTGCACCTCGAGACTGAGGCGTTCCTAGACTCTGGAGCCTCAGGTAACTTTATGGATAGAGTGTTTGCCTCCAAGAACCTCATGCCTCTAGTTCTCAAAAGAAAGACCTCTAATGGTGGAGGCCATAGACGGGAAACCCTTGTCATGTCCCCATATCACCCACGACACTATAGAGGTATGCATGAAAACAGGAGTGTTGCACCGGGAAACCATACGATTCCAGATTATTGACTCTCCCTCATGCCCCGTCGTCCTAGGGTTTCCATGGTTGACTGAGCATAACCCGGTGATTGATTGGGTCCAGAGAGACATAAGATGTTGGGGTCCCAGTTGCCAGTTGAAATGCATGGGCAGGGTCACTGTTATTGGTAGCCTTAATATCGCCACAGCACCTCCTTTATCCACAGTAGTCCCTGACTGTTATCAGGCATTAAAGGAGGTTTTTTCGAAGGCCAGGACTGAGGTTTTACCACCACATCGCCCGTATGACTGTGCCATAGAGTTACTCCCCGGTACTATGCCTCCCAGAGGACATGTATACCCCTTGTCGCAAAAGGAGAACGATATTATGGAGGAATATATAAAGGAGAATCTTGAGCGTGGATTCATTAGACGGTCCTCCTCCCCAGCAGGAGCTGGTTTCTTTTTCGTCTCCAAGAAAGAGGAGACTTGCGACCATGCATAGATTATAGAGGTTTAAACAGAATAACCATAAGAAATGCATATCCCATACCCCTTATAACAGAGTTGTTCGACCGACTGAAAGGGGCCCGTATATACACGAAGCTCGATTTACGCGGGGCCTACAATCTGATAAGGGTGAAAAAGGGGCACGAGTGGAAGACGGCTTTTAATACGCGTAGCGGGCATTACGAATACCTGGTAATGCCCTTTGGGTTATGTAACGCGCCAGCTGTGTTTCAGGATCTCATAAATGACACCCTAAGGGATTTTCTGCAAACATTCGTCATAGTGTATCTCGATGACATCCTGATATACTCTCCAGATAAGGAGACCCATCACGCCCATGTGCAACAAGTGTTAAGGAGACTATTGAAGGCCGGCTTATACTGCAAATTAGAAAAGTGCCTATTTGATAGAGAGATGGTGCACTTCCTTGGGTATATCATAACCCCTGAGGGGTTTCAAATGGATCCTGGTAAATTGTCGGCAATCCTCGACTGGCCCCTACCCCAAGGGCTTAAAGCCACCCAGAGGTTTCTAGGTTTTACCAACTATTATCGAAGGTTCATTAAAGACTTTTCGACCTTGGTAGCTCCTCTCACGGCCATGACTAAAAAAGGGGTGGGAAATCAGAAGTGGACACCCCAGGCCAGGCAAGCCTTCGAGGTCCTCAAACAGGCATTCACGACTGCCCCTGTTCTCCGACATCCTGATCCAGCTCTGCCCTTCCAACTCGAGGTTGACGCCTCCGAACTCGGTCTTGGAGCAGTCTTGTCCCAAAGGCGGGCACCCGATAAACCTTTGCATCCATGCGGCTTCTATTCCCGGAAGTTGTCTCCGGCCGAGAGAAACTATGACATCGGTAATAGAGAGTTGTTAGCAGTTATCGCAGCCTTGGCAGAGTGGAGATACTTATTAGAGGGATCTACGGACCCAATCGTTATCATAACTGATCATAAGAATCTCACTTACATTGGAGACGCGAAACGATTGAACGCCAGACAAGCGAGATGGTCTTTGTTTCTTTCAAGTTTTAATTTCATCCTCACATATAGACCTGGGTCAAGAAACATTAAAGCAGATGCGTTATCTAGACAGTATGAATCCTATGAACATAACGTTCAGGATCAACATCCCATTGTACCTCAGGAGAGGATCATAGCCTCTACCACGATTAGTGTCTCATCCCCTCTGATGATCCGATTGCAGACTGTCCAAGATAAGGCTCCGGGGGGAGACCTCCCGCGAAGCTCTTTGTACCTGAGAAGGAAAGAGAAGAAGTCCTTAAGATTTACCATGACAATAAAACCTCTGGGCACATGGGATCACCAAAACAGTGGCTAGCATCCGAAAACTGCTATGGTGGCCCACGATGCGCCGGGATATTAAAGATTACATAGCCGTGTGCGAGGTATGCACAAGAAATAAGAGTCCTAAGACAGCGCCCATTGGTTTACTCCAGCCCCTGCCTATCCCCGAACGACCATGGTCGCAGATAGCCATGGATTTTATAGTAGAGTTACCCGAGTCCAAAGGGAATACTGTTATACTCACGATTATAGATCGCTTTTCCAAAATGGGTCACTATGTTCCTCTTCGGAAGCTACCGTCAGCAGCCGAGCTGGTGCCCATTTTCATCGCCAACGTGGTCCGCATACACGGTATCCCTCTTGGGATTGTTTCTGATAGGGGGACCCAGTTTGTCTCCAGATTCTGGAGGGGGTTCTGCAAGAATGTGGGAATAGACCTGTCCTTCTCCTCGGCCTATCACCCCCAAACGAACGGAGCAGCAGAAAGGGCCAATCAAAATGTTGAGAAGTATCTCAGGTGTTTCATATCTGAACGACAGGATAACTGGTCAGACCTGCTACCTTGGGCCGAGTATGCCCTAAACAGTACCGTGAGTGAAGCCAGTGGTCATTCCCCTTTCTTCACGGTTTACGGATTTGATCCTCCCGTGCTTCCCACTGCATTTCCTGATACCGCAATTCCTGCTCTGGATGAGCACTTGGCGTCATTGACTGAGACCTGGGGGAGGGTTAAACAGGCACTGGAGAGGAGCAGTATTGTCCAGAAAACGAAGGCCGATAGACGTAGGGGACCAGCACCTGTATCAAGTCGGGGACAGGGTTTGGCTTTCGTCGCGAAACATTAAGCTCTTAGTGCCATCGATGAAACTAGCCCCCAGATACATAGGCCCTTACAAGATACTGCGGCGACTCAACCCGGTCTCCTATGCCTTGGCACTGCCCTCCCATATCAAGATACACAACGTGTTCCACGTGAGCCTTTTAAAACCGCTTTTGTGTAATCGGTACACCAGGGCCCGTGTCCGCCCTCCTCCGGTCTCTGTGGAGGGCGAGGAGGAGTTTGAAGTTAAGGCCATTCTGGACGCCAGGGTTTCTAGGGGGGTCCTTCAGTACTTAGTGGACTGGGTGGGCTACGGTCCGGAGGACCGCTCTTGGCTTCCGGCTACTGAGGTTCATGCCCCTCGCTTGGTGAAGGCCTTCTATTTGGCTCATCCCTGTGCCCCTGGGGGTCGTCCAGTGGCCGCCCGTAGAGGGGGGGGTTCTGTCACGGTGTCCGCGGCCCCCCCCCCGGCGCCTGGCAGCGGCTTCCTCGCTGCTCGCTGGCCAGGCGCCGAGTGATATCGCGGAACGCTTCCGCACACGTGGGACGCCGGGGGGCGGGGCCAGGCGCATGACGCGGACCCGCCGAGTTTAAAACCCGGCTTCACATTCTCACTGGTGCCCGTGGTGTTTACTTCCCGCAGAGCTCTTGTATTGTTGATATTATTGGCTATTCTGTGTATTGACCCTTGGCATTTGGCAACTGACCATTCTGTGTACCGCCCCTGGCATTGGCAAAACGAACCATTCTGTGTACCGACCCCTGGCATTGGCAAACGAACCATTCTGTGTACCGACCCCTGGCATTGGCAAACGAACCATTCTGTCCGTACCCCTGGCATTGGCAAACGAACCATTCTGTGTACCGCCTGGCATTGCAAACGAACCATTCTGTGCCTGACACCTGGCTATTGGCAAACGAATATTCTGTGCATAACCCCTGGTATTGGCGTTTACTCTTCTATCTTGGTATTGAGGTCAGTCTGTGTGGCATCCTAAGCACGCATCAGACTACCTCTTCTATTATTCAGGTCTTGGGAAGAGCCAACCATTCTAAGGTCTTGTGTACCCTCCTAGTATCGTTCTTTGTGTATACCTATCTTGACGTATACTGTATCTGTCTAGACGTGCCGACCACTCTAAGGATCGGAAGGGTAGTGAGCGGTCTGCGTAAAGGGACCACCATCTTGGTAACCAGAGGGATCCGTGACAATTGCAGGCAGCCATCAAACTTTGGAACCCCTTACTGACCCTCAGAATCCCCCCTCGTGATCCCCTCTTCTCATAGGAAATCTATATTTACTGTGAATCGTGATCACATTACAGTCTGTTAGTCCCAATATCTTAAAATCACACATATCGCTCTCACAACAGCACATTTAACATAAAAAAGTATCTATCTGGTTCAAATAATTTAAGACAGTATAAAATTGTGATTAAAAAAATAATATGAATGAAGATCGTATTACAGAGTGTTGCTCCCAATACCTTAAAATCACATAAAATGTGTATTGGTGCAAACATAGTGGCATAAAAGTATAATTATACTATTCCACTGGTTAAGATGGAGTAAAAATCCATGCTTTATTTGAGGCTACATCTTAACCAGTGGAATAATATAATTCTACTTTTATGCTACTTTGTTTGCACTAATACACTTTTTATGTGATTTTAAGGTATTGGGAGCAACACTCTGTAATATGATCATGATTCATATAATTTATCACAATTTCATATGGTCTTAGATACTTTTTATGTAAAATGTGCTGTTGTGCAAGCAAAATGTGTGATGCTAAGGTATAGGGACTAACACTCTATAATGTGATCACAATTTGCAGTAAATATTGAATTTATGTATAGTTTTATTGGCCAGGGCCCAGGTTCCAGGCCAGCTCAGGGCCCAGCCAAGCCCAGCTACAGGGTCAAGGCCAGCCCCAGACCCCCCTCCACAATTAACACTGGGCCGTTCAGCAGCAGAACCACTCTGCCGTCTCCTCCGCTGCTGTCTTCTGTTCTGCCTCTTCTCCTGCTGCTTCACCGCTTCTTCTTCTGCTGCTTGGAAAAAAGACGAGACATAGGAGATATGATAGAAACATTTAAATACATAAAGGGAATCCACAAGGTAGAGGAAGGGAGTATATTTAAACGGAAACAAAGTAGCAAAACAAGAGGACATAGTCTTAGATTAGAGGGGCAAAGGTTTAAAAGTAACATCAGGAAGCATTATTTTACTGAGAGGGTGGTGGATACATGGAACAGCCTTTCAGTTGAAGTGGTAGCGGCCAAAACAGTAATTGAATTTAAGCAGGCCTGGGATAGGCATAAGGCTATCCTAAACAAAAGATAAATCCAGGTAAAGTATCCATGTAATTGGGCAGACTAGATGGGCCGAAAGCTTCTTATCTGCCGACATTTTTCTATGTTTCTATGCTTCACCGCTTCTTCTCCTGCTGCTTCACTGATTCTTCTCATCTTCTCCAGCTGCCATCATTCCTATGATGACAAACAAGATGCTCAGACTAGGGCATATGAATATGGAACTGCTAAAAACAGACATCAGGCCACAGATACATGTATGTTCCAGATCACAGGCCCCAGATACATCAATACCCAGACCACAAGCCCCACATACATCAGTACCCAGACCACAGGCCCCAGATACATGTATACCCAGACCACAGGCCCCAGACACATGAATACCCAGACCACAGGCTCCAGATACATGTATACCCAGACCACAGGCCTCAGATACATGTATACCCAGACCACAGGCCTCAGATACATGTATACCCAGACCACAGGCCTCAGATACATGTATACCCAGACCACAAGCTCAGATACATGTATACACAGACCACAGTCCCCAGACACATGAATACCCAGACCACAGGCCACAGATACATGAATACCCAGACCACAGGCTCCAGATACATGTATACCCAGACCACAGGCTCCAGATACATGTATACCCAGACCACAGGCTCCAGATACATGTATACCCAGACCACAGGCTCCAGATACATGTATACCAAGACAGACCTCAGTAGCAGAACAGCAATGGTGTTACATCCTCAGCCCCTGCTGTGCTTCCTGTGGAGTCTGGGCATGGTTCGGTCCCACTGGCTGGTTGTGTGCCAGCACTATGTAATGGCCGAATGGCGTCCGAGGGGGTGGGGCCTGGCATTGTCACGAGGAGCCGCTGGGTTTAACCCTTTCACTGCTGAAGACGTGTGGGACACGTCCTCAGTGATGCACGTTGCATGCTGAGGACGTGCCCCACACGTCATCAGCTGTTTGGGACCCCCGGCGGAGATACTCACCTCTCTGTCCGGGGTCCCACGGCGTTCTGACTTCAGCGTCCTCAGACGCTGAAGTCAAGCGCCTCCCGGCGTAAATGACGTCATCGCGCGATGACGTCATTTCCAGGCGACCCCCGGCAATGCCGGGAGATAGCTTGGAAGGGAGGGGGGTGATCCGTTCGGATCCCTCTCCCTCCCGATCGGGAAGGAGCAGCGGTAAAAGCCAGGCACCGCTTAAAAGGGGAGAGTCTCCCCTTTTAAGCGATGCCTGGCTTTAACCCCTCAAGTGCTGGGTTGCACTTCAGCGCCTTGCGGCGCCGAAGTGCAGCCTATCTCCGGTGGGGGCCGCCATCTTGGATGGCGGCTCCGCCCCCGGGACTCCCCTCGCTGTCTGACGTCATCACGCATAGCGTGATGACGTCAGATAGCCGGGGAACCCCTAGCTGCCGGGGATTTCCCAAGGAAATCCCCTGGTGGAGATAGGGGGTTCTTGTGAACCCAGATATCTCCAGAACCGTGGCAGCTAGGGGGTCATGGAGGGTGTCATTTGAAAGGCCTGAACATGGCCTTTCGAATGATACCCAACATGACTAGGTAAAAAGTAAAACAAAAATAATAAAAAAAAATAAAATAATAATAAATAAATAAAAATAAATAAATAAATAAAAAAAACATGTTTTTTTTTTTGTGTGTTGTTTTTATTAATGCAGCAATATTGTTCACATTTCAATTATAATGTGAACAATGATGCTGCACTAATGATTTTTTTCTATGGGGTGCGATTGCTAAAAATCACGTAATTCCCCCCAAAAAAAGTAACAAGTCCCCATTTCAAATTTTTTGTACAAGCGCACCCCATAGAAAACATAACCGCAAACGCTCATGTGATAAAATGTGAAAAAAAACACTTTACACACTGCAGATGATTAAAAATTCAATTTTTATTGTATTTTTTGTTATAATATACAGGCAGGTCATGACGTATACATATAATAATGACATATTATGAATCTGCGTAGTCTGCCGGAAAGAACGATATATAATATGTCTGGGTCATTTATTAAAATGTGGCTTCAAATCGCGTTTAAACATGATGAGCGAAAGCGGTAAAAATGAGCTCAGCACACAGGCGTGAAATGCCTCAGCAGTGAAGGGGTTAAAGCAGGGCGCTAGGAGTTGACTCGTCGCCCTGACGTGGAGTTCAGTTCCCGCATCGCTAGTGTATTCTTATTGCTGTTTAAGTTGCCGACCCGTTTCTGTCTATGATTCCTGCTCCTGATTTTGACCCGGCTTGTATCTGACGATTCTCTTGCTTCTACCATTAGCGGTTGCCAGTATTGTGTGTTGGTGGATTAACCCTATGTTTGCCGCTGGGGGTTTCACTCGCTACCTGGGCTCATTCCCATCTCGCTCTGGGGTATCATTCGTGGAGTCATTAGGGTACTGTTTAAGGCCCAAGGTTCATGATTCTTTGCTACGTATATCTGTGCAACCGCAGTAGAGAAATACTGTTTATTTTCTGCATATGATCATTGCGCACAAACTGCCAAGTATACTCAGGTCTGTACCAGCCGAATACCCATATGTGTGTCAGCCACCCCTGATAATTGCAAGTTACTTCTTACTAGGGATGAGCCGAACATCCCCGTGTTCGGTTTGCATTCGATTTCGAACAATTTCAAAAGTTCGTGTTCGAACACGAACCGAACTCAATACAAGTCAATGGGACTCGAAAGTTCAAATTTTAGAGTGCCCTCCAAGAGGGCATATATGCAAGATATTTGCAATAAAAGGTGTATGGGGGTCCGGGTAGTGCCCTGGGGGACAGGAAACAAGGACAAAAAGTAAAAAAAAAAAAAAAGTTTTTAAAGGAACAGTGAGTTTTCCATGAAATAAAAGTTAAGAATAAAAACGAAAAATTCCTTCAAATATCGTGCCTAGGAGGTCCCCATAACCTGCCTGTGAAGTGGCGGATTTGTAGGATGTACAGAAACACTTAAAAACAAAAAATGACGTTTCAAATGACGGTAAATGGTTTTCCTTTAGGCTAGGGTCAGACGAACGCATTTTTTGCGTTGTCCGTGAAAAAGTGCGTTCGAACGA
This sequence comes from Leptobrachium leishanense, assembly GCA_009667805.1. Taxonomy (NCBI): domain Eukaryota; kingdom Metazoa; phylum Chordata; class Amphibia; order Anura; family Megophryidae; genus Leptobrachium; species Leptobrachium leishanense. The sequence goes on from CM019073.1 coordinate 120,638,334, forward strand.
ATGGACTTTTTTTTCACGGACTACGCGATAGCGTTCATACGATGCGCATTTTCGTCCGTGATTTTGTACGGATCATCAATAAAACACTTTTTTTGTCTGGACGTTATGTTGGCCGGACATTAGCAGCGTCTGACGTCTCCTAATCACGCACACATGCAGCTAGCGGACGCAGCGCACTCTGTACGTCCGACTTTTTTTCAGAATATCGGCCATTTTTGTGTTTTCGGGTCTGCTCGTTTTTCATATCGACTTTTTTTTAGTGATTTCGGAAATTTTCATGTTTTTCGGAACGTCTGTTCTCCTCGTTTCAAAGTGTCTATTTGTTTTGACGTAAACTAATGGTTTATTGGTTTGTTTCTCGGATCCGATATTTTCTGTTGATATGATAATTCTGCTGATTCTGTAGTTTTTTTATATTTATTAAATAAAGATCCTTTTTTTCTTATGAATATGCATTGCACAACTTTATTTAATCATATTAAAATGGTATGAAAGGAACAAAAAAAATTAACAAGACGATTAAAAAAAACCGCAAAACTGACACAACCCAAATGGTTTGACTTTAAAAATAAAAACCAGAACAAAAGGTTTTAACCACTTGGCTGCTATGGACGCGCTCAGCGCGTCCAGCCAAGTGGTTCTCCTGTGCTACGGACGCGCTCAGCGCGTCCGAGCACAGGAGGCAGCAATCTGCCGGATTCCGGCGAATTGCTGCACCCCCCCGGTGCGGGCTGTCATCTTGGATGTCAGCCCAGCACTCGGGAGCCCGGCGGGGACATTAGATGTCATCGCGGCTACGCGATGACATCTAATTCAGGCGCCCCCCCGCATGTGCGGAGGAGGCGCCTGAAAGGGAGGGGGGGAGGTCCTTCGGACCTCTCTCCCTCACAATCGCCGGGGAGCAGGGGGTTAAGACAGGCACCGCTTGGAAGGATGCCCTTCCAAACGGTGGCTCTCATTAACCCCTGGGGAGCCGGATCACGAATCGGCGCTGAAAAACCGCCGGTTCGTGATCCTTTTCCGGAGCTGGCCGACATCTTGGATGTCGGCCAAGCCTCTGGGAACTCCCCCTGAGGACTGGCGTCATCGTGCTATGCACGATGACGCCAGTCCTGGAGTTAACCCCTAGCTGCCACCAACGGTGGAGATAGGGGATTCCAATGAATCCCCTATCTCCCGATCCGTGGCAGCTAGGGGTTAATGTTTGGTACTGTTGGATCAGCCAGAGCATGGCCGTTCCAACGATACCAAACACCACTGTGAAAAAGTTTAAAAAAAAAAAAAAAAAATTAAAAAAATATTGAAAAAAAAATTATAAAAAAAAATATATATATTTTTTTTTTTTGGTTTGTTAATGCAGCAATATTGTTCCCATTTCAATTATAATGTGAACAATGATGCTGCACTAACGATTTTTGTATGCGGTGCGTTTGTTAAAAATCGCGTAATTTCCCCCAAAAAAAATGTAACGAGACCCCATCTCTAATTTTTTTAACAAGCGCACCCCATACAAAATATAACCGCAATTGCTCGCATGTTAAAATGTGAAAAAAATACACTTTACACGTTGTAAATTATTGAAAATTCATATTTTATTGCATTTTTTGTTATAATATACAGACAGGTCATGACGTATACATATAATAATGACATATTATTAGTCTGCCGAGTCTGACGGAAAGAACGATATATAATATGTCTGGGTCATATACTAAAATAAGCCTTCAAAACGCATTTAAACATGATGAGCAAAACCGGTAAATATGACCTCAGCACAGAGGCGTGAAACGCCTCAGCAGCGAAAGGGATAAAACGGAAAAAAGTTGATCAAAATTATCTGAAACGAAAAAAAGACTGAAAAAATAAAACGATTTAAAATAAACAAAAAAAAAATTAACCCTTTCGCTGCTGAGGCATTTCACGCCTGTGTGCTGTGCTGCTGAGCTAATTTTTACCGGTTTTGCTCATCATGTTTAAAAGCGTTTTGAAGCCTTATTTTATTATATGACCCAGACATGTTATATATTGTTCTTTCCGGCAGACTCGGCAGATTCATAATATATCATTATTATATGTATGTGTCATGTCCTGTCTGTATATTATAACAAAAAATGCAATAAAATTTGAATTTTCAATTATTTACAAGGTGTAAAGGGGTTTTTTTTCACATTTTAACATGCGAGCATTTGCGGTTATATTTTATATGAGTTGCGCTTGTTAAAAAAATTAAAAATGGGGGACTTGTTACATTTTTTTGGGTGAAAATTACACTATTTTTAACAAACGCACCCCATACAAAAAAATCCTTAGTGCAGCATCATTGTTCACATTATAAATGAAAGGGGAACAATATTGCTACATTATTTTTTTTAAATATTTTTTTATTATATATTCATTTTTTTATAATTTTTTTTAGTTTTAAGGTAACATGGTCATGTTTGGTATCGTTTGGAAAGGTCATCCTCTGGTCGATCCAACGATACCAAACATTAACCCCTAGCTGCCGCGGATCGTGAGATTAGGGGTGTATTAGAACCCCCTATCTCCACCATTGGTGGCAGTTAGGGGTTAACTCCAGAACTGACGTCATTGCGCTATGCAATCCAAGATGTCGGCCAGCTCCCGGGAGAGGATCGTGACCTGACACCTTTCGGCGCCGAATAAGGATCCAGCCCCCACCGGGGGGGAGCAGCAATCAGCCTGAATCCCGGCCGATTGCTGCCTCCTGTGCTAGGGACGTGCTCAGCGCGTCCATAGCACAGGAGGAGCACTTGGCAGGATGCGCTGAGAGCGTCCTTAGCAGCCAAGTGGTTAATGCAGCATATGAATCCACACACTGCGGGGAAGCGCCTCTCTGCGGTATAATTAATGCAGCATATGAATCCTTACACTGCCGGGCAGCACCTTAAGGCCCGGTTCACACCTAAGCGTTTTACAGCGCATTCCTGCAAGCTGTAAAAGGCATAAACAGGGAAATCCCATTATTTGCTATGGGACCCGTTCATACCTGGGCGTTTCACAGCGCGCAGGAACGCGCTGTAAAACGTCCTACTCCCAAAGAAGTACAGAAGCTTCTTTGGGGCGCATTGCAGCGCGTTCACACTGCAGTCTATGGCCGTGAACGTGCTGCAATGCGCGTTCGCATGTTTTTTACGTTTGCGCGATACGCGCGTTAAAAAACGCACTTATTGCACGCGTAAAAAAAAATGCAGGTGTTAACCCAGCCTTACAGTATAATTAATGCAGCATATAATTCCGCACACTGCTGGGCAGCACCTCTACAGTTTGTGGATCCAGGAATAAGGTGAGTATTAGAAAGAAAAAAAAAATTATTTTATGTTGCTGGGGACATTTAAAAATGTCCTCGGATTTAATTTTTTTTAAAAATGTTTTATCCCATAGGCTTCAATGTTAAAAATATTCCCGTTTTAATTCAATACCTAATAAACCATTGATTATAATATTCTGCAGCAAAGAGTCTCTTTTTTGATTTTTTAGGATTTTTTTAAGCATTTTTTATACTCTTTCAAAAAATTTTTTCGAACCGAACACGCGGAAATGTTCGTAGTTCGCGAATGTTCGAATCGAACTCCAAACCGATCGAACCGAACAGCTCATCCCTACTCCTTACCCGTTTGCACGCTACAGAAAACGCTAAGTCTGTTAGTTTGTTGACTGCCCTGCAGCCTGCACGATTCATCAACTGTCAAACAGTGTTGTCAGATACTCGTCGATACTCCTACTCAAGTATTGCAGACTTCTGTATTGATTGGTGTTTCTGAAGGTGCACTAAGTTGGCTTTTGGTCTCAAAACCATTTGAGCTTAGATGCAAATCAGTTATGCTTTTGTACGCCTCGGTTGTGAACAATAAATTTGTAATTACCGAGTATTTTGCAATCATCAAGCAGATATTTCTGTCCAAAAAGATCTCAACCTCGCTACTCTTGTGTGAGCGCTACAGCGCCCGTTACAACTGGAAAGTAGTGGCCCTGTGCAGCGTCGACTCCACGTGTGGATCACGGCAGCGGCTGTGGTTATTTTAGGGCCTTGGAGGAGGCCTACCTGGGCTCGGCCACTGGCGAGCAGAGACTCAAAGATGGCGGCCAGCAGGCCCCCTCTGATGTCAGAGAGGGCGCGCCAGACTTCTGCAGCCCATGCTTGTCCTGAACTCCTGGCGGATTGCAAGGAACAAGAGTGGACAAAAGGAACAGAACCCTATAGTGCAACGTCTGTTCAGTGTGAGCGCCGGGCTTAAATGGAGCCAGGAGTCTATCTCCGCCCACCTACATTGACCTGTTCTCAGACATCATTGCCAGGCGCCAAACAAGATCCAGGGCGTAAAGGGAGGGTGACATGGGGGGGTGTTTGCCACTAGAGGGACTGGGAACCTGACGGTCAGTGGCCAGAAACCTGTATTGGCCCTTGGAGTCAGCGACAATGGCGCTGCAGCATATCGAGGTAAGGAGGTAAGCGGATGGGCAGTTAAGTCCTGACACAAGGCAAAAGGGGTTTATTGCAGAGACTGTGTTGCATAGTACTTTAATTTTTTAAACTTAAATATTAGTATTTTCCATTTGTTTTTTCTAACAAAAACTACGGGCTCTATTACATTCTTCGCGCAAACGTTAACGCGTGCGCAAAAACGCATTAACGCGAGGGGAAAAACCCTTTGTGCAGAACGTCGTATTACAATGTCCGCGCAAAAAATGTGCGTTAATGTCTACCGCTGGTGAACCTGCACGAACCCTGCGTGAGCTTACTGTACTGCGCCATCCTATACTTAACATTGTGAGCGCAAATGCGTTTGTGCGCTGGTACGCGGATGGTATTGCAATCTATGCGCAAATTTAACGGGCAACGTTTGCACGCATAATTTTAACGTCTTTTAAAAGCTGGAGGTAACAGCAAATCGGAACGTCCTGGCCGAAACCAAATACACCAGCCCGAAAAAAAAAATACAGCAAAGTATAGTTACACATTCTACACATACCCAAACAATTAAATATAAAAGTTGTGCGTGTTTTTATTATTGCTGCAGCATATATACTCAGATTGATTTTGACAGGAGCACAAACTGAACGGGAGACAATTGTGGTTCTTAATTCAGATTGGCTGAATCGCGTGAAAAAACAGTCTGCCCACCGATTTCTGCGCGCAGCGTTAATGTGCACGGGTTTTTGCACATCTATTTTACGCGCGTTATTTTTTGACAGATGAAAAAATGCACTGGGATTGTAATACCGCCGTTAATTTACGTGCGTTAACATTTAACGCTGCGCAAAAAAAATTGCGCTGCGCGTTCGCTTTTGCGCGAAGCAGTTAATAGAGCTCTGCATTTTTAATTAGGAATTTCCCAAACCCAATGTGTTTTATTGCTGTAACCACCCCCCACTATTATTCTGCTTTGAGAGTTATTTATAGCAAATCTCTATGCAAAGCTTCACATACATCACTTTAGTAAGGTTTGTATAGTCACATGCTGATATACCATAATTTGGAGCAATAATCTATACAGTATTTTTCCTGTTTTGAGGTGGAATTACAGGCGGTAAATATGAATTATTCCCTCCAGGACACTAATTTCCCAAACTAGGGCTTGGAAAAAAAACCCCATTATACACTCTAATACTTGGTTGGACAGCCTTTTGATTACGGGACACACTCACCGTGGCATCATTTTGATAATTATGCAGTGTCACAACACATATTTCTATCCAGTGTTGCATTAATTTGTGGCCAAGTTCTTGTATTGATGATGGGAGAGTCTGAGCACTGCGTAAAGTCTTCTCCAGAACATCCCAAAGATTCTCAGTGGGTTTAAGGTCTGATCTGTGCGGTGGCCAATCCCTGTGTGAAAATTATGATGTCTCATGCTCCCTGAACCACTTTTGCACGATTTGAAACAGATGAATCCTAGCATTAGCCATCTTGGAATATGCCCGCGCCATCAGGGGAGAAAAAATCCTTTGATGGAAAAACCTGGGGCTATATTACAATCTTCGCGCAAAAACACTCGCACAACGCGTGAATTTGAGCATCAAGCGTTAAACATTTTCGCACGCAAATCACCGCTGGAATTACAATCTTCGTGCGTTTTCCAAGCTGTACATGTTAAAAGGCATCAATGTCCCTGGGTGGGGTTGAACCACCAACCTTTCGGTTAACAGCCGAACGCGCTAACCGATTGCGCCACAGAGACATTATTAAGCACCAGCTTTTAAGGCTAGGGTCAGACGAAAGCATTTTTCCCCGCGAACGTGAAAAAGTGCGTCCGAACGCATTGATGTATTTTTTCACGGAATGCGCAAAAACGGTCAGACGACGTGCATTTTCGGGCGTGATTTTGTACGGATCATCAATAAAACTCTTTTTGTTTCTGGACGTTATGTAGGCTGGACATTAGCAGTGTCTGACATCTCCTAATCACGCAAACACGCCGCTATGCCGCAGCTGCGCACTCAGTATGTCAGTACTAGCGGTTCAGCGTTCTCAAAAAAATGCGTTCAAATTCCACTTGCGATGCACGGCCAGACTTTTGTGCGGCCGTACATCGTATATTGGCCATCATTGCCCGTCATCTGCTGCTAGTGCGGCCGTAATTATGTGCGCCAGAACGCACGTTAAAAGTGCGCTGGTCTGACCCCAGCCTTAGAGTTGTTAAAATTATCACATTTTGCATCCCAAAGGTAAATTGCTCCAGCACTTTGTAATACCTAACTTGTCGAGACGCTAAAAATAGATTGTGCTCCCCACATTAGGTATAGAAAACCCAAAGTACAGTAAGCTCACGCAAGCTGCGGGTGCAAAACAAGTTTGGAATATCAATGCCAGACTTTAAGCAACCTAATTCTAAAGCTAAAGATTACATATCGAGACGGTACATTAGCACCAACTATGTAATAGAGCCCTTCCTTTTTTAGCCCATTGGAGGCTGTCACATGGAAGCTTCACTAGTGAGTCATTCTCCAATAGTAGACGTGTGCATTAGTTTTAGTACTAAAACGATTTAGTCCGAATTTTGGGATAATTTCGTTTTCGTATGACTCAAGAGATACGAAACTCCTCAGTACAAAAAACGAAAAGAAACTAAAATAAAATGCAACATTTAGTTTGTCCTTTTTGTAATATTACATGGATTGAAGGAGACCAGCAATGAAGAGCGCAACATCGCAAAGCTACAGAAAAGGTTTGTATGCGTAATCCTTCCCGACCCCTACCTGAAAATCTGACAGTGATAGAGCTCCAAAATACTCACTCGCAGCACAGACAGCCAGCACAGGAGAGGAAACCTTTACTTAACCCTTGCATGTCTATGAGACAGACAAGATGATAAAAGCAGCTGGAGAAGGAAAACATTCAAATAAATCACACTGAAAGCTAATGACAGAGGAGGGCTGGATAGTAAAAAACCCTTTATAACAAGCAGCACTGGGAGAAGAGAGGGACTTTATAAAACGTGTGTTATCTCCCCTCCCGCTCTGCATAATAGGGGCTTAGGTCTGAAACATTTTATATTATCCAGGAGCATTATCCCCCTTTCCTCATCTATAATACACATTTAATATAAAGTCCCTCTCCTCTCCCAGTGCTGCTTGTTTATAAAGGTTTTTTACGTCTGATACATTTAGTATCCAACTCACAATTACTCTGTCATTGTGAGCAGTCAGTGTGATTTATTTGAATGTTTTCCCTGGATTTAAAGTGCTTTATTTTATTATAAAAAGAAATTTGCACCAGACATCTCTTCTCTGAGCTTTCAGACCGATTTACGTTAATATTTGCCATCTCCCCTGCTTTTATATTCCTGTCTCTCTCCCCCACAGAGATGCAAAGTTTAAGTAAAAGTTCCCTCTCCTGTGCTGGATAAGCATTGCATTACGAAGTTCTGCAAACTCCACATGCCAATGCAGTAGGTCCTACTGAGTAGGATGTTCTATACAGAGAGGGGCATTAATTAATGCAGGAAGATGTTCTATACATTATACAGAGAGGGGTATTAATGCAGGAGGATGTTATATAAATTATACAGAGAAATGTATAAATTGAAGAGGATGTTCTATACAGAGAGGGACATTAATTCAGGAGGATGTTCTATACATTATACAGAGAGGGGTATTAATTAATGCAGGTGGATGTTGTATATATTATACAGAGAGGGGTATTAATTAATGCAGGAGGATGTTATCTACATTATACAGAGAGAGGTATTAGAGGAGCCTCTTTTTTAAACCTTTAAATCCAGTGGCTGTGAGCGCTGAGATCGGCTGCTTGTTATATTATCTCTCAGTACAATGTATCAGGCTCAGCTGTTACAGTAACTGACTGTAACAGCGCTCAGAGTTTCAGTAAAACAAGGAAATAATATTGTTATTATAACCTCTGATATATAAAAATATAATTTCCTAATTTTACTGAAACTCTGAGCGCTGTGAGCAGCAGTCAGTTACTGTAACAGCTTTGCCTGACACATTGTGCTGAGTGAGAGATACTGTAACAAGCAGCGATCTCAGCCCTCTGAGGAGCCACTACAATAGTAATTGTATCCACTGGTTTTCGGATGAAAGAAATTAGTTTTCATACTAAAGAACTGAAAACGAATTTCTTTAGCAACTAAATAAATTGCATTTTAGTACTAATCCATTAGTTCAAAACGAAATTTTGTGCTGTGCACATGTCTATAGCACAGTGTTGATGATCGTGTGAGACAACCAATGTATGACAATTAAATGATGCTGACATGAAATGTACGTCACCAGTTATATAGGACAGCAACATACCTTTTATGTCACTATTTCACTAAAAGGTTAATTGTGTTTTTAATTAAAGTATAAAATAAAGATTCAAGAATTTATATTTGTAGTCCAGTGTTTTCCCTTTCATCCCAGTACGTAAATAATTAAAATTAATTAAAAATCTTACAATCTGATTTCACCTTAAAAACATAAAATGAAAAACACTATCAGGGTTATTCAAAGAGATCTGAATTGTGGCAGAAAGGTAACCGAACAGTGAAATTCAGCGTTCGGTTACCTTTCTTGGCCATTCGGCTATTCAGAGAGCAGGCAGTTCGCCAAATGTTGGTGAATTGCCTGCACATACGGTGCCCATTTGTTGCCTGTTCGAGGGCAGTGAAATCCCCATAGTGAAGGAATGCTTTGTCTATTCAGAGAATAAAAAACAGCAGTGAAAAGTCGCCGAATTGCCCTGCTGTTCGGTGCTTTCATGCGGCAGATTTATTCAGACGAAGCCCATAGGCTTCAATGTTAAAAATATTCCCGTTTTAAGCCAATATCTAATAAACTGTTGATTATAATATTCTGCAGTAAAAAGTCTCTTTATTTATAGATTATTTTTAGGATCTTTTAGGCATTTTTCATTATTTTTTGGAAAAAAAATGTTTCCTTTTCTGTTTAAATCGTTTTTTCTTTTTTCTGTAACAGCCCTTTTTATTATCATTCATTGGATCGTATATTTAAATTTCAGACAAACAGCATTTCACTTTTCAAACATTCAAGCAAACTGTTTTTTTTTCTCACTCCATTCGTCTGCGGTGTCGGGTTTTTCCGGCGGCTGCTCTGCGCTGTGATCGGCGGCTGCTCGGGTTTCTCCGGCGTGTTCGGCGGGGTTACTCCAGATGTTTTTTCGGATTTCGGTGTCCCTTCGCCAGGTTTTGTGGTGAGTGTTCGTCGGGTTTGCGGCGGCTTTTCCCTGCACTACGACGGCCCTATGGTGCTTGCTGAATACACTGCAGGGTCACCGAAATGGGATCGCCAAATCGCACCGAATTGAAGAGGACGAAAAGTCACCGAACGTGCGTTGACTTTTCGATTCTCTTTGAATAACCCTGTAAGTGGGATGGAAGCTCGCATTATGCTCACTGTATGCTCAGATTTGAATAGATGAAGAAACACAAGAAATTGGTTTAAAATAACTTTCTTTAAAATGCTGACTTGTTGGACCATTGGGCAGGTGTTGTTAGATCTTCCTACAACCTTGAGAAAACACTTCCTATGTGGCAGCAGTCCTAGCTGAGTGAACACCAAAAATAGAATTATCAATTTCAGTTTTATGCATCAACTACTTTAACAACCTATCCAGGGTTCTTGAAGTCAGAGGTTAGAAAGATCTACAAAAGGACAAGAGAAGTTAAGTAAAATACGGAAGTCTATTTTGAGAAGTGACCTGTTCATAACCCTTCAAACAAAGAAGAGGACAGATTAGAGATTTTTGATAAAAAATACTAATAAAAAAATTGATTTGTTCTTTATAAAATTTGGTTCATCTGACAACAGACAAAGTGATGTTTTCTAGCTGGAATAACTTAAAAATCCTGGAGACAAGCATAGATAGTAGATCAAGAGTAGGGATGAGCCAAACGCCGCCGTGTTCGGATCGACTTCGAACAATTTCAAAAGTTCGAGTTCGAACTCGAACACGATCCGAACTCAATGTAAGTCAATGGGGCCCGAACGTTCGATTTTTAGAGTGCCCTCCAAGAGGGCATTTATGCTAGATATTTGCCATAAAAGGTGTATGGAGGTCCGGGTAGTGCCCTGGGGGACAGGAAACAAGGACAAAAAGTTTTAAAAAAAAGTTTTTAAAGGAACAGTGAGTTTTCCATGAAAAAAAGGTTAAGAATAAAAACGAAAAATTCCTTGAAATATCCTGCCTGGGATGTCCCCATAACCTGCCCGTGAAGTGCCGGATTTGTAGGATGTATAGAAACATTTAAAAACAAAAAAATGACATTTCAAATGACGATAAATGGTTTTCCTTTAATCTATTCCTAAACAACTGCTTGGGGCAGCCTGTATGAAAAGAGGAGACGTTTTAGGACACGCAGAACAAGTTTAGTGATTTTTTTGGGCTAAATTATGGTGAAACCTATGCAGGCTTTGGATAAAAGTAACAATAGGTGCTTTAAAATTGGGCCTTTAGTGTCGGCAACAGTCCCGTCACACCATAACCCCTCTGTGGTATTGTGGAAGAGTACAGGGTTGGACCCTGCGGTCAAATATTAAAATGATATGAATCTGGTACATGTGTCAGTGCACCCAAATATTTTGCCTTTGGTGGCAGCAAGTGCCTTCACACCGTAACCCCTCTGTGGTATTGTGGAAGAGTGCAGTGGTTATTCTTGCAGTCCAATATTAAAATGATATGAATCTGGTACAGGTGTCAGTGGTAGTGCACCCAAATATTGTGCCTTTGGTGGCAGCAAGTGCCTTCACACTGTAAGTAACCCCTCTGTGGTATTGTGGAAGAGTGCAGGGTTGGACCTCGCCAAGACAGATTCTAATTTGCTGAACTGTGGTATAACTCACTGATACACACTGATAGCAGGCTGTGCGAAGACAGATTCTAATTCCCAGAAATCTCCAACGTCACTGATACACCCTGACAGAACAATCTCCTCTCCTCTCTGATTCACTCCTGCAAGCACACAAGCTGGGGCTGCAGGCAGGGAAGCCTTATATAGTGTGCTGCGGGACTTAGCTCTGTGAGCCCATGATTGGGCATGATTGTGGTCCATTGTGTGCGAACATGCGGCGAACACGCAGAAATGTTCTGAGTTCGATGAACGGCGATGTTCGAATCGAACTCCGAACAGATATGAACCGAACGCTCATCCCTAATCAAGAGGTGTTGATGGTCCTATAAGCATTGGGGCTTCTAGTAAGAAAGGGAGATGAAGAAATGTAAGTAGAGATGTGCATTTCGTTTTGGTCTGAATCAAAATTCGGACAAAATTTTCCTGATTTGTATTTTGGAAGTGCTTCTGAAATACGAATCGGCTCCGTCTGATATTGTCCGATATCGGAACGAAAACAAATCGATTTGGACCGAAACGAAAATGAAACTGTATAAAACAAATTGATTTAGTTTTTACGGCTAAAATTTTTTATACCGTTTCACTTAGACTCGGCAGCGCATCCTTCTCCATTGGTCGTAGTGCTTAATCTGTCGTATTCAGCACCACAGGCAATGGACAGCGCCATGGTGCCGTTGGGTGCAATTCGGAGGCAGTGAAATTCCCCATAGACAAGTAATGGTTAATCTATTCAGAGAATGCCGAACAGAACCAAATTGTCAGTGCATTGCCCTGATTTTTGTTAGTTTTTCGACAGCTTTAAACAGATGAATCCCATAGGTTTTAATGTACAAAATATTCTCTGTTTTTATTAAATATTTATTCAACCGTTTATTATTTTCACATGCGGCTTTCCTTCAGACTGGCTGCATTCACTGGAGGCTGTCTATGGTGCTGAAACCTATTCAGCACCAAGGACAGCAGTCCCTCAGGACTCCGGAGCCCCGGGGAGCTGTTATCCATGGTACTTTATAGGCTTCAGCACCAAGAATAGCCGCTCCACGGGGCTCTGGAGCCCTGAGGGGCTGCTGTCCTTGGTACTGAATTGGTTTCAGCACCAAAGACAGGGGATTACATTTTTTTTACCTTAACCCCTTCACTGCTGAGCCATTTCACGCCTGTGTGCTGATCTCATTTTTACCGCTTTTGCTCATCACGTTTAAATGCGATTAGAAGGCACATATTATTATATGACCCAGAAATATGTATTATTTTTTTTTTGGTAGACTCAGCAGATTCATAATATATAATTTTTATATGTATACGTCATGTCCTGTCTGAATATTATAACAAAAATGCAATAAAATCTGACTTTTCAGTCATCTACAGCGTGTAAAGTGGGTTTTTTTTCACATTTTTGTGAAAGCATTTGAGGTTATATTTTTAATGGGGTGCGCTGGTACACAAAATTAGAAATGAGGACTCATTACATTTTTTGGGGGGAATTACGTGATTTTTAGCAAACACCCCCATAGAAAAAATCATTAGTGCAGCATCATTGTTCACTTTATAATTGAAATGTGAACAATATTGCTGCATTAATAAAAACAGCACACAAAAAAACATGTTTTTTTTTAATTGATTTTTTTATTTTACTTTGAACATGGTCATATTTGGTATCATTCGAAAGGCCATGCTCAGACCTTTCGAATGACACCATGCAAGACCCCCTGCCACGGTTCTGGAGATATGGGGTTCAAAGGAACCCCATATCTCCACCAGGGGATTTCCTTGGGATATCCCCGGGCAGCTAGGGGTTCCCCGGCTATCTGATGTCATCATGCTATGCACGACAGTTCAGTAGCCGAGGGGGAACCCAGAGGAGCTGCCATCCAAGATGGCGGACCCCACTGGAGCTAGATCAAGATCTGGCACCGAACGGCGCTGATCGTGATCTGGCAAGTAAAGGGTTAAAAACCAGGTACCGCTTTAAAGGGCAGACACTGCCCTTCAAAGTGGTGCCTGTTTTTTTTCTGAAAACCCTCCCGATCGGGAGGGAGAGGGATCCAAAAGGATCCCCCTCCTCCCTTTCAGGCGCACTCCCGGCATTGCCGGGGGGTCGCCTGGAAATGACGTCATCGCGCACCAACTAATTTTTGCTCCAGATGAAGCCGACGTTTAGTCGGCGAAACATATGTTGAGCTCTATGCACCAACTTTGATTTTAGAGTTGTTTGTGTTGTGTCTTGCATTTCAGGGTGAGGACAGAAATTTGAGCATGAGCTCGATCAGTTTAGGGCCAGTTTGTGTGTGCTAATTGTGCTACGTTACCTGCTGATTACCATTCTTGGTGCTTAATTTCTCTCATTTTGGGAGCCCCTTAATGGGATTATACGTTGCATTGATTGTCCATGCAATCATTGAGCACTGCCAATAATACTGGGTTCCTTTCCAATACACCCTGCAATGCTTGTTGTATATGTATGTTTTTAATTTGTTCGCTCTGGGAGTGTCTAATTGGTCAATAATAAATGAACTTTTTCATTTAGTCACTCCTCTAGTACTATTTAACAGTTCATGCGAACTGTTGATTAGTTTTTGATGTGTACAATTTGTAGGTCAGGTTCAATCCTGAAGTAGAGTGAGTGCTGCCCCTACATCCTGGTAGGGACAGGTGATTACTATTTGGGGTGTCCCTGTAGGTTACAGGGTCCTCCACTTTCTTCCTTCAATACATTGGGGGCCAGCCTAACTTCAGCGCCTGGCTTTGCTGAAGCCAGAACGCCGTGGGACCCCGGACAGAGAGGTGAGTATCTCCGCCGGGCTCCTGATTGCGGATGACGTGTGGGGAACGTCCTCTGTATATAGCGGGAGTCAATTAGGACGTTCCCCACACGTCATCCGCAGCGAAGGGGTTAATGTAAGTAATTAATTCATCCATTTCACATTCTGAAATGAAATAACTAATAAAAACATAATACAAAATAACTAAAAAAACGAAATACGCATTGATCCGACATTCTAATTACCAATAAAAACGAAATAACAAGTCAATCCAAAATACAAATTACCGATCATCAGAAATAACGATTCGACCCGACATGAAAATCTCGGTAACACAGGGAATGAACCAAAACAAATTGAAAAATGGAACGAATCGATCCAAAACTAAACAAATTTTTTCGTTGTGCACATTTCTAGACATAAGGCGACTTTTATAGGAGCTAGTAAGGAGTTGGGACACCATTCCAAACACCATTTTTTCATGATCATTAATACCACTTTCTTCTACCAGATACAAAAACAGTCACCAAAATGGATTACGTTTCATCAGAAATGTCTGTGACAGGGCAGAGATGTACCAAATTGTAAGTTAAGAAAAAACTCAAAGCTGTTCTCCATTCGCAGTGTGCTCTTACATTGTGTTTTGGCTGATTTGCACATGACTAAGGTCTCCTTAAGTCAGGGGTCAGCAACTTTAGCCCTCCAGATGATTTGGAACTTCATTTTTAATGAGCCTTCACCGACCTAATGAAAGGCTCAGCATAATGAGAGCTGTAGTTCCAAAATATTTGGAGGGCCAAGGTTGCTGACACTGCCTTAAAGGTAAATGGAGATTTGAAATCCATTTCTCAGTGTGCCTTTAGAGATACTGGTTATATCCTACTGATAAGGCCCTTTATATAAAAAATAGTCCTTCGATTTTGTTATATCTCTTCTGTAATGGTGGCATTTCACCTGCAATGCATACATTGTGATGGGATCAGGCAACGTACAGCCCAAGACACTGTGCTGCCTGGGTCCAAGGATGAAATGCTGCCACCCAAAAGAAAAAAAAGAGGCATGTACGAGCGTATCATGGAGCAATAAAGCAATAAAACTCACAGTAATGTATGGTGTGTATGTGTGTATCACAGAGCTCCACGGCAATAAAACTCACAATGTGCAGTGTGTATGAGCGTATCACAGAGCTTCATAGCAATAAAATGTACAGTAATGTGCAGTGTGTATGAGCGTATCAGAGCTTCATAGCAATAAAACGTACAGTAATGTGCAGTGTGTATGAGCATGTCACAGAGTGCCACAGCAATAAAACTCACATTAATGTGAAGTGTGTAGGAGTGTATCACAGAGATCCATATATCCTGCCACATACAGTGGGGCAAAAAAGTATTTAGTCAGCCACCAATTGTGCAGGTTCTCCCACTTAAAAAGATGAGAGAGGCCTGTAATTGTCATCATAGGTACACTTCAACTATGAGAGACAAAATGAGAAAAAAAATCCAGAAAATCACATTGTCTGATTTTTAAAGAATTTATTTGCAAATTATGGTGGAAAATAAGTATTTGGTCACCTACAGTACAGTACAAACAAGCAAGATTTCTGGCTCGCACAGACCTGGAATGTCTTCTTTAAGAGGCTCCTCTATCCTCCACTCGTTACCTGTATGAATGGCACCTGTTTGAACTTGTTATCATTATAAAAGACACCTGTCCACAACCTCAAACAGACACACTCCAAACTCCACTATGGTCAAGACCAAAGAGCTGTCGAAGGACACCAGAAACAAAATCGTAGACCTGCACCAGGCTGGGAAGACTGAATCTGCAATAGGCAATCAGCTTGGTGTGAAGAAATCAACTGTGGGAGCAATCATTAGAAAATGGAAGACATACAAGACCACTGATAATCTCCATTGATCTGGGGCTCCACGCAAGATCTCACCCCATGGGGTCAAAATGATCACAAGAACGGTGAGCAAAAATCACAGAACCACATGGACCTAGTGAATGACCTGCAGAGAGCTGGGACCAGAGTAACAAAGGCTGCCATCAGTAACACACTACGCAACCAGGGACTCAAATCCTGCAGTGCCAGACATGTCCCCCTGCTTAAGCCAATACATGTCCGGGCCTGTCTGAAGTTTGCTAGAGAGCATGGATGATCCAGAAGAGGATTGGGAGAATGTCATGTGATCAAATGAAACCAAAGTAGAACTTTTTGGTAAAAACTCAACTCGTCGTGTTTGGAGGAGAGAGAATGCTGAGTTGCATCCAAAGAACACCATACCTACTGTGAAGCATGGTGGCGGAAACATCATGCTTTGGGGCTGTTTTTCTGCAAAGGGACCAGGACGACTGATCTGTGTAAAGGGAAGAATGAATGGGGCCATGTATAGTGAGATTTTAAATGATAACCTCCTCCCATCAGCAAGGGCATTGAAGATGAAACGTGGCTGGGTCTTTTAGCAGGACAATGATCCCAAACACACTGCCCGGGCAATGAAGGAGTGGATTCGCAAGAAGCATATCAAGGTCCTGGAGTGGCCTAGCCAGTCTCCAGATCTCAACCCCATAGAAAACCTTTGGAGGGAGTTGAAGGTCCATGTTGCCCAGCGACAGCCCCAAAACATCACTGCTCTAGAGGAGATCTGCATGGAGGAATGGGAAAAAATACCAGCAACAGTGTGTGAAAACCTTGTGAAGACTTACAGAAAACGTTTGACCTCCGGCATTGCCTACAAAGGATATATAACAAAGTATTGAGATGGACTTTTGATATTGACCAAATGCTTATTTTCCACCATTATTTGCAAATAAATTCTTTAAAAATCATACAATGTGATTTTCTGGATTTTTTTTCCACATTTTGTCTCTCATAGTTGAAGTGTACCCATGATGACAATTACAGGCCTCTCTCATCTTTTTAAGTGGGAGAACCTGCACAATTGGTGGCTGACTAAATACTTTTTTGCCCCACTGTAGTCACACATCCATATACCCACATATCCACACACACACAGTCACACATCCACATACTTACCCACTCACCCCCTGAAAAGAGCTAGCCAAGGCCCTGGGGGCACCAGGACTAGTCGAGACCGAGGTAGAAGCACGGCCTAGACGAGGCCTAGGCGGAAGCCAGGTCTAGTCGAGGCCCAGGCAGACTCCTGGCCTAGTCGAGGCCCCAGCAGCGGCCTCGTGCCATGGCATTTGACTAGGCAGCAAAATGCTGCCACTGGCAAAGGACCGCCTGGAGCCATGGCCCCATCCGGCCCCATGGATGATCCGACCCTGCATCAGGCAGATATGAGAATGGTATAGGTCTTCCACAAGGGAGCTCAAAAATCTATATCTGAGCAAGGACCCACCAGTGGGCAAGCCAGGCTGTGGATTTATTCAGAGATATTTATTCTTTTGTAAGAGTTCAGACTGTTAGTGTTGCATTGAACACTCAACAGCCTCTGTTATTGAAAGATGTTGTCCAATCTAACTGTGCTCATACAAGCTTTTGTTTCGAAGCAGAACAGGAATCGCTGACAAGCTGCAGGGAATGGCTGACAATCACATTTAAAGCTACAGTTCTATTCACTAAAGTGTGTAATCTGAAGAACTGGCAGGAGAAGAGAACAAACTAGACCAAATAGCCAATTTGAAAAGTGATATAAACGGTAGAATTTTTCTGGTTTGGCTACTTTGACCTAGATGTTTTACTTCTCCAGTCATTCTCCAAACTTCACCCTTTAATGAATAGACCTGTTAGAAAGAGGAGATATATTAGAACTATTTTATGGATTTATCCCATTATGCAATATTTACCCTAATCTGTGCAAAAATTTTACTTTACTAATGTGCTTTATTTCTACAGTATTTAACAGTCAATAAGGTGGATGAGAGACTGTTTAGATAAGGGTGCAGGAGCTCTATCGTAATCCAGGATACCAGAGATAAGAGATGGCAGCTGAATGAGATAAAACATGGAGCTTAAAAGACTTTTAATCTATCCCTTGGTGATGTCCTTTGAATACATCTCACACAATTCAATGATGTGAGTCGTGACTGACCCATAGGGGGTTATTCGGAGAGATCCGAAACGTGGCCAAAATGTAACCCGGACACGGAAATTCAGCGAATGGGATAGCATTCAATAATAATAAAAAAACTCAGAGTGAAGAAGATCGGCAGAAAGAGGCAAAGCAATTTATTAGAGCTTCCAAAGCACACGCAGAAGAGAAAATAGCTCAGTCAGTAAAAAAGGGGAACAAAACATATTTTAGATACATAAACGAGAAAAGAAAAGTAAAACAAGGAATAGTTTGATTAAAAACAAAGGAAGGAAGGTATGTAGAACAGGATAAAAGTCTCGCTGACTGCCTCAATGAATATTTTTGTTCAGTCTTTGCAGAAGAAAAGGAAGGAAAGGGACCTCAGTTAGGAGGAAACACTAAAGAGACATTTACATAGGAGTTTACAGAGGAGGAGGTTCTACAGCAGCTGTCTAAAGTAAAGACAAATAAGTCAATGGGGCCTGATGGGATCCACCCTAAGTTATTAAAAGAGCTCAGTGGTGTAATAGCAAAACCGTTAGCAGATTTATTTAACCAATCCTTGTTAACGGGAGTCGTCCCAGAAGACTGGAAATTAGCAAATGTTGTGCCCATTTACAAGAAGGGTAGTAGGGAGGAATCGGGGAACTATAGGCCAGTTAGTCTTACGTCAGTATTGGGAAATTAATGGAAACCATGTTAAAGGAAAGGATTGTTGAACATCTAAAAACACATAGAACAGGATCAGGAACAACATGGGTTTACCTCAGGGAGATCATGCCAAACTAATCTTATTGATTTTTTTTGATTGGGTAACAAAAATAATAGACACAGGTGGTGCAGTAGACATTGCTTATTTAGATTTCAGTAAGGCTTTTGATGCTGTTCCGCATAGAAGGCTTATCAATAAATTGCAATCTTTGAGCTTGGATTCCAATATTGTTGAATGGATTAGGCAGTGGCTGAGTGACAGGCAACAGAGGGTTGTGGTAAATGGAGTTTATTCGGCGCAAGGTCTTGTTACCAGTGGGGTACGTCAGGGGTCAGTACTTGGACCCATTCTCTTTAATATTTTTATTAGTGATATTGCAGAAGGTATTAATGGAAAAGTATGTATTTTTGCTGATGACACAAAGATTTGCAACAGGGATGACGTTCCTGGAGGGATCAGCCAAATGACAAATGATTTAGGTAAACTAAAAAAATGGTCGGAGCTGTGGCAATTGAGTTTTAATGTGGATAAATGCAAGATCATGCACCTGGGATGTAAAAACCCAAGGACTGAATATAGATTATTTGATACAGTCCTAACCTCAACATCTGAGGAAAGGGATTTAGGGGTTATTATTGCAGAGGATCTAAGGGTAAGTAGTCAATGTAATAGAGCAGCAGGAAATGCTGGCAGAATGCTTGGTTGTGTAGGGAGAGGTATTAGCAGTAGGAAAAGGGAAGTGCTCATGCCACTGTACAGAGCACTGGTGAGACCTCACTTGGAGTACTGTGTGCAGTACTGGAGACCGTATCTCCAGAAGGATATAGACATCTTAGAGAGAGTTCAGAGAAGGGCTACTAAAATGGTGTACGGCTTGAAGGAGAAAAGTTACCAGGAAAGGCTTAATGATCTTAACATGTACAGCTTGGAAAAAAGACGAGACAGAGGAGATATGATAGTAACATTTAAATACGTAAAGGGAATCCACAAGGTAGAGGAAGGGAGTATATTTAAAAGGAAACAAAGTAGCAAAACAAGAGGACATAGTCTTAGATAAGAGGGGCAAAGGTTTAAAAGTAACATCAGAAAGCATTATTTTACTGAGAGGGTGGTGGATACATGGAACAGCCTTCCAGTAGAAGTGGTAGAGGCCAAAACAGTAATTGAATTTAAGCAAGCATGGGATAGACATAAGGCTATCCTAAACAAAAGATAAATCCAGGTAAAGTATCCATGTAATTGGGCAGACTAGATGGGCTGAAAAGGTTCTTATCTGCCGACATTTTCTATGTTTCTATTTCGGGGCCATGAAATCCCCCATAGAGAAGTAATGGTTCGTCTATTCAGAGACACCAAACAGCAGGGAAAATTAGCTGAAATGCCCTGCTGTTTGGTGGTTTCATTCGTCAGTTTTATTCAAGCGAATCCCATAAGGTTCAATGTTAAAAATATTCGCGTTTTAATTCAATATCTAATAAATTATTTATTATTTTATTCTGCTGTAAAGAGTCTCTTTATTTTTAGATTTTGTAGGATCTGTTAGGCATTTTTTGGGATTTTTTTCTGTTTTTTTTTTCCTTAACAGACCTTTTTGTTATCATTCATAGGATCTATGATCTATGTAAATTCCAGACATTTTCGTTCAGTAGTTTTTTTGCAAACAGCGTTTCAAATTTCAATCTTTCAAGCGTACTGTTTTGGGTTTTTTTCACCACGTTCGTCTGCTTGTCGGGTTTTTCCGGCGGCTGCTCTGCGCTGTGATTGGCAGCTAGTAGGGATTTTCCAGCGTGTTCGATGGGGTTTTTGCAGTGGTTTCTGTGGGGTTTTGGTGAGTGTTTGGTGAGTGTTCAGCGAGTGTTCTGCAGGTTTGCGGCAAGTTTTCCCTGCACTATGGGGGGCTATCTGGGGTGCTTCCTGAATACAGATATAGAATTGCCAAATCGCCCCCCGAAGTGCGGGGAACGAAAAGGTCACCAAACGTGCGGTGACTTTTCGATTCTCTCTGAATAATCCTGATGGTCTCCATTCTGTGGTCAAAGCCACACAGTGAGGAGCAAGTGATGTAAAGATACTCTAGGGGGGGCAGATTATGACCCAAAATATCCCCAAATAGATGCACCCAGTGACACATACAGAGTAAAATATTTTCTTAACTAACCAAAAGAAAATCGAAGTACATGTAAGATATCGGCAACTTAGAGACAACATCATGTTGTTTATTTTATCTGTGAGAAGAGACTGAGGAAAAGGAATGACTCCTGAGATATTTACAGGTTGAGAAAATGTGTTATCAGTAGCGGCATGTGAAGAGACACATATCTGTCAATTCATTCTATCTCATTCACTCAACAATTTATTGAATCATAGAGCAATAGAGCAATTGTCCTAAAGCAGAGAATAAAAAATTCATTCAGTGTAAAAAAAAAATATATATATATATATATGTTTAATATTGCAGAAGCCACCTGCACATCATAGCAATTCAAAGAATTGCATCCCAGAGCTCCTGTGCCACATTCCCCATATGCAGCAAGGAATTCTGGGTAGGATATGCAAATGACCTCTGTCTCACTTTTATGCATCCTGGATCTGTTATTACACAGAACCCTAAAATCAATGCTATGCCACACTGTGGCTTTGTAGCCGAGATAAGGTTTTTGCAACTGGTCAAAGCCACTCCCAGAATTCCTTGCTGCATATGGGGAATGTGGCACAGGAGCTCTGGGATGCAATTCTTTGACTTGCTGTGATGTGCAGGTGGCTTCTGCAATATTAAACACACTTATTATACTGTGGAGGCTTTTTATCTCACTTTTAGTCCTTCACCACAACCCTTATAGACATATATATATATATATATATAAATTCGATAGGCCGTGGTAGTCCAGATGACAAAATTACAAGTATAGCAGTACGTAGTGATACCTTTTTTATTAGACTAACGTTACATTTAAAAGACAAGCTTTCGAGAGTATTCCTCCCTTCCTCAGGTCTTGATGCTAACTCATCAGTTCCTAGAATTGAACTAGGATGTACATGAACTAATTGTGATAATACTCAGCAACATAATAAGAAAGATAATACTTAAGTATTTTTTGGAGGTTAATTTGAAGTGGATATCACTTCAAAAAGAAAAGATACAATATGCAAATAATAGTGCAGTACAATATGGATAAAATAGTAGCTGTATATGCGGGTACACTCACAGCTTACATAGTCTATGATTGGCTCAGTATAATAGTTGCTGTGCTGATTCCCGGGATGGCAACGTCGACTGAATAATGTGGATAGTCTCCTCTTCAATGGAGATGAGGCAGCAGAAGAAGGAAGAGAACCTTTCATAGGGCAAACGTATGCTGCACTTTGGAAACTCCCTAATAACATGTATAAAAGGGGGTGCTCACCTGGAGCAGAGCCTAAGGAACCTGGCTCTGGGTTGAATTGCTGGTGACATCTTAAATGGTGATGTCTTAGCCTCTCATCTATGGTTCTGGAGGCTGCAGGCTGAATGGGAGGCTTCTCTTGGAGGATTTCTGAGGCTGGGAAATTGCAGGCTGGCATGTAATACTAGAAACACACACAGGGTTATTCAAAGAGATCCGAATGGCTGCCATTCGGCTATCCAGAGAGCAGGCAATTCGCCAAATGTTGGTGAATTGCCTGCACATACGGTGCCTGTTCGAGGGCAGTGAAATCCCCATAGAGAAGCAATGCTTAGGTTATTCAGAGAACAAAAACAGCAGTGAAAGGTTCCCGAAATGCCCTGTCATTCGGTGGTTTAATTCGGCAGGTTTATTCAGGCGAATCCCATAGGCTTCAATGTTAAAAATATTCCCATTTTAATTCAATATCTAATAAACCGTTCATTATAATATTCTGTAGTAAAGAGTCTCTTTATTTATCGATTTTTTAGGATATTTTAAGCATTTTTCTGTATTTCTTTTGTTTAAAAAATTCCGATTATTTTTATTTTTTTTTAAACTTTTTTTTCTGTAACAGCCCTTTTTATTATCATTCCCTGGATTCTGGATTCTCTCTTCATGTCCCGATAGAATACAAGAGGAAGGCGTTCTCGCTAATAGCTTCAGTGACCACTGTCTAGTGTACTGTGTGCACAAAATAAAAGCCACAAAATCTCCTCCAAAGGTAATAATCACCAGGTCTTTCAAGAAATTTACTCTTGAATCCTTCCTAAGTGATCTCAAACAGCTCCCATGGTACAGACTAAACCTTATCCCAGACTTGGACTGTGCAATTCAGTCCAAGCTCCTGCAAGTCTGGAATGCCCATGCCCCGCTGCGTAAAGTGCGAGTAAAAGGGGCTCATCTCCCCTGGGTTACAGCTGATTTTACACAAATGTACCGGATTAGAGATTCACTGTGGTCAAATTTCAAGAGTTCTGGTTCCATGAATGATCACTGTGAATACCAACAATGCCAGAACGTATGTACAAAACAAACAAAAATGGCTAAAGCCCAATACTTCAATGAAAATCTAAACAATAACCTATCAAACCCTAGAAAATATTGGAGAATCATAAGTAACATACAAGCACCCACAGTCCACTCCCAGCCGGCTGCTATCAAAGTAAACAACCAAACCCTGCAACACCCCCTAGATGTTGCAAATGCCTTTAATAATTATTTTGTTGGGTGCGCCACCACCCTAATTGCTAAGCTAGCAAATGACACACCTACAGGAAGACCACACACAGGTCAGGCCCCTCCAACCGTGCAGGGACCCCATATCGCAGATAAATTCATTTTTAGACCAGTGCCTGTCAGTGTAGTTACTAAACTGCTCCATAATCAAAAAATGAAATACCAATCTGGACCTGATCAAATCCCAGCAATGCTACTGAAAATCAGTGCCCCAGCAATTGGAAAACCTATTGCAACACTCATCAATGAATCACTGGCAACTGGATACATACCCAAACTATGGAAGACTGCAAGAGTGGTACCTATCCATAAAAGTGGTGACAGTACCTTGGTATCCAACTACCGTCCAATCTCATTGCTCCCCGTTATGTCCAAAATTTTGGAAAAATGCGTGTGCACACAATTACGCGATTATTATCAATCGTCAAACTATTTAACCCCAGATCAATCCGGCTTTCGTCCAAATCACTCAACTACAACCGCCCTTTTAAAAGTTTGCAATGATACCCAAGATGGCATGGAACAAGGAGACCTAACTGGGACCATCTTTCTTGATTTTGCCAAGGCCTTTGACACAGTAGACCATGGCATCTTATTACAAAAACTTAAAAACTCTGGTATTGGTCATCACACGCTAACCTGGTTTGAATCATATGTATCCAACCGATCGCAACATGTGTCCATCTCTGGCAGCTCCTACCCCCCCCCCCTCAGAGTCATGTGCGGTGTACCCCAAGGCTCAATACTCGGCCCCCTGCTATTCACATTATTCATAAATGATCTGCGCAACGTCTGCAAAGCCTCAACTGTACACATGTATGCAGATGACACCATAATCTATACCAGCAAACCAGATCTCCCACAGCTGGAGGCCGTGCTGCAGGAACAATTCACAGAGGTAGAAAAGTGGATCACAGATAACAAACTTTTTCTAAATACTGACAAAACTGTAACAATGCTCTTTGGAACAGCACCTAAACTTCATAAACTGTAAAATCCCCATCTACATGTCAGGACAAAATCAAATGGCACGCTGACCAGTCACTTCTTTCAAATATCTAGGTATGTGGTTAGACCTGAATCTATCCTTTGGCACCCACATAGAAAAACTCTCATCCAAACTTTACCCCAAACTAGGTGCCCTGTACAGAAACAAATCCTGCCTGAGCCCCACGGTAAGAAAGCAGATTGTACAACAAATGCTTATGCCGGCTATTGAATACGGAGATGTAGTGTATGCAGCAGCCCCACAAACACACCTTCAGAAACTTACTACATTGTATAACTCATTCTGCCGCTTTGTGCTACAATGTAACTACATGACCCACCATTGTGACATGTTAAAAGAACTAAACTGGCCGTCGCTGGAATCTAGACGCACCCTTCACCTTTCCAACCTGGTGTTTAAGAGCTTTTCTGGGAAGCTGCCACCCTACCTGAATAGACTGCTTCCCTCAGCAGTTCCCTCATCCTATAACCTCCAATCCAGGACCAGCACTTTACTTGCAATACTACAATACAAAAAGAAAGTGTCTCAATCCTCATTTTCCTATAGAGCGCCGCATTTATGGAATAACCTTCCAGACACCATCAAATCTTCCCCCAGTCTTAAGTCACTCAAGAGCTCCTTACTAGCATACCTCGGTATAGAATGCACCTGTAAACATGTAACCTAGTAACTATATTACTTACATATTTATTTTCCGTGTTAATCTGTATATTTGTGTTTTGTTTTTAATATCTTGCATTTATCACTTTGTATTTCTGTAACAACTGTAAAATTTCAATGCTCTTGAATCCAGGACATACTTGAAAACGAGAGAAATCTCAATGTATCCTTCCTGGTAAAATCCTTTATAAATAAATAAATCTCATGTGTAAAATTTCAGTCATTTTCGTTCAGTAGTTTCTTTGCAAACAGCGTTTCATTTTTCACACATTCAAGCAAATTGTTTTTCTAATTTATTCACTGCATTCGTCTGCGGTGTCGGCTTTTTCTGGCAGCTGTGCTGCATGTGATCGGCTCCTGCTCAGGTTTTTTCCTGCGTTTTCGGCTGGTTAATCCAGATGTTTTTGCGGGTTTCGGTGTGCGTTTGCCCTCGTTTTGCGGTGAGTTTTCAGTGGGTTTGCGGTGAGCTTTCCCTGCAATTCGGGGACCCTGTGTTGCTTGCTGAATACACTGCAGGGTCGCCGAAATGGGATCGCCAAATCGTACCGAATTGAAGAGAACGAAAAGTCACCGAACGTGCGGTGGCTTTTCGATTCTCTTTGAATAACCCTGTTAGTGATTCAGAATACTTACCTTATTGTCCAGTGTTGATTGAAGGCAATGGGCCGCAGCTTATAGCTCACACTATCCTTTATATATTTATTTGAAGTTGTGTTATTTTTATGTAAAGATGATAGATGATGTAACAGGTGCATCATAGCTGACATCCTACACAGTCAGAGTCCCTCTTTTGAGTCCTGCAATACAATACTTATTCCTCCTCCTCTCCCCCCCCCACCCAGCATTATCGGATAGGAGATTGTATTACACTGAATTATTATTTTTATTATTCTTTATTTATAAAGCGCCAGCATATTCCGCAGCACTGAATAAAGTCAGATAACTGTCAGTAGCGGAAAAAAATAAAACTACATTACTGGGGAAATATGTTATAACAGGTTACTGCTTTATATAATTTTTTTTTACTATTAGTGAATGTGGACTTTTTAACAGTGGAGTTTAACACCGTGTATTACAATGTCTTCT
This sequence comes from Leptobrachium leishanense, assembly GCA_009667805.1. Classification (NCBI taxonomy): domain Eukaryota; kingdom Metazoa; phylum Chordata; class Amphibia; order Anura; family Megophryidae; genus Leptobrachium; species Leptobrachium leishanense. The sequence continues at coordinate 120,664,600 of CM019073.1, forward strand.
CTGACAATTCTGCTTCAGGAGGAGGGGGCGCATGATGTGTTGGAGAATTGAAAAGAGAGATTGAGTTTCCATACAATGCAATTATAATAGCTTGCCCTGTTTTTACCCTGGATGAACAAAGCTTTGATATCACTCATCACATCTTTATCATTGATCTAATAGATTAGAAAACAAAGAACAAACCAAGAAAAGAAACAAACAAATCAAGAAAAGGTTAACATGACTAACTGGCAGTATTTTATGTTGCGTGCGAAGCATTATGGGCCCTATTACATTCTTCGCGCACAATTTTGCGCGTGCACAAAAACGTATTAACGCGAGGGGAAAAACCCTGAGCTGAACGTCGTATTACGACAATCGCGCGCAAAATGCTCGTTAACGTCTAACGCGAGTGACCCTGCGCGAACCCTGCGCGAGCGCAAGTTCATGCGCGCATCCCATACTTAACATTGTGAGCGCAAATGCGTTTGTGCGCTGGTACACGCATCGTATTACAATCTTAACGCAAATTTTAACGGACAACGTTTGCGCGCATAATTTTAACGTCTTTTAAAAGCTGGTGTTAATGGCAAATCTGAACATTCTGGCCGAAACCAAATACACCAGCCCAAAAAAAAAATACAGCTCAGTATAGTTACACATTCTACACATACCCAAACAATGAAATGGAGATGGTGTACGTGTTTTTATTATTGATGCAGCATATATACTCAGATTGATTTTGACAGGCACAAAAACTTAACGAGAGACAATTGTGGTTCTTAATTCTGATTGGCTGAATCGCGTAAAAAAACTGTCTGCCCACCGATTTCTGCGCGCAACGCAGAAAGTTTTCGCGCGTATTTTTTAAGTGCAATATTTTCGGACGGATGAAGAAATGCGCTCGGATTGTAATACCAGCGTTAATTTACGCGAGTTAATGTTTAACGCTGTGAGCAAAAAAAATTGCGCTGCGCGAGCTTTTTTGCGCAAGGAATGTAATAGAGCCCTATGTCTGGGGAACTAAAAGTTGCTCTTTAAACATAGAAACATAGAAAATGTCGGCAGATAAGAACCTTTCGGCCCATCTAGTCTGCCCAATTACATGGATACTTGACCTGGATTTATCTTTTGTTTAGGATAGCCTTATGCCTATCCCATGCCTGCTTAAATTCAATTACTGTTTTGGCCTCTACCACTTCTACTGGAAGGCTGCTCCATGTATCCACCACCCTCTCAATAAAATATAATACTTCTTGATGTTACTTTTTAAACCTTTGCCGACGATCCGCCGAAAGCCACCGATCCGCCAAACTGACCACCGCACGCCGCTGAAAAAAGCCAATCAGACAGCAAACGTCGCCGAACTGGTAAAAAAAAAACCAGAGCTCTGTTATTTTAAAAAAGGTGTTTAAAACTATAAAAATGCATGACAATGCATGGAAATATAAAAAAGGTCCTAGAAAAAAATAATAAAACGGTCTGTTACAGAATGTAAAAAAAAAATGCCATTAAAATAATGGGAATCAAAAATTTTGCCTAAATCTTTTTTCAAAAAATACCACAAAAATTCTAAAAAATAAATAAATAGAAAGGCTATTTGCTGAAACTGAAAAGAATAAACGGCTGAATAAAAAAATAAGAACAGTATTATTTTTTACATTGCATCCTATGGGATTCGCCTGTTTAAACCTGTCGAACTAAACCACTGAAAATCTGGGCATTTCGCCAACATTTCCGTGCAGTTCGGCATTCTCTGAATAGATTAACTATTACTTCTCAATGGGAAAATTTCGCTACAGTCGAAGGTTGCCAAATTGCGGAGAACTGAGGCGAACTGCATTGTATCTCACTGTCAATTTTGCTAGTACAAAGCGAATTGAATGCTCTCGGAACACGAAATTGCACCATACAGTGAAATTCACAGTTCGGTGCAATTCAGTGGCAAGTTCAGCATTTATTGAATCATCCCTATACTGTAAAAAAAAAAAGAGAAGCCGTTTGCATGAAAAGTGTGTGTTGGAGAATTCACAAATAAGGAGTGGAATCATGCTACTCAAACCAAGTAGTCATATGTATCATACTTTTGCTATTTTATTATATACAGTATATGGAAGGGACAAGTGTCCTGGCAAATACAGAACCTTGGTAGACTAATTATAAAAAAATATACAGGGTTATTCAAAGAGAATCGAAAAGTCACCACATGTTCGGTGACGTTTCATTCTCTTCAATTCGGTGCGATTTGGCGATCCCATTTCGGCGACCCTGCAGTGTATTCAGCAAGCACCACAGGGCCGCCGAATTGCAGGGAAAAGCCGATGAACACTCATCGTAAAACCTGGTGAACGCACACCGAAACCTGCAAAAATATCTGGATTAACCCCGCCGAACACGCTGGAGAAACCTGAGTCGCCGTCGATCACAGCGCAGAGCAGCCGCCGGAAAGACCCGACACCGCAGACGAATGGAGTGAAAAAAGAAAAGTTTGCTTGAATGTTTGAAAAGTGAAACGCTGTTTGCAAAGAAACTGCAGAACGAAAATGCCTGGAATTTACATATAAGATCCAATGAATGATAATAAAAAGGGCTGTTACAGAAAAAAGAAAAAACGATTAAAAAAAAACCCGGAAAAGTTTTTCGTAAAAAATCCCGAAAAATGCCTAAAAGATCCTAAAAAATCTAAAAATAAAGAGACATTTTACTGCAGAATAAAATAATAAAGGGTTTATTAGATATTGCATTAAAACGGGAATATTTTTAACATTGAAGCCTATGGGATTCGCCTGAATAAACCTGTCGAATGAAACCACCGAACGACAGGGCATTTCAGGAACCTTTCACTGCTGGTTTTGTGTTCTCTGAATAGCCGAAGCATTGCTTCTCTATGGGGATTTCATTGCCCTCGAACAGGCACCGTATGTGCAGGCAATTCGCCAACATTTGGCGAACTGCCTGCTCTCTGGATAGCCGAATGGCCAGGTAAGGTAACCGAACGCTGAATGTCACTGTTAGGTTACCTTCCGCCAGCAATTCGGATCTCTTTGAATAACCCTGATAATTATAAAAGGGAGAGGATTATAAAAAAACACAACTCCTCTTAGGCTAGGGTCAGACGAAAGCATTTTTCCCGCGAACGTGAAAAAGTGCGTCCGAACGCATTGACGTATTTTTTCACGGAATGCGCAAAAACGGTCAGACGACGCGCATTTTTGGGCGTGATTTTGTACGGATCGTCAATAAAACTCTTTTTGCGTCTGGACGTTATGTAGGCCGGACATTAGCAGCGTCTGACATCTCCTAATCACACACACACGCCGCTATGCCGCAGCTGCGCACTCAGTACGTCAGTGCTAGCGGTTCAGCGTTCTCAGAAAAATGCGTTCAAATTCCACTTGCGTTGCACGGCCGGACTTTTGTGCGGCCGTACATCGTATATTGTCCGTCATTGCCCGTAATCTGCTGCTAGTGCGGCCGTAATTATGTGCGCCAGAACGCACGTTAAAAGTGCGCTGGTCTGACCCCAGCCTTAGGTGTATCTGATGTTGGAATTTATTCTACAAACATAATATTTTCTTCTCCATAAGAAGGTTTTAAACTTTCTAAGTTTCATTGTCACGTAAAAAAAGCATTTAATTATACATTAAGTTCCATTCAAGTGAGCTAAAGTTTAATGCGTCACTAACTGCTTATTACCCAGCCTCTTGCTGAGACATAATTACAAAGGATTGCAGAATCAGACCGACAGATGCTGTAGGAGCAGGAATATGTAGGTATACACACTTTGATAATAATATATGATAACTATACAGAAGAACATGCAGCAGTATTGTATATTATGAGCAGCTAATACTGATGCAGATTCTGCATTACTTTATAGAAAAATTCTTTTATTTGTATATTCAAATCCGGGCTGGTATAGAGGTTTCTTGTAAAACTTAACCCAAAACAGTACACTTTGAGAAATTGGCTAACTAGGCATAATTTGTGATTTTTTTTAAAAAAAAAAATATTTTTGCCTAAATCACCAGTTGCTATCTCAGAGATATGGTACAAAAATAATATACTAGTCTAGCAACCTTTCAATAAACAATGCTACGATGAGGATTCTATTCACTAAAAAAAAGTACGATTTCTCAACATTTCAGATCATTTTTATAAAGTGTGACTGGTGTGAAAAGGCCCGCTTAAATTTTATTTTTTTTAAAAAAAAAAACTTTCCCTCTGACCCCAAACTCCAACAGGGTTATTCGGAGAGAACCGAAATTTTGGTGCTCTCTGATGTGTTGCACTTCGGTGAGTTTGATTCGCTGACCCTGTGGTGAATTCAGCATTAACCGCATGGTCCCCGAAGTGCGGAGAATCGGCCGCCGAATGTCGAGGCCAACCCGCCGGACAGCCGCCACAAATCCACCGGTTGCTGCCGCCAACCTGCGGGACAGCCGCTGTCAACCCACCGTCCGCTGCCACCAACCCACTGGCCGCTGTTGCCAACCCGCCACACAGCCGCCAGATGCACTCGCAACCTGCCACAAACCAGCCGAACAGACCGCCTAACACAGCCGCCGAACGCAGCAGAAAAAAGCTGACAAGCCACCGAACGGGTAAAAAATAATAATTGATTGAAACTTTAAATATTTTAAACGCTGTTTGCAAAAAAAACTACTGGGCAAAAATGTCTGGAAATAACATAAAAGGTCCTATGAATAATAATAATAAAAAGGTCTGTTACAGAAAAAAGAAAAAAGGCTATTTAAAAAAAAATAATCGGAAAAATTATTTTGCCGAAAAAATCCCGAAAAATGCCTTAAAAAATCCTAAAGAATAAATAAGAAGACTTTTTGCTGCAGATTAAAAGAACAGTTTAATAGATATTGTGTAAAAACGGGATTATTTTTAACTTTGAAACCTATGGGATTCGCCTGATTAAACCTTCTGAATGAAACCACCGAATATCAGTACATTTCACTGACATTTCTCTGCTGTTCGGTGTCCTCTGACTAGGTTAACCATTGGGTTAATCTATGGGGATTTCACTGCTGCCAAAGCTTGCCAAATTTTGGCGAAATAAGGTGAACAGCCTGCTTTCTGAATAGTCGAATGGCCACGAAATTGCACCGTACGGGGAAATTCACTGTTCGGTGCAATTTCGGGGCCAGATCGTCTCTCTCTGAATTACCTTTTTAGTCACTTTAACTATACAACACTGCTATTCCTAACCCTATCAGGGTTATTCAAAGAGATCCGAATTGCTTGAGAAAGGTAACCGAACGCTGAAAATCAGCATTCGGTTACCTTTCTTGGCCATTCGGCTATGTCGGATATAATCTCTGCACGTGAATACAACACGTTTATATATATTGGATTTATCAGCCAAGCCTCCAATATGTCTATATTGGACTTACTGGACCTACCTCGGCAGTCGCCTCAATATATCAGGGATTATTATTTCATAAGAAACTTATACGAGACACAAATATCAATCGTCTATATCTCTTAGAAATTATCCTGAATTCTTTTAATTGTCTGTGTTTTGCTTTAAAAAATACAATAATCAATAATCGGATAAAAATATATATATATTTATTACGTATACAAAAGAATTTCAAATCTCATATCATAAACAACAATTTATAAACCACACTCCATCAGCATATAAAAACTAGCTTCACAATATATGTATCTCTGGTTAGTAACTGCATATATGATTAATATCATTTACCTTATCAGTTAGTAACTAATACACAAATGGTTAATAAACATTTCTGCTTAATACAACATGCATTTCCCAGCAAACAATGTTTAACCAGCCAGCTCTTATAGATATATATATATCTCTGCTACATGGATCAACAAAAGATGAGTTAATTTGATGATAAGTAATAAAAACTTATTTAGTGAATCCTCCCCTAATCTCGAGAATTAAACTTCTAATCTTTTGCTTTTTATTTTGTAGTTATATAATTCCTTGCTCATTAATTTTAATCACAGTAATTTCCAAATTCAATATATATTGGTATCAATCTTGCAACATGTCTTTAGGAATAAATCCTTATATCCACTTCTTCATATTTCTATCTGCAGAATAGAAAATACTTAGAATTTGGATTTTAACCGTATCCGAGAAGTCTCAGTCTGCGTTGCAAAATCTCTACAAATATTTTTACATTAATTCCTTATTTCATACATTACCTGTCCAATTTGGATGTTGATGAGTCTGCCTTGGAATTTTCTATGTGATGCTTTGTTTTGGAATATGTGAAAATTATCGATATTAGATAATCAATGCATGCGAGTTAGAGATTTGGTGAGAATATTGATTGCCTCATGTCTTGGGATCTGAGTGCATGGCGATGTGAGTCTGATGTGAGTCTCCGTCTGATCTCCGACTTCTCAGAGTGTCATGTATAATGAATGTCTGAGCGCATGGTGATGTGACTCTCTCCGCTGGAATCTCTGACTGACTTACCAAAAACTTTTTCCCGCTTATTATAGCCACACAGTTAATATTAATGATAATATAAATCATTATTTTTACTATCCTGTAGAGGGCAGTGTTGCACTTCTAATTTAATTCCAATTAATTCCCCAATTTCTTTTTCTCGGTCTTTATCTAGGGTCACAAGGTCAGACTGGCTTAACAAAGAACCTTGTCTTCTAACTAGACTCTAGACTGTCTCTTGAGATTTATAGCTTTCTTCCCTTTTGGTTGCTAAGAGCCTTATCAGCTAAATTCTTTTCTGGTTACAGAATATTCTTCAGTGATTTCTTTTATTTATCAATTATACTTTCTACAATATTTATTGGAGTATATATTTCATACTGTAATTGTAATAAAATATACCTTGATTATAAACATATATTTTGTGAATATAATTCTATATTACAAAACATTTAACTCTTATTCCTATACCCAAAAACAAAATCTCTTTTGTTTTAAAACTTAGAATAGACCAATAAATTTACTTATGACACGTCTTAACATTATCTCACATTCATTCTAGGTTCCTTCATGTCTGGGACTTCTTAACCCAGGAATGAACTTTGTAAAAAAAATCTTGTTCATTTCTAAACCTAGAGAATACTTTGAAAGAAAAACTGTCTTTAAAACAAAATGGCTACAGGCATCCATTTTAAATTCGCCTTTTCTGTGTAATATACCCGACAGCTATCCAGAGAGCAGGCAATTCACCAAATCCTGGCGAATTGCCTGAACATACGGTGCCTGTTCGGTGCCTCTTCGAGGGCGGTGAAATCCCCATGAAAAAGCACTGCTTCGGCTATTCAGAGAACACAAACCAGCAGTGAAAGGTTCTCGAAATGCCCTGCCATTCGGTGGTTTAATTCGGCAACTTTGTTCAGGAGAATCCCATAGGCTTCAATGTTAAAAATATTCCGGTTTTAATTCAATATCTAATAAACCATTCATTATACAATTCTGCAGTAAAGAGTCTCTTTATTTATAGATTTTTTAGTATATTTTAAGAATTTATCAGATTTTCTTTTAAGTCCGATTTTTTTTTTTTTTTAAGTTTACTTATTTTTTCTGTAACAGCCCTCTTTATTCTCATTCATTGGACCTCATATGTAAATTTCAGACATTTTCGCTCAGTAGTTTCTTTGCAAACAGCGTTTCACTTTTCAAACATTCATGCAAACTGTTTTCCTAATTTATTCACTTCACTCTGCGGTCTCGGCTTTCTCGGCTTTTTCCGGCAGCTTCGCTGCATGTGATCGGCTCCTGCTCGGGATTTTCTGTGGTTTTCAGCAGGTTAATCCAGATGTTTTTGTGGGTTTTCGGACGTGCATTCGCTGGGTTTTGCGGTTCGTGTTTGTCGGGTTTGCGGTAGCTTTCCCCTGCAATTCGGGGACCCTGTGGTGCTTGCTGAATACACCGCAGGGTCACCGAAATGGGATCGGCAAAAGGAACCGAATTGAAGAGAACGAAAAGTCACCGAACGTGCGGTGAGTTTTCGAATCTCTTTGAATAACCCTGTATATCTCTAACTGTTCTGACACTCAAAGGAAGGCCGTAACTCTGGCCCCAAACTAGGCTGCAGAAACTAAAAACACATTAAAAGTTGCAAAATAAACACCAATGATCCCCAAAAACCTTTGCAGACGCGCACAGTATTGTGAAATAGCTGAACAAGATGCGGTTTCTGAGATAGGGGGACAGGACACCAGCTGAACCTGTGAGTGCGGATATTTTAAATCCACATTGTGTGCGATATACTTAGATTTCAGGCCAGAAATATACATGTTAGTAATGGGGCCACATTACACTCTTGACGTAAACGTGAACGCTCACTTGCGTGAGCATTACCGTTTGCTGCGGCGTTTACCGCATATTATAATCCAAATGCAAACGGGTGAAGTAACCCGTTATCGTTTGGTGCCTTGCACTTTTCAGCGCGAGGTTACTGTACTTTGTGCTCCCTATGCTTAACATGGGGAGCACAAAGTGTTAATCAGCTTTAGTATTACAAAGTCCTAACGCTAATTAACGTCTGGCTGTGGTTAGCAAAAAGATAATCAGAGCCAGGACTTGGTGTTAATGGATTCCGCTTCTGCAGAATCCGTTAACACCATCCAGAAAAAATAAAAAAAACAATTGTATACTCACCTCCTGTCCCGCGACTCCGACCACCACCTCCTTCCGGCGGGAGCAGGGAAAGACTGGGGGGAAAAGTCCCCCCAGTCTCTCCCTGCGTATCACTACGCCGACAGTCATGTGACCGGCAGGGGGAAACTCAATGGAGTCCTATGGACTCCATCGAGTGGATGCTCGTAGCTGCGCGGTAACACCGCGCGGTAACAATGCAGGCAGCATTTTTTGTGCCTGCATTGTAATCCAGCGTTAAAACGCGCGCACAAGGGGGAAAGCTGCGGGCGTTTTAACGCTTGGATTGTAATATAGCCCCTGATGTTTCACTAATAATAAAACCACGGTGCAAGTTGCATGTTTAAAGTAATTATGTGGACTGTAAAATGTGGGTTATAATATAAAATATGGACTTTACTGCAAATGAAAACATTTATAATATTAATATTGCAAGTTACTATTTAAAGTAAAATAGTGGATTTTATTGTAGGGTATTGCGAGTTATGGGTTTACTGGAACATAAGGGAGTTTACAGTAGGGCATTGTGCATTGGAGCAAAGCAGTTGCTCTGTATTTTTTATTATTTATATATATGTATTTTACTTAGATAGTTACATAGGCTGAAAAAAAAAGTGCTTCTATCGGGTTCAGCTTTTCACACATTACCTACTGCTGTTGATCCAAAAGAAGGCAAAATACCCAGTCTGAAGCGCTCGTCAATTTTACTAGATTTCAGATTTCTCCTTGGATCAAGAAGCTTTTACCCTCAGATTAAATATTGTAACTCTTAATATTCTGTGTCTGCAGGAAGTCATCCAGTCATTGCTTAAAAGTCTGTACAGTCTCTGACCCAACCACCTCAACAGGCAGAGAATTACACAGCTTTATTGTTCTCACTGTAAAATAACCCTTCCTATGCTTTAGGCCGAATTTCCTTTCATCCAGTTTAAGGCTGGGGTCAGACCAGCGCACTTTTAACGTGCGTTCTGGCGCACTTAATCACGGCCGCACTAGCAGCAAATGACGGGCAATGACAGCCAATATACGAAGTACGGTCGCACGAAAGTCCGGCCGCGCAACGCAAGTGGAAAATGAACGGATTTTTTCGAGAACGCAGAACCTCTAGTACGGACGTACAGAGTGCGCTGCGCCCGCTAGCGGTGTGTGTGTGTGATTTGGAGACGTCAGACCCTGCTCGTGTCCGGCCAACATAACGTCCAGACGCAAAAAGTTTCCTGGTTTGGATTCGTAAAACATCACGCACGAACATGCGCATCGTATGACCGTTTTCGCATATTCCGTGAAAAAAATACATCAATCCATTCGGACGCACTTTTTTACGTTCGCGTGTAAAAATGCTTTCGTTTGACCCTAGCCTAAATGGGTGACCTTGTGTCCTGTGTATAGACCTGTTAATGAATAGGTTATCAGACAATAGTTTATAATGGCCCCGTATATATTTATATAAGGTTATCAGATCCCCTCTAATGCGCCGTTTCTCTAAACTAAACAGGTTTAAGCTCGTTAGTCTTTCCTCATAACTTAAACCTTCCATTCCACTTATTTATTCGCCCGTCTCTGCACTTTTTCTAGCTCTATAATATCTTTTTTTAAGACCGGTGCCCAAAATTGCACGGCATATTCAAGTTGCGTCTTACCATTGATTTATACAGAGGCAAAATTATGTTTTCATCCCGAGAGTGAATTCTCATTTTAATGCATGCCAATACCTTGCTGACCTTGGCGGCTGCTGTTTGACATTGCACATTGTTACTTAGTTTGAAGTCTATGATTATTCCCAAATCCTTCTCCTGCTTTGATTTTCCTAACTCTGTACCATTTAGGGCAGGGGTCAAAATTTCTGCTCGCATTTGGCGAGTGGAAATTAAGCGTGGGCGAGTGGAACTGCATTCGCAGGCCGCACAATAAATTATATTGTGCCGCCTGCGCTGCGTATTCCGGTGGCAGCCGTTTTTTTTATTATTTATTTTGGCCGGCAGAAGTCACTTCCGGCACGCTAACAGCTCCGCATGCCCTTCTTACGCTCACTTTTCCAGCTGTAGCTGGGCGTGCCCTGTGTCTCTCGATGTTGCACTCACTGACGCTGCTTCGGGGAGACGTCGGGTTGAACCTCTTACTGATTCGGGATGTTTGCTCGGTGCAGTTTCCCGTGTTACGTTCACATGGTGCAGCAAACGGATCACAGGCGAGTGTGCCGAGCAAAACTCCAAGATCAGAAAGAGGTTCAACCCGTCTCCCCGAAGCGGTATCAGTGAGTGCAGCATCGAGAGACCTCAGAGTGCCACAATAGGGGGCGCAAATTCCTTCTCCCGCCCCCCTTTTACCGGACCTCGCTGCTGCACGCTGGATCTCCCTTCACACTGCACCCCTCATCTTCTGGGCACAGTGTGAAGGAAGATCCGGTGAGCCTCAGCGAGTGAGGGAAGAAGGGATTATCCCTGCCCCCTCATTCTACTACTCGCGAGGACAGGTAAAGGGAGGGGGATGAATTAAAGAGGGGGGATGAATTGCAGGGGAGGGGGAAAAATAAATTGCAGGGGAGGGGGGAATAAATTGCACTGGAGGGGGAAATAAATTGCAGGGGAGGGGGATGAATTGCAGGGGAGGGGGAGAAATAAATTGCACTGGAGGGGGAGAAATAAATTGCAGGGGAGGGGGGAATAAATTGCAGGGGAGGGGGGAATAAATTGCAGGGGAGGGGGGAATAAATTGCACTGGAGGGGGAAATAAATTGCAGGGGAGGTGGATGAATAAATTACACTGGAGGGGGAGAAATAAATTGCAGGGGAGGAATGAATTACAGGGGGGAGGAATGAACTACAGGGGGGAGGAATGAACTACAGGGGGGAGAGGAATGAACTACAGGGGGGAGAGGAATGAACTACAGGGGGGAGAGGAATGAACTACAGGGGGGAGAGGAATGAACTACAGGGGGGAGAGGAATGAATTACAGTGGGGGAGAGGAATGAATTACAGTGGGGGAGAGGAATGAATTACAGTGGGGAAGAGGAATTAATTACAGTGGGGAAGAGGAATTAATTACAGGGGGGAGAGGAATGAATTACGGGGGGGAGAGAAATTAATTAAAGGGGGCCCTTGGCAGAACTAACATCTCCCGTGAGGGGTCATAACTGGTGAAATGGTGGCGTAGGCATTTGAGGTTCAGCAAAATATATCTATTTTTAAAGAAAGATGAGTGATACGGAAAGAGCAAAAAAAGAAAAACAATGGGATGGAAGTATCTCACACGAATATTAATGGATTCATCTGTATAAGCATTCAAGGGGGAAAACTGACTCTGGGGTCTTCTAACATCTATTGATAACCTGGCATACGAACAATTAAAAGAGAGTATTCGGTTCCCCTTGATATATCGGATGAATAAACCTCAAACTAATTTGGTCCTAAAAACTGTTGGAGAGGAGTGTGTACTTGGAAGATATTACTTGGGTCTGATGTCTGGATATACATGTATCTGGGGTCTCAGTCCGGTTATTAAAGTTATTTATTTTTGTAACTTTATTCTGAATAAAACCTTTAACAGTGTAATTTCATAAGATAAATTTAAGACGGTGTGTTTAGGGGCGGAGTTCAGGGCAGGGTAGGTGGGGCAACTGGTGGCGAGTAACTCTTAAGGTCTGGCTAGTAGCTTGGGACTTGAAATTTTGAGCCCTGATTTAGGGTATAAGTTGCTTGTGTCTTCTTCACTCCAAAGTGCATAACCTTGCATTTATCTAAATTAAACTTCATCTGCCATTTAAGTGCCCAGTCTCCCAATCTATCTAAATCCCCAAGGCTGTCTTTAACGCAGGGCAAAAGGGGCAGTTGCCCCGGGCCCAGTCATTGTTGAGGGGCCCAAAGCAGCTGCCCCTTGGGCCCGGGTAAACTGTGGATGACTGCTGCCATTGCTAGCGGAATGCATTAACAGCATTTCGCTAGCAGACCCCTCGACTGGCCATGTCTTCTTGCGAGCGCCAGCGTTTTCCCTCACACGGCCGCCGTCCTGTGAAGGCTGGGACACGGCCTACAGGCAAAATCTTGCGAGATCTCGCGAGAGCGTGTCACAGCCTTCAGAGGCCGGCAGCCATGTTAGGAGAATGCTGGCACTTGGAGGAACACACAGGTCATCTGATCCTCCGGAGTACATATAATTCTGGGGGGTCTGTGCTGGACATATATAATTCTGGGGGCCAGTTCTTTATGTTTATATTATTAAAGTTTTTTGAGACAAGTCTATGATGTATTTGTGTTTTTTTTTTTTTGAGATATTGGGGGTGGAGAGCAAACTTATGCGGTGGGCGGGCTTTCGGGGGGGGTGCAAGAAAATGTTTGACCAGGGTCCAATCAATATTAAAGACGGGCCTGTAAATCCCTCTGCAGCGAAGTAACATCCTGCTCACATTGTATTACTTTTCCTAGTTTTGTGTCATCTGCAAACACTTATGTATGACTTTTGATGCTCTATTTCAAGGTTGCTTATAAATAGAATTGGTCCTATTACAGACCCCTGAGGGACACCACTTACCACTCTTGTCCATCTTTAAAATTTACCATTTTTGACCACTCTCTGTTCCCCGTCTTATAGCCAGTTTTCTGTCCAAGTAAAATAATTTTCATCTAGACCAATTTTTCAATGTTTCATAAAACCATTGCTGATTTTTTTCCAATTACATTATACCTCCCAATAAATTCCTGAATATTCTCCATTCGTAAGAACCTCAAATACTTTCCAAGCCACAGATGTTAAGCTTACAGGTCTTTAATTCCCAGGCATACATTTTGAACCTTTCTTGAATATAGGGACCACGCCAGCTTTTCTCCAATCTTCTGGCACTATTCCTGAAAGAAAACAATCTTGAAAGATTAAAAACAGAGGTTTGCATATTTCAACACATAGCTCCCTCGTTACTCACGGGTGAATTCCATCCGGTCCTGGGATGTATGCACATAATTTTGTTTCAAGTGCTTGACCCCTTCACTATCAAGTGATTTTACAAAAAATAAAAGTGGCAGGAACCATTGTTTTGTTGTAAAATCATTTTTAGTTAATTATACAGTAAGAAATATGTGGGCTTTTTACGATTGTATTTCTTACTATAAATAACCTATTTTGGCCAGTAGATGGAATCATCTAGTGCCAAACTGAGTTACAGCTCGATAACCCCCCCCCCCCCCCCATCGGCTGCTGAATCCCGGATGTCAGGGCATTCAACCACTGATTTTCCACAGTTTTAGCTCTTTGGACGTTATGCAAACAGGGCTAAAACTTTGGGGACAGCTTCGGCAAACCAAAAGCAAACAAAATTTGTTTGCAGCAAGCAAATTTAATTTGCTTTTGGGTTGCAGATGTGCAGGTCGAGATACCTCGATATCGGGACACCGGATGGTGCATTTTGAAGCCTGCGATATCTCGATCTTGGTATTGTAGGAGTTAAAAAGTACATGAGACAAGGATACTATAAGTAATAAACCTCTGTACATGGGATACATAATGATTTGGGGTGCGGATATTAATAAAGTAAATACAGGTAACTGAGGTAAATAGCAGGTACACTGATCTGCAGTATGCTGAAAGCTGCTGAATTGAATATGTAGGTTAAACTCTTTGTGAGCAGAAAATAAATGGTTTAAACTGCTAAAATGCATATTTTACCAGACTGGATTTATAAATGCTCACACAAAGTAATAATTCTAGTTCTTTCAATTCAATAGTTCTTTAATTTAACCCATTAACTAAAAAATGTGCAGATGTGACTTTGCATTGAAAGGCAATAAAACCCTAAAGTAACATGTAAAATCTCATTTGCATAACTTTTTTATGCAAGATTAGTGTGTGTGCTGTGGAGAGAAAACCAAAATTCTCTGTTAGATCTCATCCTTGTCATCCTACATTACTGTAAAGAAGCACCAAGGCCCACCCTCACTGTAAAGGAAAGCTTCGTACTGAAGTATTAAAGCTGTTGATATATTTGTTTCTACATCAACATACTATTGTTTTGCCAGAATTATTCTAAATCTGTGTATATATATATATGCTGTAAGGAACCCCAGGGGTACACATGCGTCTTAACACAGTCCTGGTATAAATAAGCAGTCCTTTTCCCCCCCATTTTTTTAATTTCGTTCAGCAGCAACAGAACAAACAGCTTTCTTCAGCAAAACAGTAAATAAAGTTGCACTGCGTAGTGAGTTTAAGTAATCTCACCCAGAGTCCAGAGTTCTGTCTGACTTTCAGCTAACCCCTTCTCTCACCTGTGTCACTTTTTTTTTTAACAGGAAGGGCTGTAGGGGAAGTACCTTCCCTCCCAAGTTAAACCCCTTCTTTGCTCTCAGCCATGCTGACTCTGCACAATGCAGAAAAAATGGTTCCATGCCTATTCCCTATCAGGGCGCTGCAGAGACCAGAAGCATCCAGCTCACTTCACGTACAAAACACAAGAAAAAAGGTTGTCATTTGCACTCACCACTGTAGCTCCATGCGAAACAAAACACACCAGAGGTTTTGGTTTACTTGAATGGCCACTACAGTGCAAGCCCACCTGCCACGTCACGGCAGGGCCGGTGCAAGCATTTTTGTCTACTCAGGCGAAGGTGCGTTTTGGTGCCCCCCCCTCCAATATCGGCATAGAGATGCATAATAATAGTCTCTATCAGGATTATTTAGTGTCTTCTCACCGAAAGTAAAGGACGCTGAATGTTGCTCTTGCAAGGACAACCTCTAGCAGTGGTCTGAGTCACTAATTGATTGGCACTGTGGCACAGGAGTGTCACCAAAACTATGCTGTGGATGGTGGTGCCGCTTCTGTGCCACATTGCCAATACCCACAATATAATACCAGTGGCACAGCTTCCGCACCTTACCACTTTTTGTGGTGGGCCTGTGGCTGCCTTTCTCATTCGGGCCACTGACGTACAGTCCACTGTCCAGCAGGGTCCTCCTCAGGGTGTCAGTCTGTAGATACTGCTCCCACTGGAGACTATTCTATTTAACAGTGATATAGAAAGGGTAGTAGATACTTGGAATAAACTCCCAGTGGGAGCAGTAACAGCGATATAGAAAGGGTAGTAGATACTGCTCCCACTGGGAGGTTATTCCATGTAACAGTGATATAGAAAGGGTAGTAGATACTGCTCCCACTGGGAGGCTATTCCATGTATCTACTACCCATTCTATATCACTGTTACTGCCCCCAACTGGGAGACTATTCCATCTATATACTGCCCTTTCAATATCACTGGTACTGCCCCCACTGGGAGGCTATTCCATGTATCTACTACCCATTCTATATCATTGTTACTGCCCCCAACTGGGAGGCTATTCCATCTATATACTGCCCTTTCAATATCACTGTTACTGCCCCCACTGGGAGGATATTCCATGTATCTACTACCCATTCTATATCACTGTTACTGCCCCCACTGGGAGGATATTCCATGTATCTACTACCCTTTCTATATCACTATTACTGCCCCCACTGGGAGATTATTCCATGTATCTACTACCCTTTCTATATCACTGTTACATGGAATAGCCTCCCAGTGGGAGCAGTAACAGTGATATAGAAAGGGTAGTAGATACATGGAATATCCTCCCAGTGGGGGCAGTAACAGTGATATAGAAAGGGTAGTAGATACATGGAATTGCCTCCCAGTGGGAGCAGTAACAGTGATATAGAAAGGGTAGTAGATACATGGAATAGCCTCCATCACTGTTACTGCCCCCACTGGGAGGCTATTCCATGTATCTACTACCCTTTCTATATCACTGTTACTGCCCCCACTGGGAGGCTATTCCATCTATATACTGCCCTTTCAATATTACTGTTACATGGAATAGCCTCCCAGTGGGGGCAGTAACAATGATATAAGAGAGATCTCCCCTGCTGTGAAGGAGAAGTTGTGTTTTTAACTCTTGCTGGACCAGGTATTTGAGCTCCACATTAAAAAGCACAGCTGAAGCACATTGCAGTGTGGTGCTCAGCTCAGATACCTGGTCCAACATGAATTAAAAACACAAGCTTCTCCTTCACAGCAGGAGAAATTGTGTGTGTGTATAGAGGAGGGGGAGTGCCACAATCTCGGGGCAGAGGGAGGGAGAGCAGGAAGTGGGATCACTCACCTCCTGCCCTGGGGGGATCTCTGCTGCGGAGCAGGGCTGGTCACACCTCCTCACTTGTCAGCTGGAAGAGGAGCACCACTGCAGCACGAGGCAGCACCTGGCCCACAGCTCTGCTGCATCTCGGGAGCGCCCTCCCCCTCATCAGCCCGGAAGTAAAGGAGCTGCTCCAGTCACAAGGAGGAGGAGGAGGATACTTTTCCTAATGGGCGGCACTAGAAACCCCCGGCCAGCAGTGGGCAGGGAACTAGATTGTGGCGCCCCCTAGTTTGGCACCAGGCCAGGACAGTAAGGCAGCCGCCTGAGCTGCCTTACATTAGCGCCAGCCCTGCGTCACGGCACCTCTGGTCAGGTGGGTCCTACCTAATGAAACCAAAGATGCTTTCTAAGCAACTATTCTAAATCTGCCTATATGTGGCATGTACGTAATGATCATTTGAAAACACCACTGTGATTTACTGGCAACAGGTATGAATTTTGGTAATACACTGTTATTGATGTTGTGGGAAAAGAGAGCAAAGCATTTGATCCAATTGCAAGTTGCAACCAAGCTGCAAAGCTAGTATCTCGAGTCATTACACGCTTTACAGCTCGACCTGCTATTCTGACCGAGCCACTTTAGCAGCTGTACTGCCTATTAGCGAGCTGTACTGCCTATATTTTGAATGGGAGCCATATATACCAGAGCGAGAACATCAAGCTGTTGCATGGTAGCCTATGTTCTTTGCTCAAACCGGTATTCTGTAAAGAATGCTAAGGCTGGCCATCCACTGGGTCCGTAGTCGGAAGACCGACTTAGCTGTCTGACTACGGACAACTTTTTTCAAAGATCCTGAATGACCTGGGTTCGTCCTCTGGCAGCGAATATGGATGATACAGATCGACAGACAGGAAGACCGCCGAACGCCACCAAATTTAAAGGAAACAAAACGCAGCTGAATACATGAAGGGGTCTCCGGTGCTGTCCTCGGAGTTCCCTAAATGTCTTTGACAGCGTTTGCAGGTTTTTTTTTATTATTGTTTTTGTTCGGCGGCGAAGGGAAAAAAAGCATTTAATGTTGTTTTAAAAAAGTCCAGGAATCAAAATTTTTACTTAAAAAATACAAAATAAGATACTTGAAAATTCAATAAAATCAATAAATTAAAAAGGCTTTTTGCTGCATATGAAAAGAATGAACGGTTGAATAAAAAAATGAGTTTGAAAATATTATTTTACATTGAAAGCGAGAACATCAAGCTGTTGCATGGTAGCCTACGGTTCTTTCGCTGTCGAACTGAATCACTGCTCTATGGGACAATTTCCCTGCCGCAGCATGGCGGTTTAACTATACAATTCATCTTTTTTCATGTAAATTGTACCAGATTGACCTGGCTTCGTCCGACAAATTCCATTCAAATGGGAAATATCGTTAGTCTGTTGTAGTCACACAAATTCGTCCGATGGAAGTCAGAGACAGTGGACGAGGGCTGAATCTCCTGGATGTTGTGGGATTTGTCGGACGATGATGGACAACGTCGGACAATTGCGTGATCACACAAATACAGACTTGCATACAGTTCATTTATTTATGAAATGTTTTTGTCACGGTGTCCGCGGCCCCCCCCCCCCGGCGCCTGGCAGCGGCTTCCTCGCTGCTCGCTGGCCAGGCGCCGAGTGATATCGCGGAACGCTTCCGCACACGTGGGACGCCGGGGGGCGGGGCCAGGCGCATGACGCGGACCCGCCGAGTTTAAAACCCGGCTTCACATTCTCACTGGTGCCCTGACGTGGTAGTTACTTCCCGCAGAGCTCTTGTATTCTGTTGATAATTATTGGCTATTCTGTGTATTGACCCTTGGCATTTGGCAAACTGACCATTCTGTGTACCGACCCCTGGCATTGGCAAACGAACCATTCTGTGTACCGACCCCTGGCATTGGCAAACGAACCATTCTGTGTACCGACCCCTGGCATTGGCAAACGAACCATTCTGTGTACCGACCCCTGGCATTGGCAAACGAACTATTCTGTGCATAACCCCTGGTATTGGCGTTTACTCTTCTATCTTGGTATTGAGGTCAGTCTGTGTGGCATCCTAAGCACGCATCAGACTACCTCTTCTATTGTTTAGGTCTTGGGAAGAGCCAACCATTCTAAGGTCTTGTGTACCCTCCTAGTATCGTTCTTTGTGTATACCTATCTTGACGTATTACTGTATCTGTCTAGACGTGCCGACCACTCTAAGGATCGGAAGGGTAGTGAGCGGTCTGCGTAAAGGGACCACCATCTTGGTAAACAGAGGGATCCGTGACATTACGTCAGGGCCAATGGATCCCGCAGACCTCTCTTCTCAGTTGACAAGAATTGCAGCTCGACAAGAAGAGCAGGACCACAGGATGGACCAGATTGCTCTTGCTCTGCAAACCCTGTTGAATCGATCCACTACTGGTACTGCAAGTCCTCCAGAACCAGTATTGCCTAGGGCCAGTTCGGCCTCACCCGAGGGGTGTAGGCTCAGTATGAAGGCACCCGTACGCTATGATGGTACGCCTAACTTGTGTCGGGGTTTTTTGACCCAACTGGAGATTCTATTCGAGAACAATCCAGGGTCCTGTGTATCCGATAAAGCCAAAGTAGGCTACCTAATTAACCATTTAACTGATAAAGCGTTACTGTGGGCCACGCCATTGTGGGAAAACAAAAAGCCCATCATATATGACTATGAGGGCTTTACCTCTGAACTAAAACGTACGTTTGATCCCTCTAGAAGGGCCACCAATGCAGGCAGGTCCTTATTCCACATTAAGCAAGGTAATAGGAGAGTCTCCGACTATGCCATAGAATTTAAGACCTTGACTTCTGAGGTACACTGGCCTAACGACGTTTTAACCTTGGCGTTTACCGAAGGCCTGAACGAGGCTTTGATGTTTGAGCTGGCTCCCTTGAAGTTGCCAGAACATCTGGACCATTTGGTTGATTTCTGTATTGCCATGGACGACCAAATTAGGGACAGGAGGCATTCTAGAGACAGACCCAGAAGGGTTTTGCCTCCTTTACCCTTGGTACCCAGACACACCAGTACGTCAGGTACTCCAGAGCCAGAAAGAACCGATCTACCGGTCGTGGAACCCATGCAGATAGGTAGAACAGGTATTTCAGAGGCTGAGAGAACTCACAGAAGGGAAAGGGGGCTCTGTTTTTACTGTGCCGGGGCAGGGCATTTTCGTCTTCAATGTCCTCAAAGACCCAGGGGTGGCAGGGGTGACACTGGCAAGCCGGGCCAGAGAACACCTACTAGCCAGGTAATCGGTTCGCTCTATGCCTCCTTTGTTGATAACGAAAAAAAAAAAAACCCGGATTCTGGTGCCCATCTCCTTAACCTGGGAGGGGGTGCACCTCGAGACTGAGGCGTTCCTAGACTCTGGAGCCTCAGGTAACTTTATGGATAGAGTGTTTGCCTCCAAGAACCTCATGCCTCTAGTTCTCAAAGAAAGACCTCTAATGGTGGAGGCCATAGACGGGAAACCCTTGTCATGTCCCCATATCACCCACGACACTATAGAGGTATGCATGAAAACAGGAGTGTTGCACCGGGAAACCATACGATTCCAGATTATTGACTCTCCCTCATGCCCCGTCGTCCTAGGGTTTCCATGGTTGACTGAGCATAACCCGGTGATTGATTGGGTCCAGAGAGAACATAAGATGTTGGGGTCCCAGTTGCCAGTTGAAATGCATGGGCAGGGTCACTGTTATTGGTAGCCTTAATATCGCCACAGCACCTCCTTTATCCACAGTAGTCCCTGACTGTTATCAGGCATTAAAGGAGGTTTTTTCGAAGGCCAGGACTGAGGTTTTACCACCACATCGCCCGTATGACTGTGCCATAGAGTTACTCCCCGGTACTATGCCTCCCAGAGGACATGTATACCCCTTGTCGCAAAAGGAGAACGATATTATGGAGGAATATATAAAGGAGAATCTTGAGCGTGGATTCATTAGACGGTCCTCCTCCCCAGCAGGAGCTGGTTTCTTTTTCGTCTCCAAGAAAGAGGGAGACTTGCGACCATGCATAGATTATAGAGGTTTAAACAGAATAACCATAAGAAATGCATATCCCATACCCCTTATAACAGAGTTGTTCGACCGACTGAAAGGGGCCCGTATATACACGAAGCTCGATTTACGCGGGGCCTACAATCTGATAAGGGTGAAAAAGGGGCACGAGTGGAAGACGGCTTTTTAATACGCGTAGCGGGCATTACGAATACCTGGTAATGCCTTTGGGTTATGTAACGCGCCAGCTGTGTTTCAGGATCTCATAAATGACACCCTAAGGGATTTTCTGCAAACATTCGTCATAGTGTATCTCGATGACATCCTGATATACTCTCCAGATAAGGAGACCCATCACGCCCATGTGCAACAAGTGTTAAGGAGACTATTGAAGGCCGGCTTATACTGCAAATTAGAAAAGTGCCTATTTGATAGAGAGATGGTGCACTTCCTTGGGTATATCATAACCCCTGAGGGGTTTCAAATGGATCCTGGTAAATTGTCGGCAATCCTCGACTGGCCCCTACCCCAAGGGCTTAAAGCCATCCAGAGGTTTCTAGGTTTTACCAACTATTATCGAAGGTTCATTAAAGACTTTTCGACCTTGGTAGCTCCTCTCACGGCCATGACTAAAAAAGGGGTGGGAAATCAGAAGTGGACACCCCAGGCCAGGCAAGCCTTCGAGGTCCTCAAACAGGCATTCACGACTGCCCCTGTTCTCCGACATCCTGATCCAGCTCTGCCCTTCCAACTCGAGGTTGACGCCTCCGAACTCGGTCTTGGAGCAGTCTTGTCCCAAAGGCGGGCACCCGATAAACCTTTGCATCCATGCGGCTTCTATTCCCGGAAGTTGTCTCCGGCCGAGAGAAACTATGACATCGGTAATAGAGAGTTGTTAGCAGTTATCGCAGCCTTGGCAGAGTGGAGATACTTATTAGAGGGATCTACGGACCCAATCGTTATCATAACTGATCATAAGAATCTCACTTACATTGGAGACGCGAAACGATTGAACGCCAGACAAGCGAGATGGTCTTTGTTTCTTTCAAGTTTTAATTTCATCCTCACATATAGACCTGGGTCAAGAAACATTAAAGCAGATGCGTTATCTAGACAGTATGAATCCTATGAACATAACGTTCAGGATCAACATCCCATTGTACCTCAGGAGAGGATTATAGCCTCTACCACGATTAGTGTCTCTCCCCTCTGATGATCCGATTGCAGACTGTCCAAGATAAGGCTCCGGGGGGGAGACCTCCCGCGAAGCTCTTTGTACCTGAGAAGGAAAGAGAAGAAGTCCTTAAGATTTACCATGACAATAAAACCTCTGGGCACATGGGGATCACCAAAACAGTGGCTAGCATCCGAAAACTGCTATGGTGGCCCACGATGCGCCGGGATATTAAAGATTACATAGCCGTGTGCGAGGTATGCACAAGAAATAAGAGTCCTAAGACAGCGCCCATTGGTTTACTCCAGCCCCTGCCTATCCCCGAACGACCATGGTCGCAGATAGCCATGGATTTTATAGTAGAGTTACCCGAGTCCAAAGGGAATACTGTTATACTCACGATTATAGATCGCTTTTCCAAAATGGGTCACTATGTTCCTCTTCGGAAGCTACCGTCAGCAGCCGAGCTGGTGCCCATTTTCATCGCCAACGTGGTCCGCATACACGGTATCCCTCTTGGGATTGTTTCTGATAGGGGGACCCAGTTTGTCTCCAGATTCTGGAGGGGGTTCTGCAAGAATGTGGGAATAGACCTGTCCTTCTCCTCGGCCTATCACCCCCAAACGAACGGAGCAGCAGAAAGGGCCAATCAAAATGTTGAGAAGTATCTCAGGTGTTTCATATCTGAACGACAGGATAACTGGTCAGACCTGCTACCTTGGGCCGAGTATGCCCTAAACAGTGCCGTGAGTGAAGCCAGTGGTCATTCCCCTTTCTTCACGGTTTACGGATTTGATCCTCCCGTGCTTCCCACTGCATTTCCTGATACCGCAATTCCTGCTCTGGATGAGCACTTGGCGTCATTGACTGAGACCTGGGGGAGGGTTAAACAGGCACTGGAGAGGAGCAGTATTGTCCAGAAAACGAAGGCCGATAGACGTAGGGGACCAGCACCTGTGTATCAAGTCGGGGACAGGGTTTGGCTTTCGTCGCGAAACATTAAGCTCTTAGTGCCATCGATGAAACTAGCCCCCAGATACATAGGCCCTTACAAGATACTGCGGCGACTCAACCCGGTCTCCTATGCCTTGGCACTGCCCTCCCATATCAGGATACACAACGTGTTCCACGTGAGCCTTTTAAAACCGCTTTTGTGTAATCGGTACACCAGGGCCCGTGTCCGCCCTCCTCCGGTCTCTGTGGAGGGCGAGGAGGAGTTTGAAGTTAAGGCCATTCTGGACGCCAGGGTTTCTAGGGGGGTCCTTCAGTACTTAGTGGACTGGGTGGGCTACGGTCCGGAGGACCGCTCTTGGCTTCCGGCTACTGAGGTTCATGCCCCTCGCTTGGTGAAGGCCTTCTATTTGGCTCATCCCTGTGCCCCTGGGGTCGTCCAGTGGCCGCCCGTAGAGGGGGGGTTCTGTCACGGTGTCCGCGGCCCCCCCCCCGGCGCCTGGCAGCGGCTTCCTCGCTGCTCGCTGGCCAGGCGCCGAGTGATATCGCGGAACGCTTCCGCACACGTGGGACGCCGGGGGGCGGGGCCAGGCGCATGACGCGGACCCGCCGAGTTTAAAACCCGGCTTCACATTCTCACTGGTGCCCTGACGTGGTAGTTACTTCCCGCAGAGCTCTTGTATTCTGTTGATAATTATTGGCTATTCTGTGTATTGACCCTTGGCATTTGGCAAACTGACCATTCTGTGTACCGACCCCTGGCATTGGCAAACGAACCATTCTGTGTACCGACCCCTGGCATTGGCAAACGAACCATTCTGTGTACCGACCCCTGGCATTGGCAAACGAACCATTCTGTGTACCGACCCCTGGCATTGGCAAACGAACTATTCTGTGCATAACCCCTGGTATTGGCGTTTACTCTTCTATCTTGGTATTGAGGTCAGTCTGTGTGGCATCCTAAGCACGCATCAGACTACCTCTTCTATTATTTAGGTCTTGGGAAGAGCCAACCATTCTAAGGTCTTGTGTACCCTCCTAGTATCGTTCTTTGTGTATACCTATCTTGACGTATACTGTATCTGTCTAGACGTGCCGACCACTCTAAGGATCGGAAGGGTAGTGAGCGGTCTGCGTAAAGGGACCACCATCTTGGTAACCAGAGGGATCCGTGACAGTTTTAACAGCTGGGTTGAAACATGGCCCAAGGTATTTCATTTTTTCCGGCTGCTTCCTTGCATTTAGCTGATGACTATTGTTTTGAAGGTTCAAATTCCAGGGATTAACTACATACTGAAGTACAGTGTATTTATTTTTTCTATAGTAGTGTGGCAGCGAACATTTAGCAAATCCATACGATCTTCTTAAAGTAAATCACATGTAATAAAAAATACATAGTGAAACAGTTAATTTACTTAACACATGCCTGCCAAACGTGAATTAATTCAAGCAGCTGGGAGACAAGGCAGCAGGCCCACGGAGCGGCCAAAATTCTTTCAATGGTTAGGACTGTTTGATAATCCCATTTGGCATCAACAAAAGGATATGTGTTCAACAAAGAATTGTAATGCTGCACCTTTCAGATACACTAAATAGCTTTGTGGAAAGTCTGACCAAACCATTTTTTTTATGGATGTATAATAACCTCACTTTTGAATTGTCATCAAATGTCATTCCACAAATGCTATCCCTGCTATGTCTCTTGTGGATTATCTAAAAAGCACCTAACGGATTACAATGCTCACGTTCTTCCATGATGATTCAATCTGGGAAATGCTTGACACATACTTGACAAGATTGGATTATGGGTTGTGTACCTTTTGTCACGCTGCTAGAAAAGAAACGCTTGCATCATAATCATTCTACATTTTATGAATCGGTTTAAATCTACAGTTCACTGAAAAACCAAGGTCAATTGACATTTGATGTAACAATTCTGTCGTTTGTATATGCAACAGATTTTTTTCTACTGTATTGTCTCATTACAGCTATTATTATCACATTGTTATTGAAGTAAAAAAAATAATCCACCTCAACAGAGAATTAACCATTTAATATTTGTGTCAAACCATTCTTCAATCCTGCGGATGTGGCTAAAATGTAATTTCTTGTTCTGTTATCAATTCTCTTTGATTCAAACTTTTTAACTGCCAAAAGGTGAATTAAGATAATGACATTTAACTATCTAATGTATCTCGTGCAGCGCACTTTGAGTTCAATTCACCAACCCAGTGGTGAATTCAGCATTCACTGCAGGGTCCCCGAAGTGCGCCGAAACGACCCGCCGAGCGCATCTGATAATCTGCTGAATCGATCGGATAAACCACTGAAAAAGCACCAAACGCATCCACAACCTGCTGAAAAATCACCAAATCGATCTGATAACCCCCCAAAAAAGCCAAACGCCTCTGATAAACCGCTGAATGCATCCGATGATCTGCTGAACTGACTGGAAGCCTCAGAAAAAAGCCGACCAGCCACCGAACAGTGATAAAAAAAATTTACTTTTAAAAGGCATTTTAAAAAAAACTAGGGCTCTATTACATTCTCTGTGCAAATTCGTACGCGCAGCGCAATTTTTGTTGCGCACAGAGTTAAACGTTAACGCGTGTAACTTAACGCTGGTATTACGATACGAGCGTATTTTTTCTTCCGTCAAAAAATAATGCACGTAAAAAGGACATGCAAAAACGCGCGCGCATAAATCGGTAGACAGGCTGTTTTTTCACACGATTCAGCCAATCAGAATTAAGAACCACAGTTGTCTCCCGTTCAGTTTTTGCGCCTGTCAAAATCAATCTGAGTATATATGCTGCAGCGATAATAAAAACACTCACAACTTCTCCATTTTATTGTTTGGGTATGTGTAGAATGTGTAACTATACTGTGCTGTATTTTTTTTTTTTCGTGCTGGTGTATTTGGTTTCGGCCAGAACGTTCAGATTTGCAGTTACCACCAGCTTTTCAAAGACGTTAAAATTATGCGCGCAAACGACCTTCGCAAAAATTCGCGCATCCATTGTAATACTATCCGTGTACCAGCGCACGAACGCACAAACGCATTTGCACTCACAATATTAAGTTTGGGATGCGCGCACGAACTTGCGCTCGCGCAGGGTTCGTGCAGGGTCACTCATGTTAGACGTTAATGCGCATTTTGTGCACGAACGTCGTAATACGAAGGGTTTTGCCCCTCACGTTAATGCGTTTTTGCGCACGTGCACATTTATGCGCGAAGAGTGTAATAGAGCCCCTAGTGCATGAAAATTCCTTTAAATAATATGTAAGGTCCTATGAAAAACAATAAAAAGGTCTGTTACAGAATAATAGTAATAAAAAAACAGCATTTAAAAATCTAAATTCAAAAATCTCACCGAAAAAAATCCAAAAAAAATTCTTTAAAAATTCTAGAAAATAAATAGACTTTTTTTCTGAAAATGTAAAGAATAAACAGTTGAATAAATATTTAATAAAACGGGGATTTTTTTTTACATTGAAACCTATGGGATTCGCCTGCTTAAACCTGTCGAATGAAATCACCGAAAATCTGGGCATTTTGGCAATTTATCGGTGCAGTTGGGCGTTCTCTTAATAGATTAACTGTTTCTTTGCTATGGTGAATTTCACTGCCGGATTTCACTGGCAATTCGCTAATATTTGGCAAATAGCCAGCTTTTTGAATAGCTGAATGGACACAAAATAGTTTGGTGCAATTCAGAGACCCATTCGGTGCTCTTTGAATAACCCCTTATATATACTGTACTTAGTTTTCCTGCTCGTCAGTATTGGTCCAAAATTGTGAAATCTGACAGTTAATTCCTAGCTTTTATGTATGGGTACCCAGTAATATGATTTGACATTGACTGTCAGGACCTACCCATCAAGCAGGGTGGGGGGGGTCATGCCGGGCATCATGGCGGCGGGCGCCGAGTACAGGGTGGTGGTCGGCGCCCTCGGCGGCCCCCAGCCACCTGACGCTCTGGGCACTCTGGCGCTCAGGGATGCAGGGACCAGGCTTCCTCTCTCGGGTCAGCTGTTTGGAGATCGCGGCGCCCAAAGGGGGTGCCAAACATGGCGACCATCACATGGTCTCGGCGTGGGGGCGTGGCCTATCACGCTGAGAGCAGGGGTGGCTGTGGGAGGCACTCACCAATGGGGGGCGTGTCCTCAGACTAGCACGACAGAGAGGGGGCCATGGCAACCAGGCATTCTCCTCACCTGTAAGGTGTAACTGGAGGCTGTGACTCCTCCTCGCAGGGGTGTGCTCCTTTCAGACTCCCTATATAAACCCCATTCCTCCTTTGGTCAGGTACTTGGTTGTTGCCTCATATTGGCTTTCCTGGTTCCTCACATCTATTGATTATCCTGAGAATTTCCTGAGAATTATTCCTCCAGACCCATTTGGCTTTCCCTTTTTGACCTCGCAACGAACTCTGCCCGCACCGACCTTTTGGCTTCTCACGACTATTCTATTGGATTCCCCAACGGATACCTCGCTTGAATTAACCCTTCGCCTGCCATCTACCGCATACTGGTCTCTGCCCACGGAAGGCATGACATTGACAAGCAGACAAATGTCTACAAATACCAATTAGGTGTCATTCTATCTTTTATGCCTTGGACGTAACAAACCACAACGCTTCTTAGGCATAGTATTCTGCTTTGTACGTGATAGAAGTGGAAAATTAAGCTTAAGGATTGCAATATCTTTTGCATATATCACTCATGATGCATAATCCTCTGCAATGCCCATTATATTAGTCAAGTTAGGATGCCACTGATGGAAGGGGATGCAATTTTTAGTTGAATCAAGTCACAAGGAACAGAGAGTACAAACGATTTAAACACCTTACATCTGCACTGACCGGTTTAAAAAGGTGGCCAGCAACAGCCGCATTCACTCTCGAACCCTGACTCCTCCCACCCATGTTTTGGCCAATGGTAGAGGTGAAGAGTGTCCGTTATCCCAAAAAAGGCTTGTCCGCATTTTGCAGTCTAAAGCAACAAGAACCGGAATGACAGCTACCTTCAAACAGTGCTCTTCCTAGACCTACAGGGTTATTCAGAGAAAGGTGAAAACCAGGAGAATTGGCAGGAGACGAGAACAAATAGCAGATTTGGAAAGTACGATAAATGGGCGAATTCTTTGGGTTTGTCTATTTTGACCTAGAATTTTCACTTCTCCAGTCACTCTCCTGAGTTTCACCTTTCTTTGAATAGACCTGTAAGTCACTGGGCCAAATAGAGCTATTGGTAAAAGTGATGCCCAACAACCCAATGTTGATTGCACTCCCCACCTGGTTGGTGTTTTTTATTTTGGACTTTCAATCATGAGTGGAGGAGTGGTCTTCACCCTCCAATGTTCCAGCTGAGTAGCTGAGTCATGTGGATCATGCTAGTTCTGGGTAGTAATGCATCTCCATGCGGTGGGTGTCTGCCATCCTGATTGGGGTGGTGTGTATTACAAACACTATTTATTTGAGCACTTGTTAATGTACATATATATCCTGATGAAAAATTTAGAACCAAGTTGAAACATTGACAGCATTAATAACTTGAAGTTAATAAGAAATCCCTGTCGCGCCGGCTGGACTTGATGCAGGTACCCAAGTACTGGGTTATTTTATGGATTGGGTCCTCGAGTGCAGGAGCTGTTTATTTTTATGTATATAGTTGCTGATACAAAGATCTGCATGCAAACTGTATGCATAGGTAATCTACCCGTTAAGAGGAACCTGTATGCTACCGTTTCCTGGGCTCCGGCAACTCAGTTGACCATGGCTTCTGCTGATTGAATTGGTCGATATCAGAGAGCAAGAAATGACACGGACACACGGAATTAGAGCTTGTACATATTTCTTTTTTATTGGAATCTTACAGTGAAAGGGAGGGGTAGTTACGAGAACCCCAGGAATGTCATGCATAATAATGTGACCTCACCACAAGTTAGGATTCTCAAATATATGTTGTAGAAATGACTAGGGATGGGCTGCCGGTTCAATTTGAACGTGAGTTTGAATCGAACATCGGCCGTTCGAGTGTTCAGCGATCGCCGAACATTATGGGATGTTCGCGGTCTGTTCGACCACGGACATTCCATAATAAAAAATGTCTGCCAAATGCGTTCATAGTTCTCCTAAATGTATCAGCAGCTGCCGGTACATTTAGTAGACCTGTGGCTGCAGCCCCGGCCCCTGTGCCTTCAGCCCTCCTGTTCCTCCTCCATCTGGCCGCGGCTCCTCTGCCCCACGCCTCGTCTTCATGCTGACTGAGCCCTGATTGGGCAAAGTCCTGCGCCTGATTTGGACTTTGCCCAATCAGGCATAATTCAATATTGAACCCTGATTGGGCAAAGTCCAGGTCAGGTGCAGGATTTTGACCAATCAGGGCTCAGTATTGAATTAGAGCCATGATTGGGCAAAGTCCAGGTCAGGCACAGGACTTTGCCCAATCAGGGTTCAGCATGAAGACGAGGCGTGGGGCAGAGGAGCCGCGGCCGGACGGAGGAGCAGACGGACCAGAGGAACAGGAGGCCGGGACAGCAGCAGGACAGATGAGGTACAGGGGCCGGGGGGCTGCAGCCACAGGTCTCCTAAATGTACTGGCAGCTGCCGGTACATTCTGGAGAACTGTGAACACATTTCGCGTGTTCGACCCCCATTGATTTGCATTGTGTTCGAGTTCGTATTCGAACATTTAGGCTGTTCTAATGTTCGAATACGAACCGAACGCGGGGGTGTGCGGCCCATCACTAGAAATTACCCAGATGGGACACAAGTGAAAAGATGGTGCTATTATTGATGCAATCAATTCTAAATAGTGTCGCTCATTCACCCATGTGTATCCCGCATGCGTAAAATGTGTAACAAATTAGTCAGGACAAAAGTGCTAGTGAGAGCGCACATTAACACACCGTGTTTGAAGTTAGGATTCGTTCTGTATGGCGGGAACATTGGGCAATATGTTTCTAAACATTTCCTGAACATTTCATTTGGAACATTCTGATACACATTGAAAACACATTAATTATAAGGCAAAGCTTTTACCTCTTTGCTACGTCTCCTTACAGATGCCATATTATGCAGAAAAAGAAATTGTATTCTTTTAAGACTGTTTGAGAATTTTTCATTAAAATCTACAGACACAAAATTGATTTCATTAGACCACAAGGAGTCCACATTTAACATTGTAGATCTTAAATAAAACTATAGGGGTTATTCAGAGAGATTATCTGGTTATTCTGGCCATTCTGCTATTTAGAGAGCAGGCAGTTCACCAAATTCTGGCGAACTGCCAGCAAGTACGATGCCTGTTCGAATGTAGTGAAATCCCCCATAGAGAAGCAATGGTTAATCTATTCAGAGAACACTGAACAGCAGTGAAAAGTTGCCGAAGTGCCCTGCTGTTCAGTGTTTTCATTCGGCAGGTTTATTCAGGCGAATCCCATAGGCTTCAATGTTAAAAATATTCCTGTTTTTATCCAATATCTAATAAACCGTTTACTATTTTATTCTGCAGTAAAAGTCTCTTTATTTATAGATTATTTTTTTAGGACCTTTTAGACATTTTTGGGGATTTTTTTGGGCAAAATTTCTTTCCGTTTTTTTTTTTTTAAAAATGTTTTTTCTTTTTTCTGTAACAGACCTTTTTATTATCATTCATAGGATCTTATATGTAAAGTCCATGCATTTTTGCTCAGTAGTATTTTTTGCAAACAGCGCTTCTATTTTGACACTTTCAAGTATTGTTTTCTTTTTTTACCCCGTTCATCAGCTTGGCTTTTTCTGCGACTGGTCTGTGCTGTGATTGGTAGCTCGTTGGCTTTTTCCGGCGTGTTGTTCCGGCGGGTTTTCGACGGTTGTTCGGCAGGATTGCAGTGGGTTTTTCAGGGACCCTTCAGTGAATGCTGAATACACCACAGCGTGGGGAACTTTGATTCCCTGAAGTGTAGGGAACTGCGGGGAACGAGAGAGCACTGAAATACCGGTGACATTTCGGTGCTCTCTGAATAACCCCCTAAATCTTTACAGTATGAAGATAAAGGGAAGTCATCTACTGGGTAGAAGAAAGGATGTTAACTTGAAAACAGTAAAAATAAACTTGTTTATGAAAAATACCTAGACTGATAGCAAGTAATAAAGCAGCAAAACTGCTATGATTGTGCAGTCTGACACAAGAAAGTTGCTTGCTCTTGCCTTTTTTCTTATTCCAATGAATGCTGCTTTATTTGGACTTCCGGCTTCTGCGGTTTTGCTGTTATCTTGTGTGCTGGTTGCAGGTGAAGCTTTACGCAAGACGCCCACACAGGCCTAGAAATCCAATGGAATCTGTAGAGCACAATGGATATGCCAGCAGCAGGGAGATTGAAAACTCTGAAAAATAGCAAAGGGCCTGATTTTCATTTATTCTAAGACCATGAATCAATTGTGAGACATGCTTACACGGACTTTCTATTTAAAAAAAAAAAAATTGCTAAACTGTTTACATCCAATTTTGTAAAAAGAAGATGATGACTGTAGAAGAT
The DNA here is from genome assembly GCA_009667805.1 of Leptobrachium leishanense. Classification (NCBI taxonomy): domain Eukaryota; kingdom Metazoa; phylum Chordata; class Amphibia; order Anura; family Megophryidae; genus Leptobrachium; species Leptobrachium leishanense. The sequence goes on from CM019073.1 coordinate 120,696,006, forward strand.
GATTTTAAAACGACATACTACGGAAGTGTGTGCGAATTGAAATGTGAGTCACTGAAAATTGAGTATTGTGGAAACTACTTTTCTTTTTGTAATGTTCCATTGACAAAATGCAAAATAATGCAGGTATCGCATTATATCGAGCAACTATCATTTAACATGTATCACCGTACAGACATTTAAATTGTATAACAGCATTTGTGGAATTGTTAATATAAATCGTAACCACTTGGCTGCGGAGGACGCGCTCAGCGTGTCTTGCCAAGTGCTCCTCCTGTGCTATGGATGCGCTGAGCGCGTCCTAGCACAGGAGGCAGCAATCGGCCAGGATTCCGGCTGATTGCTGGCCCCCACGGTGCGGGCTGACATCTTGGATGTCACCCCGGCACTCCGGGACCCCGGCGGGGACAATAGATGTCATTGCGCTGGCGCAATGACATCTACTTCAGGTGCCCCCCTGCGAGTGTGGAGGAGGTGCCTGAAATGGAGGGGGGGCCTCTCTCCCTCCCGATCGCCGGGGCCCAGCGGTGAAAGTCAGGCACCGTTTGGAAGGTCACAGCCTTCCGGGAACTCCCCCTGATGACTGGCATCATCGTGCATAGTCCTGGAGTTAACCCCTAGCTGACACGAATGGTGGAGATAGGGGGTTCCATTGAACCCCCAATCTCCCGATATGTGGCAGCTAGTGGTTAATGCTTAGTATCGTTGGATCGGCCAGAGCATGACCTTTCCAACGATACCAAACATGACCATGTAAAAGGTAAAAAAAAAATTAAAAAATTTATAAAAAATAAATATTTAAAAAAAAATCAAGTGTTTTTTTGTTTTGTTAATGCAGCAATATTGTTCACATTTCAATTATAATGTGAACAATGATGCTGCACTAACAATTTTTGTATAGGGTGCGTTTGTTAAAAATTGCATAATTTCCCCCCAAAAAAATGTAACGAGACCCCATTTCAAATTTTTTTAACAAGCGCAACCCATAGAAAATATAACCGCAAATGCTCGCATGTTAAAATGTGAAAAAACACTTTACACATTGTAAATTATTGAATTCTAATTTTATTGCATTTTTTGTTATAATATACAGAGAGGACATGAAGTGTACATCTAATAATGATAAATGAATCTGCCGCGTCTGCCGGAAAGAACCATATATAATATGTCTGGGTCATATAATAAAATAAGGCTTCAAAACGTGGTTAAACATGATGAGCGAAACTGGTAAAAATGAGCTCAGCACACAGGCGGGAAATGCCTCAGCAGCGAAAGGGTTAACCCCTTAGTGACCGGGCGGTTTTACACAAATCCGTCTTTTAGTGACCGCTGCTGTTTTTACGTTTCTGCGCTGTTAGGCTAGGGTCAGAGTGGGGCAGTCGGAACGCGCGTGCAGACGCACTAAATCACGGCGGCAGTAGCAGCACATAACGGCCAATGACGGCCAATATACGCAGTACGTGCGTACGAAAGTGCGCCGACACCACGCAACCAGCAAATGAACGCATTTTTATCAGAACGTGAAACCGCTGCTACTGACGTACAAAGTGCGCTGCGGCCGCATAGCAGCGTGTGTGCGTGATTAGGAGACGTCAGACGCTGCTAGTGTGCGGCCTACATAACGTTCAAACAGCCGGATTTCCCTAGACTTCTTTTTACCCCACCGTCATGAAATACGTCCAGAATTGCGCATCGTCTGACCACTTAAGCGTATTCCGTGAAAAAATGCGTGCGCACGCATCGACGTACATTTTGACGGTGGCTGCAGAAAATGCGCTCATCTGTCCCTAGCCTAAGTGTTTAGGACAATTTTTCCTCTTACTCGTTTATTCGACCCACACATATTACACACCCTTTTTCCCGCCATTAAATGGACTTTCTAGAAATATCATTATTTCCATCATATCGAATAATTTACTATAAAAAAAAATATGAAATATGAGGGAAAAAAAATGGTAAAAACACACTTTTTCGTAATTTAATCCCCAAAATCTACAACCACCCAAAAAGACCCCGGCTAAATAGGTTCAAAATTTTGTCCCGAGACTAGAAATACCCAATTTTAACATGCGTTCGCTTTTTAACCCCTTCACTGCTGAGACAGTTCACCTATGTGCGCTGCGCTCATTCTGACCATTTTGTGCTAATTATTTTTAGATGACAGCCTAGGTCCTATTTAATTAAACTCCCCCCAGACAAAAAAACTTTTAAAAAAAAAAACATTTTTTTATTTTATTTAATTTTTTTATTATTTTTTTTTTATTTAATTTTTAAAAAAAAAAAATTTAAAACCAAACCTGGTCATGTTTGGTATCATTTGAAAGGCCATAATCAGGCCTTTTAAATGATGGCAAATATGACTATCCAGCTGCCATGGATCGGGAGATAAAGGGATCCTTAGGATCCCCTTATCTCTACATGGCAGCTAGAGGGTTAACTGGCCCACTGACATCCTCACACATATGGTGAGGTTGTCAGTGGGTGGGGGGGACCAGGAGGCTTGGCTGACATCCAAGATGTCAGCCCCCCTCCAGGTTTGAATCGCGTTTTGGCGCCAATTGGTGCCGAAAAGCGATCCGGCGGCGAAACTGTTAATGCCATACACCGCTGGAAAGGGGAGGCTCTCCCCTCTCCAGCGGTGCAAACGGCATCTCCCTAGCTTCAATGGTTGGGGAGATAGAGGGCTCCGAAGGAGCCCCCCCTCCCCTCCATTGAAACACATGGGGGCACCTTCTGATGACGTCACCACGCAGCGTGGCGACGTCATCAGCCTCGCCTGCCCATGTAAATCACATGGGCAGGCTTCCTCCCTGCCAGATCGCCGTGGGATCCAACGAGGGAGGTGAGTATCGGGCGGGAGGGGGATTTGGCGCCGCTGACGTACCCTGTACGTCCGCGAGTCTAAGGGAGACCCGAGGACAGGACGTACAGGGTACGTCAGGGGTCATTAAGGGGTTAAAGAAACTGATAATTAATTTTTACATTTTAATCTCCTCAATTCCAAGTGTTTTTCTATATATTTGCATAACAAGAATTTTAAATGTGAAATTCAGAGTTAAAGGGACACTAGCACAAGCTGTAACTAGATTACATTAGCGGTGTGCATTTGTTTCCTAACGAATCTCAATTCGTTTGAAAATTCGTTAATTCGTATTTCAGAAGTACTTCGGAAAAAAACTAATTAATTTCATCCAAATTGAAACGAAAGAAATGAAACAGTATATAACGAAATTGATTCGTTATACTGTTTCACAGAAGAACCATTGATTGAATGATTCCTCTATGCACACTGCAGTGAAACAGTAATTTAACCCTAGCTTGCCATTTAACCCTCATGTTTAACCCCAAACAGTAATAGAGCAGGATTTATTGTTTTGTTTTTTTAGTGATCCTAAAATTTGAAATCAATCTCAAATTACAAGCGAAATTATGAAACAATTTTTTTTCGTTTTACTGTTTCACAAAGCACCACGTCCCTGTCAATGGGCTGTGGTGCTGAATCTGTTGTATTCAGCACCACAGGCCAATAGACAGCTCAATATATAACCCTAGCTTGCCTTTTAACCCTCATGTTTAACCCTTATTTAAAAGTAATTGAGCAGGATTTGATTTACTGTTTTTTTTTGTGATTTTGTGATTAGAAATTCGAATCGAATTAAAATGAATCAAAACAAAATTACGAAACTAAACAAAATTACAAAACAAGAGGAAAAGTGTGCGGCGCTTCCAGTGCAAAGAATAGTATGAAGTATTAAATACTCAACTTTTAGCAGTTATATACTCCAATATCGGGTTAATACCTCAATAGAAAAGGAAAAAAATAGACATAGCATAATAACGTCTAAACATAATCTCTATAATAAATGTGGTGAACAGCCACTCACAGTTTTCAGAGCCTAGCCTGGCTCTAGTATATTCGCCCGTGGGTGGAATTCATATGCCCCCCCCCACTGGCCTTCTTCAATGGATAGGTTTCCATGCAATCTCAGGAGATAAAAAGGAACAACATGGTGTAGATGGTAACACAAATGGCATCCCCAATAGGAATAAATCGATCCACTGACGTGTTCCTGAGCCTAAAGGGCTCTCTTTTCCTTTGCCCGGGGGGTTGTTTAATAAAGGCAGAACTCCTATGAAAGCCTTAGATTACTCCAATACTCCCATTAAAAACTAAAAAATAATAAAACATACCTAAAATCACAAATTCTGGCAACCGAACGCGTTTCGCTTGGGTATATGCACTTTAAGGCTTCCTAAGTGGTTATGATCACACATCGCTCTTTGGAGGACCAATCAACCAGTATGAAATATAAGCAGGCCAATCAGTAAGCACCAGAATCCCACATGGGGGAGAAAACAACCCCCAAGCGAAGGAAAAGAGAGTCCTTTAGGCTCAGGAATTTATTCCTATTGGGGATCCCATTTGTGATTTTAGGTATGTTTTATAAAATATCACCAAATGGATGCACCCAACAACACATTAATGGGTCTATTCACCAAGCACCAAAATTGAATGCAATTTTGGTTCTTTGCAGGTCGGCCCATTTCAGCTAACTTCGGCGATTCCATTTTGCTGAAAATTTGGTGAATCCACTATTTATCGAAAGATCACTGCATTTTGTCAAAACTGGCGTTGCCAAAGCAGTTATTAGATGTTGGTGAAAAATGGCAAATTGCGCCGATAAGCGGTTAATTAACCGATGAACTCCACCGAAGTAAAAATAAAAAGGAAGTCTCCCATTCTCCTAAAAGGAGCTTAACCACTTCAATGCGGAGGACGCGCTCAGCGCATCCTCCGCATTACCGCTGCTGTGCTGAGGACGCGCTGAGCGCGTCCTCCCTTTGGGGGTCAGCATTCAGCCGGGTTCCGGCCGATCGCTGGCCCCCCGGTGCGGGCTGACATCCTCGATGTCAGCCCGGCATCCGGAACCGCAGCCGCTGGAATTAGGTGTCATCGCGGCAGCGCGATGACACCTAATTCAGGCGCCCCCCCCCACATGTGCGGAGGAGGCGCCTGAAAGGGAGGGGGGGGAGGTCCTTCGGACCTCTCTCCCTCCCGATCGGCGGCGTTGCGGGGGTTAACCCAGGCACCATTTGGAAGGGCACAGCCTGCCCTTCCAAATGGTGCCTGGCATTAACCCCTGGGGAGCTGGATCGCGAATCGGCGCTGAAAAGCGCCGGTTCGCGATCCTTTCCCGGAGCTGGCCGACATCTTGGATGTCGGCCAAGCCTCCGGGAACTCCCCCTGAAGACTGGCGTCATTGTGCGTAGCACGATGACGCCAGTCCTAGAGTTAACCCCTAACTGCCACCAACGGTGGAGATAGGGAGTTCCAATGAACTCCCTATCTCCCGATCCGTGGCAGCTAGGGGTTAATGTTTGGTATGGTTGGATCGGCCAGAGCATGGCCGTTCCAACGATACCAAACACGAATGTGAATTTTTTTTTAAAAAAAAATTAAAATTAAAAATAAAAATATATTTAAAAAAAAAATTATAAAAAAATAAATAAATTTTTTTTTTCTTTTTTTTGGTTTGTTAGTGTAGCAATATTGTTCCCATTTCAATTATAATGTGAACAATGATGCTGCACTAACGATTTTTGTATGCGGTGCGTTTGTTAAAAATCGCGTAATTTTCCCCCAAAAAAAATGTAACGACACCCCATCTCTAATTTTTTTAACAAGCGCACCCCATACAAAATATAACCGCAATTGCTCGCATGTTAAAATGTGAAAAAAAACGTTGTAAATTATTGAAAATACATATTTTATTGCATTTTTTGTTATAATATACAGACATGACATAACGTATACTTATAATAATGACATATTATGAATCTACCGAGTCTGACGGAAAGAACGATATATAATATGTCGGGGTAATATACTAAAATAAGCCTTCAAAACATGTTTAAACATGATGAGCAAAACCGGTAAAAATGACCTCAGCACAGAGGCGGGAAAAGCCTCAGCAGCGAAAGGGCTAAACCAATAAAAATGTAGTAAAAATGTATCTAAATAGTAAAAAAGGTCTTTAAAACATAATAAAAAGGAAATAATAAAAAGTCTTTAAAAAATGAACAAAAAAACTAAATTTATTTTACAAAATTCAAAAAATACAAAAAGGTCTATTAAAAAATAAAAAGTTTTTCAAAAAATAAAAATAATAAATGGCCTTTAAATTCTTTTTTTTAAAAAGAATAGATATTCAATTTATTATTTCAAGAAAACCTATTGGATTCGCATGTTTATACCTGTCAAATTGAAATACCAAAAATCAAGTCATTGCGCTGAAATTTCGATGTAATTCAGTAGTCTGTGAATGGACGAATCAATAATTTTCAATGGAACTTTTGGTGCTGCTGAACGCCACCAAATTGTGTTTAATTGCTCCGTATTTCGCTGCCAATTCACCCACCCCAAAATTGCACCAAATGGGGAATTTCACATTTTGGTGCAACTCGGTGGCAATTTCAGGTTAGTGAACAACCTCTATTGAGTAAAATATTTTCTTAACTAAACAAACATGAGAAAAACAAAGTACGCCTAAGATAACAGCAACATAAACAAAATAAGAACATTTCCTTTTTTGGTAGTTGTGTCACTTTAATACTATCAGGGTTATCTAGAGAGCGGTGAAAATAAGGAGAATTGTCAGGAGAAGAAAATAATGTAGACCAAATAGCATATTTGGAAAGGGAGATAAATGGGCGAATTTTTCTGGTTTGGCTAATTTGAACTAGAATTTTCACTCCTCCAGTCATTATCCTGCTTTTCACCTGTCTTTGAATAGACCTACAGGGGTATTCAGAGAGAGGTGAAAACAAGGAGAATGACTGGAGAAGTGAAAATTCTAGGTCAAAATAGCCAAACCAGAAACATTCTCCCATTTATCTCACTTTCCAAATCAGGTATTTGGCCTAGATTGTTCTCTTCTCCTGACAATTCATGTTTTCACCTCTCTCTGAATAACCCCCTTCTATGTTATCGTAACAGCTAGTCATAATGGCTATTATAGCTGAATTGCACTTGCTCGATTGTGGTTTGGCCATACAGAGGGCGAATTTGTACCGCAGATGTAAACTTATCCAACACTCTGGTAACTTAGTATGGAGCTGCTACACCAGGCTTGGAATGCAGCCCAAAAAACAGACAGTTGATAATTTTCCCTCTGTTGCAAGTCAGTTGCTCTTTTGTAGAATGTTACGTTCGGTAACAAGTCAGATGTTCACAAGGTGCAGAACTGTATTCAGCACCTGTATGTGTTTGATCGCTACAATATATAAAATCTTTTCTGGGTGCTGTGTGTCACTGTATACAGTGGCAAGAAAAATTATGTGAACCCTTTGGGATTACGTGGAGTTTTGCATGAATTGGTCATAAAATGTGCTCTGATCTTCATCTAAGTCACAACAATTTGAAAAACACAGTCTGCTTAAAATAATGCAACACAAACACTATATGTTTTCATGTGTTTATTGAACATAACATGTAAACATTCACAGTGCAGGGTGGAAAAAGTATGTGAACCCCTAGCCTAATGACTTCTCCTAGAGCTAATTGGAGCCAGGAGTGAGCCAACCTTGAGTCCAATCAGTGTGATATTATTGGATGTGTTGCTGAAAGCTGTCCTGCCCTTTAAAAACACATACCAGTTTTGGGTTTACTGGTTTCAAGAAGCACTGCCTGATGTGAACCATGCCTCGCAGAAAAGAGCTCTCAGAAGACCTACGTTCAAGAATTGTTGACTTGCATGAAGCTGGAAAGGGTTACAAAAGTATCTCCAAAAGCCTTGATGTTCATGTGTCCACGGTAAGACAGACTGTCTACAAATGGAGAAAGTTCAGCACTGTTGCTACTCTCCCTAGGCGTGGTCGTCCTGTAAAGATGACTGCAAGAGCACAGCGCAGAATGCTTACTGAGGTAAAGAAGAATCCTAGAGTGTCAGCTAAAGACTTACAGAAATCTCTGGCACATGCTAACATTTTTGTTGACACATCTACAATAAGGAAAACATTAACCAAGAATGGAGTACATGGGAGGACACCACGGAGGAAGCCATTGCTGTCCAAAAAGAATATTGCAGCATGTTTGAAGTTTGCAAAAGAGCACCTGGATGTTTCACAGCACTACTGGCAAAATATTCTGTGGACAGATGAAACCAAAATTGAGTTGCTTGGAAAAAACACACAACACTATGTGTGGAGAAAAAAAGGAACAGCACACCAACATCAAAACCTCATCCCCACTGTAAAACAGGGCAGAGGGTGCATCATGGTTTGGGGCTGCTTTGCTGCCTCAGGGCCTCGACGTATTGTTGTCATTGATGGAAAAATTAATTTCAGAGTTTATCAAGACATTTTGCAGGAAAACGTAAGACCATCTGTCCGCCAACTGAAGCTCCGCAGAGGATGGGTGATTCAACAGGACAATGACTCAAAGCATACAAGTAATTCAACAAAAGAATGGCTTCAACAAAACAAAATACGCTTTCTGGAGTGGCCCAGTCAGAGTCCTGGCCTCAACCCGATTGAAATGCTGTGGCATGACCTTAAGAGAGAGATTCACACCAGACATCCCAAGAATATTGCTACACTGAAACAGTTTTGTGAAGAGGAGTGGTCCAAAATTACTCCAGATCGTTGTGCAGGTCTGATCTACAACTACAGGAAACGTTTGGTTGAGGTTATTGCTGCCAAAGGAGGGTCAACCAGTTATTAAGTCCAAAGGGTCACATACTTTTCCCACCCTGCACTGTGAATGTTTCCATGTTTTGTTCAATAAAAACATGAAAACATATAATGTTTGTGTTGTATTATTTTATGCAGACTGTGTTTTTCAAATTGTTGTGACTTAGATGAAGAGCAGAGCACATTTTATGACCAATTCATACAAAACTCCACGTAATCCCAAAGGGTTCACAGTTTTTCTTGCCACTGTAGCTATTCACTATTATATATATATATATATTTATTAGGCAATAGAGGATGCACTCACGGTCTTCCAAACAAATATAAAGAATTTATTTTACAAAACTCACATGGACATCAACGTTTCGGCTCGCAGAGCCTTTTTCAAGAGCCGAAACGTTGATGTCCATGTGAGTTTTGTAAAATAAATTCTTTATATTTGTTTGGAAGACCGTGAGTGCATCCTCTATTGCCTAATTCTATATACTTCAACTGGATTGCACCGGGCAAATGAACGGTAATATGGAGAGTGCTGTATGCAGTGGATTTTTGTATTATTATATATATATTGTAAGGACAGAGGCTTTGACCCCTGTATGGTGTTGGGTGTATGGAACCCAATGGCAAGCCGAAGGAGGAGACCAGAGGGAATATTTGATCAGACTTTACTGAAGATAACAAAATATAAGTCCAGAATATAATAATGTAATGTTTCTTTGACGGAAATAAAAGTCCAGAACAGAGAGTTGTAAGGATAGATAAATACGGTTGCAATCTTGGAAATAGTCCAGGGGGTAGAAGTATGCCGAGAGGTGGAATTGGCACTCGATGGCAAGCTTGAATGGAGCTGTACCGTGGTGGCAGGAACGGAGCGGAGTGGTACCGTGGCAACGGGAACCAAGCGGAGTTGTACCGTGGCAACAGGAACAGGAGCGGGGTTGTACCATGGCAACAGGAACCAGAGTTGAGTTGGAACCGTGACAACAGGAACCGGAGTTGTATCGTGGCAACAGGAACCAGAGCGGAGCTATACCGTGGCAACAGGAACCAGAGCGGAGTTGTATCGTGGCAACAGGAACCAGAGCGAAGCTGTACCGTGGCAACAGGAACCAGAGCGGAGATGGACCGTGGCAACAGGAACCAGAGCGGAGATGTATCGTGGCAACAGGAACCAGAGCGGAGCTGTACCGTGGCAACAGGAACCAGAGCGAAGCTGGACCGTGGCAACAGGAACCAGAGCGGAGCTGGACCGTGGCAACAGGAACCAGAGCGGAGATGTATCGTGGCAACAGGAACCAGAGCGGAGCTGGACCGTGGCAACAGGAACCAGAGCGGAGCTGGACCGTGGCAACAGGAACCAGAGCGGAGCTGTACCGTGGCAACAGGAACCAGAGCGGAGATGTATCGTGGCAACAGGAACCAGAGCGGAGCTGGACCGTGGCAACAGGAACCAGAGCGGAGATGTATCGTGGCAACAGGAACCAGAGCGGAGCTGGACCGTGGCAACAGGAACGGAAGTCAGAATCCTTTTAGAGGAACACGGAGGGGAACCACTGGGTAACGTGGTATAACCACAGTATAACCTGGTTAGTGAACTGAAGAAGGCGGCAGGTTTAAATAGGGTTCATGGAATCATACGAACACCGTTCACCTGGGATTCGCAGGTGGAGTAGGGATACCTGAGTGCTTGGTAGATTGATTGGTGGTATGCGAGGATCTCCAGTGCAGGTGGGGTGCAGTACCTTAACTTGACCAGCAGAGGGCGCCAGAGTACCTAGGTCTTCATGCTCTGGGATGGATGATCGCGCATGCGCGCTCGCCTCCTGTTCAGTTGGATCCCGGAGACGGCGTGGGACACATCCTGGCTCTCCTCCCTCGAGCTGCAGGCCGGAACCAGGGAGCGACGCGCCACGAGGGACCTCAGGTGAGTCTGTTAGGCGTCCCAACATGGCGGCTGTGGTCCGACCGCGGCGCGGGGCATTACAGGACCCCCCACCAAGGCGCGACCCCCGGGTGCGCTTGGTCGATGGCTTGGAAGGATAACGAATATGAAAGGCACGAACCTTTGCAGGAGCATGGATGCTGGCACTGGGTTCCCAAGATCGTTCTTCAGGACCGTATCCCTTCCAGTGTACCAGGTATTCTAACCTGCCGTAACGGAGTCTCGAATCCAGAATGCGTGATATCTCGAATTCCTCTTCTCCAGATATGGGTACAGGCGCAGGTGGTTTAGTATGCCGATCGGGGAACGGATTCTCATGCCAGGGTTTCAAGAGAGATACATGGAATACAGGATGGATCCTATAGGAAGGAGGAAGAGTTAAGCGGGCCGTCACGGAGTTGACCATTCTGAGGACCGGGAATGGACCAATGTAGCGAGGGCCCAGCTTCTTCGAAGGACAATCCAAACGGAGATGAGCCGTGGATAGTAACACCTTGTCTCCGGGTGCATACACAGGAGCTTCCTTGCGCCCACGATCAGCATATTTCTTTTGGTCCTGTTGGGCCAGTCGCAACTGGTGGCGTAACGTTCGAAGGGGACCACGTAGAATTCTCAAGCGAGTTGACACTTCTGGAACTGGAGTGTTGAGCGGCATCTCCGGAAGAGTGCTAGGATGATAACCGTAATTGGCAAAGAAAGGTGAAAAGCGGGTTGATGAGTGTACCTGATTATTGTACGCAAATTCGGCAGTCGGGATGATGTCCAGCCAGTCGTCTTGGAGATGCGTGGTGAAGCAACGAAGGTATTGTTCCAGCGTCTGATTCGTCCTCTCAGTCTGGCCGTTACTCTGTGGATGAAAGGCTGAAGAAAGACACCGGGCAATTTTTAAGCTACGACACATTTGAGACCAGAAACGGGAAGTAAACTGAGATCCTCTGTCTGTGACAATAGAACGAGGAGTACCATGGAGACGGAATATCTCCTTGATGAACAAGGTGGCTGTTTCAGCCGCTGTTGGTAGGCCTATTGCTGGTATGAAATGGGCCATCTTGGTACAGCGATCTACCACTACCAGGATGGTGGTGTAGCGGTGCGAAGGGGGAAGATCTACTATAAAGTCCATCGAAATATCTTTCCATGGATGCATCGGTGGAGCCAGAGGCTGGAGAAGACCAGCAGGACGGGTACGGGGTTGTTTGTTGCGTGCACAAACAGAACAAGAGGTCACAAAGGCGATGATGTCCTTCTTCACGGATGGCCACCAGAAGTGTCGATGTACGGCATCTATGGTTTTCTTGATGCCACCATGTCCAGCAGCCGGGATGTCGTGGGAGTGTTGTAATATCTGTAGACGAACCTCCGGAGGAACATATATTTGTTCGTCATGATAGAAAAGACCATCGTTGGGTATGAGTCCTTGAACGTCAGTCGGTGGTTGAAGACTATATTTCTTTATATTCTCTATTAAGGATCCTTGTGAGGCACAGAAGAATTCGTCAGGCAGGATAGAGTCGGGTTGAGTGGTGGAAGGAAAGGTGTCTGAGTCGTACCGGCGGGAAAGCGCATCTGCCTTACCATTTCTTACTCCAGGTCTATAGGTAATTTGCAACAGGAAGCGGGCGAAGAATAACGCCCATCTGGCTTGTCGAGGTCGCAATCTTTTGGCGGAGCGGAGATATTCCAAATTGCGGTGATCCGTGTAAACGACCACGGGATGTTTTGCCCCTTCGAGAAGGTGTCTCCATTCCTCGAGGGCACTCTTGATCGCCAGGAGCTCTTTCTCACCTATACTGTAATTCTTTTCAGCTGGGGAAAGACGTCTGGAATAAAAGGCCACGGGATGCATGAGGTTCTTTACTCCCGATTTCTGGGAGAGAATTGCTCCTAGAGCGATATCGGAGGCGTCTGTCTCCAGAGAATATGGTAAATCGATGTTGGGTTGTTTCAGAATGGGGGCTTGGGTGAAGCTTTCTTTCAGCTTGTCGAAGGCCTGCTGAGCTTCCTCAGTCCAGCAGAATTTCACATCTTTTTTGGTCAGAGAAGTAATGGGTGCGGTGAGATGAGAGAAGGACCGAATGAAGCGACGATAAAAGTTGGCGAATCCCATGAATTGCTGGACCATCTTTTTATCTCTGGGTGTCGGCCAGTCAAGGATCGCTTTAATCTGGGCTTTGTCCATTTCAACATGTCCTGGTGATAGGACATATCCCAGGAATTCTATAGAGGATTGTTCAAAGGTACTTTTTTCGATTTTGCCATATAGCTTATGTTGACGAAGACGAGATAACACAAGACGGACGTGCTGTTCATGTTCTTGGATGGTTCGAGAGTATACCAAGAGATCGTCGAGGTAGACCACAAGGAAGGTATCCAGAACGTCACGGAAGATATCGTTGAGAAAGTGCTGGAAGGCAGCTGGAGCATTACATAATCCAAATGGCATGACGAGATACTCGAAGTGACCGTATCGGGATCGGAAGGCGGTCTTCCACTCGTCTCCTTCTCTCATGCGGACCAAGTTATACGCTCCGCGAAGATCAATCTTAGTAAATATACACGCATCCTTCACCCTATCGAGTAGCTCAGGAATCAATGGGAGCGGGTAGCGATTTCGTACTGTGATCGCGTTTAATGCTCTATAGTCCACGCAAGGGCGGAGACCTCCGTCTCTTTTCCCAACGAAAAAGATACCCGCTCCGGCAGGAGATGTAGAGTGACGGATGAATCCTTTTGTAAGACTGTCTTCGATGTAGTCCTTCAGAGACTGTGATTCGGGAACAGACAGGTTAAAGATACGTCCATGGGGTATAGGTGCTCCCGGAAGGAGGTCAATAGGACAGTCGTACACTCTGTGTGGGGGAAGTGTATCGACCCCTTTTTTCTCAAAGACGTCTTGAAATTCTGAGTACTTGGGTGGTAACGTGGAAGATGGATAGGTGGAAAAAGCGACCTTCTCGGACTTGGAGCCGCTCATGCAGTGGACTCGACAGTGACAGGAGGGAAAGGACACGGTATTGGAAGACCAATCAATATATACGGGTTATGGGTGCGGAGCCAAGGAAGTCCCAGGACTATGGGAAATAAGGGGGAAGGAACAATGTCCCACTGAAGATTTTCTTGGTGCTTGGTTCCAATGAGGAGTTTCAAGAGGGTGGTTTCGTGGGTAACTGGACCGGTGCGTAGGGTGCTTTTATCCACCATATGTAGAGGTACGGGCTTCTTCTTTAGCTGAGTAGGAACAGCCAAGGAGGTAGCAAGGGATAGATCAAAGAAGCTGTTACTGGCTCCGGAGTCGATGATGGCGTTCAAATCGACACTTCTATCTCCCCACTGTAAGGTGACAGGAATGGATAGGTGAGTAGAAGCAGAGCCGACCACACTTTGAAGAGAGGCCATAGTTGGATGTTTTTTACCTCTCTCAGAAGGGCGTGGTGGTCGTGTGGGGCAGCCACGCAAAAGATGACCTGATTGACCGCAGTATAGGCAGAGATTCTGGTTGCGACGTCTTTCACGCTCAGAGGGCGACAACGGGCCTTTGGTAGTACCAACCTCCATGGGTTCGGGATTGGAAGAGGAGGAGGTCGGTCGTGGAGAAGACACAGGAGAAGATTCGTGTCTTCGAGGAGAGGCGAAGGGAGCATTGGAGAGTCTCTCTTGACGTCGTTCTCTGAAGCGTTGGTCCAAGACCAGAGACTGGGTAATCAAGGCCTCCAAGGAAGTAGGTACTCCTATACGAGCCAATTCATCTTTCAATTGTTCGGAAAGGCCATGACGAAAGTGATCTTTAAGGCCCACGTCATTCAGACCTGTATCGGCTGCCACTGCCTGGAACTCAGAGATGTAATCCTCCACCGGCCGTCTTCCTTGTTTTAGATGTCGGATGGTGGTTAGTGCAGCGGAAGACCTTAGAGGGTCATCATAGATAGGATTCATGGTTCGGACGAAGGAACCCCAGGAAGTCAATAGGGGGCTTCCTTCACGTAGTAATTGGAAGGCCCAGTCCTGTGGAGGTCCAGACAATAAGGAGATGGCTGACCTCACTTTCACAGAGTCTGATCCATAGGTACGTGGACAAAGTGAAAACATGACCTCACATGCGGTGATAAATGTTCGATACCTTGTACGATCGCCGGTAAACCGTTCAGGCATGTTGACTCTGGGCTCGGGAGCGGGCAGATCCACCTGCTGTACCACAGAGCCAGATGGTGATGGAGGTAATGCAGTATTTTCAGCCCGGCTTCTTTCTTTATGTAATAAGGTTTCTTGGCCAATTTGTAGGTTCTGTACCACCTTGGTTAGTGCTGACACTTGCTCTGCAAGTACAGCAAGGATTTGGTTCGAGCTTGCGGGTTCCATGTTTTTTGAACCAGGTTATTCTGTAAGGACAGAGGCTTTGACCCCTGTATGGTGTTGGGTGTATGGAACCCAATGGCAAGCCGAAGGAGGAGAGACCAGAGGGAATATGATTGATCAGACTTTACTGAAGATAACAAAATATAAGTCCAGAATATAATAATGTAATGTTTCTTTGACGGAAATAAAAGTCCAGAACAGAGAGTTGTAAGGATAGATAAATACGGTTGCAATCTTGGAAATAGTCCAGGGGGTAGAAGTATGCCGAGAGGTGGAATTGGCACTCGATGGCAAGCTTGAATGGAGCTGTACCGTGGTGGCAGGAACGGAGCGGAGTGGTACCGTGGCAACGGGAACCAAGCGGAGTTGTACCGTGGCAACAGGAACAGGAGCGGGGTTGTACCGTGGCAACAGGAACCAGAGTTGAGTTGGAACCGTGACAACAGGAACCGGAGTTGTATCGTGGCAACAGGAACCAGAGCGGAGCTATACCGTGGCAACAGGAACCAGAGCGGAGTTGTATCGTGGCAACAGGAACCAGAGCGAAGCTGTACCGTGGCAACAGGAACCAGAGCGGAGATGGACCGTGGCAACAGGAACCAGAGCGGAGATGTATCGTGGCAACAGGAACCAGAGCGGAGCTGTACCGTGGCAACAGGAACCAGAGCGAAGCTGGACCGTGGCAACAGGAACCAGAGCGGAGCTGGACCGTGGCAACAGGAACCAGAGCGGAGATGTATCGTGGCAACAGGAACCAGAGCGGAGCTGGACCGTGGCAACAGGAACCAGAGCGGAGCTGGACCGTGGCAACAGGAACCAGAGCGGAGCTGTACCGTGGCAACAGGAACCAGAGCGGAGATGTATCGGCAACAGGAACCAGAGCGGAGCTGGACCGTGGCAACAGGAACCAGAGCGGAGATGTATCGTGGCAACAGGAACCAGAGCGGAGCTGGACCGTGGCAACAGGAACGGAAGTCAGAATCCTTTTAGAGGAACACGGAGGGGAACCACTGGGTAACGTGGTATAACCACAGTATAACCTGGTTAGTGAACTGAAGAAGGCGGCAGGTTTAAATAGGGTTCATGGAATCATACGAACACCGTTCACCTGGGATTCGCAGGTGGAGTAGGGATACCTGAGTGCTTGGTAGATTGATTGGTGGTATGCGAGGATCTCCAGTGCAGGTGGGGTGCAGTACCTTAACTTGACCAGCAGAGGGCGCCAGAGTACCTAGGTCTTCATGCTCTGGGATGGATGATCGCGCATGCGCGCTCGCCTCCTGTTCAGTTGGATCCCGGAGACGGCGTGGGACACATCCTGGCTCTCCTCCCTCGAGCTGCAGGCCGGAACCAGGGAGCGACGCGCCACGAGGGACCTCAGGTGAGTCTGTTAGGCGTCCCAACATGGCGGCTGTGGTCCGACCGCGGCGCGGGGCATTACATATATATAGCTTTGCACCACTTAGGTGGTGTACCTTAGTCTAAGCAGCGGCAAACATCTGTACTGCAAGGGGAGAGGTGGAATGAAGCCCTGACAGTCTAAATGTGCTGGCATAGGGAACTGGCATGTATCCAGTTATTCAAGTGGGCATTCATTGCAGAGCCAGAATTAATGCATGGAGAATCAGGGCCAGGAGGAGTGCCCAGTTTCAAACCCATTGGTACCCCATGGCACATGTACACATAGTAGACTTCCATGAAGCAACTCGGACATGCTACACCTGATTAAGAGGTCCCGGCAAGGTACGTAAGCCATTCTGGGCTCAAGAATGAATTTTTTCCCAGTGTGTTGCATATTGGCAAGCGCTTCAGACTGGGTTTTTGCCTTCTTTTGGATCAACAGCAGTAGGTGATGTGTGAGAGGCTGAACCTGATGGAAACATGTATTTTTTCAGCCTATGTAACTATGTAAGTTCTCCTTACGTAGCAAACTGAAAGACTGTCTATATATGTATGTGTGTATATGTTAGTACGTTTTTATATTTCAGTGTGTCTGTGTATATTACTCAAGCCTCCATGTGTTCATATGTCAGTGGCCTGTGTGTGTTTCTAGCAGTGTCTGCATGTGTATGTCATTTTCTTTGTTTCTTTTTATCTGTGTGTCTATCTGTCTGTATCTGTCAGTGTCTCCCTGCATGTATCTGTTAGTGTCTGTCCGTATCTGTCAGTGTCTCCCTGGGTGTATCTGTAAGTGTTAAGGATGCTAGTATCCCAGGCGCCCCTTTCCGTTGTATAAGACGGAGCTTGTATCCAGATACAGTATAGATGACACGTAAACTGTATGAAGAGATGTTGCTCATTCAAAATCCAAATGGAGAATGCTTCTTTATTTCAAATACACACAGGTGAGACAACCCCCTCCCTTCCAGAATATATTACAGATAACAACAGGCTCCAGCCACTGGACAATAGAAAAGACATTCAACACAATGGAATGTTTACACATGCATCTTATCTAAACAGTGTGCTGAGACTAGAGGGAAACAAAGGAGTAAGTCTACAATATGCAGGGAGGGGAACAAAGGAGTCTTCTTACAGAGAGGGGAACACAGGAGTCTTCTTACAGAGAGGGAAACACAGGAGGTTAGAGTGCAAGCTCTTGAGCAAGGGTCCTCTCCTACTGTTTTGTGAGTGCAAAACAGAACAACTTATACTGTAACATACAGATACACACTTTGACACAGCATAGCACATCACACAACACTCTACACTATGCACAGAGACAATAAACTGTAAAGAAAATAAATGCAAATAAACTTTGAAGTGACAGTTTCGTTACAGTAAGTTTCTCTGTTTATCTGTCAGAGTGTCTTTGCACCTTGCCGAAACATTAATGTACTTGTGTCATCCAATAAACTTGTCTAAAAAAGAGCTTGAACTTCTTCTTTCACTCTGCACCTGTCAGTGTCTGCATAGGTGTATCTTTAATTGTGTCTGTATGTACATAATGATTTCAGTACAGGATCGCATCCTAGCATCAAGCTGACAATGGCACTATTGTCACTAGATGGAATGAGCATAAGGAAAAAAGATGACTGGTTTTAATCCCCGGTCTGCATGCCATCACTACATTTAAGCCAGGGCTACTTGACACCCAATCAAACAGACGTCTCTCATGCAGAAGGTTGAATACTTGTTTTTCCCGTTGCTCCCTCCTCAATATCAGCACGATTCCCAAGTGATGGTTGAGTGGCGAGGGAAGGGTCAGACTCTTGTCGCCATGAATACTTAACTCCATCTTGGTAGTGAAGGGGTTATCTGGGGCTTCAAGGACACTGTCCCATCCCCAATGTCGGGATATCTTGATCTGCCAATCTGCAGCCCAAAATCAAATGAAATTTGTTTTCTGTAAACAAAGTTTGTTTGCTTTTGGGATGCAGAAGGTGCCCCCAAAGCTTTAGCCCTCTGGGCATAATGCCCAAAGAGCTAAAACTGCAAAATTGGCTGTAGAATGTTCTGAAATATCAGGCTTTCAGCAGCCGATGCAGGGGGAGAGAAAAAAAAAACGAGCTATGGCTGTAACTCAATTTGGCAGTAGATGGCGCCATCTACTGGCCACATAGGTTATTTACAGTAAGAACTATTCCTTACAAAATAATTAATTGAAAATGAATTTAATAAAAAAACACTGGTTTCTGACAATGTGTTTTTTGGAAAATCACTTGGTAGTGAATGGGTTAAAAGACCTTTAGTGGTCATTGGGAATGGAGTATCCCTATAGTAGCTTTAAGCTTGTTTATTGGGCATCAGCAACAATGCATTACAAAATTATTTTTAATATCTTTGCATTTTCATTTTAGAGTTCATAAATATATTTCAGCATCTAAAATATTCGAATAAATTGTTATTGAAACAAAGGGTATGTTATGTATGTATACTAACCACTTTCCTTGGACAGAAAATCAAAAGGACAATTCAATATTAATCTGAATATGATTTAATTTAATAACGTTGGACAACAAAGATTTTTCATCAGATTATATTTTTATCTATTTTTGTAATTTATTTCATATTTGAACGTCTATTAATATTTTGCTCACATTATATATTGCTTTATGTGGCTCAAGGATGTCCAAGCATGCACTGGAGGCAGATTGCATGACGTCTGTGGCCCTGATACAGTTTGGACACGGATGGATACTGCCTGCCAATTCTGTTAAAACAGTTTGCTAAAGGATGATTGGTGACAGCAGAAATGTCTCACCAATGTAGCATTAGCCATGATACATTCTACTACATTTGTGGTGGGTACACTCTTAATCCTCACTCACAGACACTCCGGGCTCGATTACATTCTCCGTGCAAATTCGTAAGCACAGCACAATTTTTTTTGTGTGCAGCGTTAAACGTTATCGCGCGGAAATTAACGCTGGTATTACGATCCGAGCGCATTTTTTCATCCGTCAAAAAATATTGCGCGTAAAAAAGACGTGCAAAAATCAGCGCGCATTAGCGTTGCGTGCATAAATCGGTGGGCAGACTGTTTTTTCACGCGATTCAGCCAATCTGAATGAAGAACCAAAATTGTCTCCTGTTCAGTTTTTGCACCTGTCAAAATCAATCAGAGCATATATTCTGCAGCAATAATAAAAACACGCACAACCTCTCAATTTTATTGTTTGGGTATGTGTAGAATGTGTAACTATACTGTGCTGTATTGATTTTTTTTTTTTTGGGCTGGTGTATTTGGTTTCGGCCAGAACGTTCAGATTTGCCATTAACACCAGCTTTTAAAAGATGTTAAAATTATGCGCGCAAACGTTGTTCGAAAAAGTTTGCGCATCGATTGTAATACCACCTGCGTACCAGCGCATGAACGCATTTGCGCTCACAATGTTAAGTATGGGATGCGCGCACGAACTTGCGCTTGCGCAGGGTTCGCCCAGGGTCACTTGCATCAGACGTTAACGCGCATCATTTGCGCGAACGTCGTAATACGACATTCAGCGCGAAGGGTTTTGCCCCTCGCGTTAATGTGTTTTTGCGCACGCGTAAAAGAGCCCTCCATGTTTCGATGGAAGCAGGCATATGAGCTGTTCTTTGGTTCTAAGAAGGATGAACAAGCCAAGGCCTGAGCTTTTCACAATTGTAGAACAAGATGCACTGTAGATCTTAAAGCTTGGGTCAGTGGTACTTGGAAGTCAATGTTTGTTGTCTGTTGTCAGGGGATTCACATGATGGGCTGATACAGTTGTCTGACTAATGTCTCAGGTTTCTTTGCTCTCTGCAATCAGAAAACTTTAGGGCCACTTGAAACTTTTCAGTTACTCCTGGATTGGACCATTTTTATCCATTTTTATGATCAGTTTTAGGGTAAGATTATTTTAGGATTATAAAATAAAATGTGTAATTGAGACCACCAGGTCTTTAATATTTGTATTAGTGATATTGCAGAAGGTATTAATGGAAAAGTATGTCTTTTTGCTGATGACACAAAGATTTGCAACAGGGTTGACGTTCCTGGAGGGATCAGCCAAATGACAAATGATTTAGGTAAACAAAAAAAATGGTCGGAGCTGTGGCAATTGAGTTTTAATGTGGATAAGTGCAAGATAATGCACCTGGGACGTAAAAACCCAAGGGCTGAATATAGAATATTTGATACAGTCCTAACCTCAACATCTGAGGTTTGGGATTTAGGGGTTATTATTTCAGAGGATCTAAGGGTAAGTAGTCAATGTAATAAAGCAGCAGGAAATGCTGGCAGAATGCTTGGTTGTGTAGGGAGAGGTATTAGCAGTAGGAAAAGGGAAGTGCTCATGCCACTGTACAGAGCACTGGTGAGACCTCACTTGGAGTACTGTGTGCAGTACTGGAGACCGTATCTCCAGAAGGATATAGACATCTTAGAGTGAGTTCAGAGAAGGCCTACTAAAATGGTGTACGGCTTGAAGGAGAAAAGTTACAAGGAAAGGCTTAATGATCTTAACATGTACAGCTTGGAAAAAAGACGAGACAGAGGAGATATGATAGAAACATTTAAATACGTAAAGGGAATCCACAAGGTAGAGGAAGGGAGTATATTTAAAAGGAAACAAAATAGCAAAACAAGAGGACATAGTCTTAGATTAGAGGGGCAAAGGTTTAAAAGTAACATCAGGGAGCATTATTTTACTGAGAGTGTGGTGGATACATGGAACAGTCTTCCAGTTGAAGTGGTAGAGGCTAAAACAGTGATTGAATTTAAGCAGGCATGGGATAGGCATAAGGCTATCCTAAACAAAAGATAAATCCAGGTAAAGTATCCATGTAATTGGGCAGACTAGATGGGCCGAAAGGTTCTTATCTGCCGACATTTTTCTATGTTTCTATTAACCAAAGGGTGAAGTCTGGAGGATTGGCAGAAGTGAAAAATCTAGCAGGGTTATTCAGAGAGACCCGAACTGGCCACTGAATTGCACCGAACGGTAAATTTCCCCATACGGTGCAATTTTGTGGCCATTCGGATATTCAAAAGTAGGCAGTTCGCCAAATATTGGCGAATTGCCAGCGAAATACGGTTATCTTCGGCAACAGTGAACTCATCAAAATTATGTAATGGTTAATCTAGTAGGGATGTGCGTTTCGGGTTTCGGAATTTTCACGAAATTTCCCGATTCGTGCATTCGGATTCGGCCGACTTTCCGAAAATTTTCAGATCCGAAAACGGCAGATCCGAAAAATTTACGAAACGAAACGAAAATTTGTTCGGAATTTTCAAATGGAATAGAAATGTGTAAAATCGAAAATCCTTTTCGTTCCATTCGTAATTTCGGCTCCATTCCTGATTTCGGTTCCATTTCAGTAATTTCGGACAACGTATTTTTTGGTTATATCGCTGATTCTGTAATTTTGTATCATTCCCATCTCAATGTATCCTTCTTGTAAAACCAGAGAAATCTCAATGTATCCTTCTTGTAAAACCAGAGAAATCTCAATGTATCCTTCTTGTAAAACCAGAGAAATCTCAATGTATCCTTCCTGGAAAACCAGAGACATCTCAATCTATCCTTCTTGTAAAACCAGAGAAATCTCAATGTATCCTTCTTGTGAAACCAGAGAAATCTCAATGTATCCTTCTTGTAAAACCAGAGAAATCTCAATGTATCCTTCTTGTGAAACCAGAGAAATCTCAATGTATCCTTCCTGGAAAACCAGAGAAATCTCAATGTATCCTTCTTGTGAAACCAGAGAAATCTCAATGTATCCTTTTTGTAAAACCAGAGAAATCTCAATGTATCCTTCCTGGAAAACCAGAGAAATCTCAATGTATCCTTCCAGGGAAACCAGAGAAATCTCAATGTATCCTTCCTGGGAAACCAGAGAAATCTCAATGTATCCTTCTTGTAAAACATGAGAAATCTCAATGGCAGAATTATCGTATCGACAGAAATATCGGATCCGAAAAATCATTAGTTTACGTCAAAACGAATATAAACTTTGAAACGAGGAGAACAGATGTTCCGAAAAACACGAAAATTTCCGAAATTACAGAAAAAAAGTCGATACGAAAAACGAAACGAAAATGAAACGAACCGAAACGGAAATCGCTCGAAACGAACCGAAACGAAAATTTACAAAATACGAACGAACCGAACCGAATCGAACCGAACCGAAAAAAAAATCGGTGCACAAGTCTATAATCTAGTCAGAGAACACCAAGCAGCACTGAAATGTCAGTGAAGTGCCCTGATGTTCAGTGGTTTCATTCGTCAGGTTTAATCAGGCGAATCCCATAGGTTTCCATGTTAAAAATATTCCCTGTTTTTATTAATTATTTATTCAACTGTTTATTGTTTTCACTTGCAGCAAAAAATGTCTTTACTCATCTCTAAGGGTTTTTTTCGGGGAAAATCTTTTTTCACGATTTTTTAAAAATTGTGAAAAAAAATTCTGTAACATACCTTTTTTTTATTATTTATAGGACCCTATATGTTATTTCCAGGCATTTTCTTGCAGTATTTTGTTTTGCAAATGCCTTTTAAAAGTTGCGTTTTTGTTTTTTTACCTGTTCGTTTGCTTGTGGCCTTTTTCCGGCAGCTGGTCGGTGCTCTGTTCGACGGGTCGTCGGCTATTTTCAGATCTATTTTGCGGTTTTGCGGTGGATCGTCAGATGCATTCGACAGGTTTTCTGATCGATTCGCTGCTTTATCAGCGTTTTTTGGATCAATTCGGCGGTTATGTGCTGTTTTTTACGATTGATTCAACGGTTTTGCAGCAGTTTCTCAGGTTCATTTGGTGGCTTCTTCCCTGCACTTCAGGGACCCTGTGTTGAATGCTGAATTCACCGCAGGGCTTGCGGATCGAACTCACCAAAGTGAGAGGAGTGAGAGAGCACCTAAATGTTGGTGACATTTCGGGGCTCTTTGAATTCCCTGTATTTCAAAATGGCCAAACCAGAAAAATTCTCCCATTTATCTCACTTTCCAAATCAGCTATTTAGTCTAGATTCGATCCCGACGAGCACTTCGCCAGTAAGTGTCCTTGGGCAAGACACCTAACGGTACATACTCGCCACCCAGGACATACTTGAAAACGAGAGAAATCTCAATGTATCCTTCCTGGTAAAATCCTTTCTCAAAAAAAATTTCTACCAATTCTTTTGAGTTTCACCTTTTAGTGAATAGACTTGTATGTATTCGTAAACCTAATAAATAGTTTCCTTTTATGTGAATGAGGTTTGTCAGTCAGATATTGTGTTAACCATTCACTGCCTAGCAAATTTACTTATCATCCTATTGTGATAATAGGGCGTCAACAGCTTCAGGTGACTCCTCAATGGAGGTTTATGTTGCCATTGTTGCTTGATATTATTTTAACGGAATCTTTTAAGCTGGATTTTAGGGGTCATTCATGGTACAGCTTTTCTACCTTTAACAACACAACTGGTATGTAGCTTCAGATACATTAGTACAGCTACCGTGTTTCCCCGAAGATAAGACACTGTTTTATATATTTCTGGTCCCAAAAAAACCACACTGGGCCCTATTACATTCTTAACGCAAAAACGCACGCTAAACGCGTGGTTTTTTTGCGCGAAGCGTTAAACGTTAATGCACGAAAATCACCGCTGGAATTACATTCCTCGCACATTTTTTCATCCATCGGGAAATTGCGCTCATAAAACCGACGTGCAAAAATGCGCGCAAAGTACTGTTGCGCGCAGAACTCAGTGAGCGCAATGTAATTTTTAACGCAAGTCCGTCATTTTGTGCGGACTGTCACAACAGACGTACGCTCTGACGGAAGACAAGGTAGTGACAGATCTATTAAAAAAAACCTGCACATCGACGTTCTCCGTTGTGAATCCGCAGTTTGGTACAGTCAGGTTGTTACAATTTGCCGTTACCACCAGCTTTTCAAAGACGTTAAAATTATGCGCGCAAACGTTGTCCGTTAAATTTTGCACTAAGAGTGTAATACCATCTGCATACCAGCGCACAAACGCATTTGCGCTCACAATGTTAAGTATAGGATGCCCGCACTGAATTGCGCTCGCAAAGGGTTCGCGCAGGGTCACTTGGGTTAGACGTTAACGCACATTTTGTGCGCGAACGTCGTAATACGACGTTCAGCGCAAAGACTTTTGCCCCTCGCGTTAATGTGTTTTTGCGCGCGCGCACAATTGTGCGCGAAGAATGTAATAGGGCCCACTAGGTCTTATTTTCAGGGTAGGCTTTTTTTAATACCAGTAGAAGACTTGCAAGACAGTAGTGAACGGCAAAGTTAAGAATAGGGTGATCATAGAAATCAGTGGTGCCGTACCTTTTCAATAGCAATTTGGTGACCAATCGCTGGCCAGAATGAGTGAAGCGCGCTTTCACTATCGATTCCTCACAGGCGGTGTATATCTGGTATCACTCCACCTGTGACAGGAGCCGGCGCTAGAGGAAGCATCGGCTTATATGGATCTGCTCCCTTCACTGCCGCCTCTCTTCCTCTGGCGCCAGCATTGCTGATTCTCTAGTGCCTTTCCTGCGGTTCTTCAAGCAGCCCCTTATGCCACCACCAGGCCTGGGACTCATCAAACAAGGTCTTATTTTGGGGGTAGGTCTTATACTTTAGCAATTATCAAAAATAGTACTAGGTCTTATTTTCGGGTTAGGTCTTATTTCGGGGGGTAACAAGTAGACACAATTCGCACTATAATGACGTTGGCCACGTTTATGTAACAGCATTCAGTAGCTTCAATGCAGAGCAATACTTATCACTGTAATTACCGACAGAACCTCCCAGATTATGTTATAGGAGATAGGATGAATGGGGGCTGATCTGGACCCGGAAACAAGCCCAGGGGTGTCAGTAAAGACAGTTATTAGGCTGTTGAAGGTGTCATACTAATTAGATATTGATATTGCATAACTACTCTAGTCACTTATGTACTAAACAAGTGGTTCCCAACCCTGGTCTTCAAGTGCCCCTAGCAGGCCAGGTTGGCGCGATATCTGAAGCACAGCACAGGTAATATGATTTGTTGCTTAGTGACTGCAATACTTAGTCTGCTTCTACCCTAGATAATCCTTAACACCTGGCCTGTTAAGGGTTCTTGAGGACCAGGGTTCGGAACCACTATACTATACTATAGACACGTGCACGGCTTTCGCTTTGTTTTGGATCATTCCATTCCTTTTTTTTTTTGTTTCGCTTGTTATGTTACCGTGATTCAGTAATTCGGAAATACTAACCCTAATTTCTAACCCTAGCATCTAACCCTAATTTCTAACCCTGATTTTCAGTGGTTTATTAAACGGGTTTAATCAGGCGAATCCCATAGGTTTCAATGTAAAAAACAAATCCCCGTTTTTCTTAAATATTTATTCAACCGTTTATTCTTTTCACTCATGGCAAAAAGACTATTTATTTTTTAGGATTGCTTAGGCATTTTTTAGGTGAAGTTGCTGAACAATTTTAGAGTGCACCATGAAATACAACGCATTAATAACCGAAAAATAAAATCGATTTTTTATATTTTGTTTCATTTAGTTTTGTTTCATTTTGTTTCGTTCCATTTTGTTTCATTCCGTTTTCCTTTCATTTCGATTCGTTTCAGACAGATCCGATTTGTATTTCGAAATACGAATTGGGAAAATTTTGTCCGAATCTTGATTCGGAACGAAACGAAATGCACAGGTCTACTATACTATAATGCTATCTAACGCTTTGTTGTTGTATGTTTTTTGCATACATGTTTCAGGGATATTGCTATAATACCCGTGTTGAGTAAAAATATTATTATGAGGTTTTTTGTCCAATATAAAACTGAACGAAAAAAAACCTGCAATACATATAATGCTATTATATGTGTTCCTGTGTATAGCTACTCAGACACATAACATGTAGTGAAGCAGGTGATATACCAAGAGAATGACAGTATTGTGATACATATTCACATGAGTTATTGGACTGCGGAGCTACCAGAGATTGTGCTGTTTTAAAACGAAATGGACAAATAAATAAAAGTGATTTAATAAAAATAGCAAATTAATATATCAATAAATCTAAAAGCAACCAAACTGGACTTCCCTGAATCACCATCCCACAAGAAGAGTTTACCAAAGATGCTTTGCACATACTGTCCGGCAGAATATTCTTTTAATCTCGCTGACTCCAGGTGTCAAACCTGATGACAGCCCTTGAGTCAGGATAGAACAAGGTCCAGTGTCAACACTGCCGAGATCAACTTTTTAAATATGTGTCAACTGCCAGCTGACTATTACCTTCAACATTTTGGTAGTGTGATTATGTAATTCGGTAGAGCAAAACACATTGGGGCATATTACAATCTTGTTGTTAACTGTAGCGCCGGCATGGTTAAGTATTAACGCGCGCGTTAAAAAAAATTGCGCTCAATTCCGTATTACATTATTAACGCTACAACCGCGCACAATCGTCTACCACGGGTGAACCTGCGCGAACCATGCGCGAGCTTACTGTACTTCACGCATCCTATACTTAACATTATGAGCGCAAATGTGCGCTACGACTAACGTGGTATCACAATCTATTAGCGCAAATTACCGCATGGGCGTTAAAAGGAAAATCTTTGCGATTATGAAAAGCTGGTGTTAACGGCAAATCTGAACTACCTGGCTAACCCCCAAAAAAAACAGCCCACAAAAAGGAATGCAGCAACAATATAATGGATGATGGCAGGTGTGTGTGTGTATTATTACTGGAGCATATGTGCTCATTTTGCATCATAGACGCAGAACCCGTCTCCGACGCCTCTGGCAGACGCAATTCAGTTGCGTTTGATAGGTGTGTTTCTTCATTTTGATTGCGCGCAGTTTTTTGCACCCACTCAGCCAAAGATTTTTGCGTGAGACGGCACTGCGCCTGCATTTGTGCGCGTACTGTTTGCACGAGCAGTTGATCGGCGGTTGACAACACGTGCGAGGATTGTAATTCCAACGGCGATTTGTGCGCGCAAAACTTTAACGCTTAGCGCAAAGATTTTCACTTTGTGCGAGGATTTTAGCGTGGAGATTGTAATGTTGCCCTTTGTATGTTGTCACTGTGATGGCACCGTTCTCTTCCGTCTGTCCTGGCTCTCCAGACACCCCTTCGTTGCGGTCAGCCCGGCTACTGGGAGCGCTGTCCTCAGCGCCTCGAGCAGCTTGACCTGCCTGCTTCTGTTCCTCTCCCTTGGAGCCGTTAGGAATTTCCAGAAGGCGGCTCGGTACCGTCTGAGGGTGATAGTGTAGTGAAACACCAGACGCGACTGTATGTTCCAACAGGATCCTCTCTCTCTGAGCTTGAGAGTTCTCTGCCTTTTTAATGAACAAAATGCCACCATTTATGCTGAAGTCCAACAGTCATAATTTGCATAAAATGACGCACCTCGTCCTACCCATACTAATTACATTATGTCAATTATTTACAATAAACATTCTTTACATTCTTTAGCCTTCAGCTCACACAACATTTGTATAATCCATTGTTCTAACACATCAGATTGAACACACACTATCACAGATCCCTTGAATTAAACATGCAGCTAGATAATGGGAAAGCCCTGGTGCATAAATGACACAGCAGTAAAGCTTGTTTACTGTATAAACAAAAGCACATTTACCTACAGGAATATAAGTATTTTTAAAACTAAAGTTACGCCATTTTACACTAAACTAATTTAAACTAAAACCAAACGATGTAAAATATTTAAAACCACACGATATAAATGAACATAAAGTCTCTTGGGGTTTGAAGCATGGAGCGTTACATCAGCTCCATGACAGTCACCAAATAGATTTAAATTATATTGTTTGGACAGAAATGCACAGGTACGAAATAGTGTATCTTTATAGGGATACTCCATTGTGTAAATCAGTGGTTCTCAACCCTGTCCTCAAATTCGTCTAACAAGTCAGATTTTGAAGGCCTGAAGTAACTCAGGCGTAGGGCCCTTAAGTTGCCCCTGATGCCAGGACGCAAGGAGGATTTTTAGGTGACAGAGGCTTAGCGCATGTAGAAGTTAGAGCAGGAATTGTAGGGGCGGGGTTTCCAGGAGGGTTTAAAAGGCACGTGCTCTGTGGCTATGCACGCCTTTTTCTCCTGAGGTAAACTCGTGAAGGAAATCCCCACCCTCCCTCCCTTTATTTTTGGTTTATATGGGTGTGTTGGGTTCTAGGATTTTTAATTTTTCCCCTTTGTCACAGCGGGGGCTGGTAGGCAGTGCTGAGGTAGGGTTCCTTGATTTAAAGTGGTATTTGGTGGATTAGATGTATGGGAGATGGGGGCAGAGTTTAGTTGGCTTGGTTTAGGTGAGATATGGTGGAAGTGTAGAGTTCCCTGTCAGCGCTGTCTATTACTTTTATTGTTAGATCTTATTTTACATTTGGTGGGGTTTTTATAGCTGTGGCCGATAATAAATATATATCATTCCACAGTACAGTATTCGTTTTTTTTTTATTGTGTTTTGTTTATTTATCTCATTGCCTACGACCAGTCATCAGTGGGCGACTTATACCTTGGGTAAATTCAGACTGAATCCTTCAATCACTGAACAGCAAATCATATCACCTTGGCTCTGCTTCAGATATCTGGCAAACCTGGCCTTTTAGGGGTACTTGAGGACAGGGATGAGAACCACTAGTGTAAATGATCCTTTATATATGTGGAAACATTTTTTTAAATAATTTATACTCACATTTGAAGGTGTAGAGGCCTGAAGAGTTGTTTAAGGTACAACATCCAAAAAAAACCTTTTGTTGAATGGAAAAAATAATAAAAATTCAGCAGTGGATAAAAAATAAATTTTATTCCATAAAACACATATAAAATAAATTAAATAATTCAAATGCCAAAACGCATTTCGCCTAGGGTAACAAATATCCCTATGGCTTCATCAGAGAAGCCAACTGATATACACTTGGTATATTTGTTTCATGTTTCATTTTGTAGTTTGTATATATGCTACAGCATTCATCTGTAAGTTAGTATAATATCAGGTTTAACATTGTGACCTTCCAGACAATCTTTGAATTTTTCAGTACTGATTTATTTATGTCTTCCCGATTGAGGGGGATTATGTTTACCAATATATTGAATACAGATCTGTAATTTTATTAGTGCCTGTGATATGTTGAAGCAGTCGTTTTTGTATTTGTGTTGTGTATATCAATTACTTTTTTATACTCTTTGACTTCAATAAATGTATATTTTTTATCTGGTGTGCTTTACAGTTATTTGTTGTCTATTATCTAGGACCTCTGAGGATTGGTCCTTTCTGTAGTTAGCACCCATTTGTGTATGTTTACATTGGTGTGCAGTATAGCGACTTTTTTTTGGTTTGGAGTAGAGGTAACATCACTGCTTTATAACCGTGGAAAGAGACTGTGGAGACACAGGTTCGATCCCGGCAAGAGCACCTCTCCAGTAAGTGTCCTTGGGCAAGACCCCTAACGTTACATACTCGCCACCCAGGACATATTTGAAAATGAGAGAAATCTCAATGTATCCTTCCTGGTAAAATCCTTTCTCAAAAAATAAATAAATAAAAATAATTTAAAAATAGGATCTTACCCCAAACTAGAGTTACCAGATCGGCCATGTTTTCCAGGACACATATTATTTATTCATGCTGATGGGCAGTGCATCAAAAATGCTACCCCGCAACATCTATAATACATATGCAGCAGGTAAGAAATCAAAAATGGAATCCCAGGTTACCTGCCTTGATTTCTTTCCTGCAGCATATGAATTATACATACAGGGTAATTCAAAGAAAATCGAAAAGTCACCGCACGTTCGGTGACTTTTCGTTCTCTTCAATTCGGTTTGTTTTGCCGATCCCATTTCGGCGACCCTACGGTGTTTTCAGCAAGCACCACAGGGCCATCGTAGTGCAGGGAAAAGCCGCCGCAAACCCGACGAAAACTAACTGCAAAACCCGGTGAATGCACGCCGAAAACCCGCAAAAACATCTGGATTAACCCGCCGAAAACACTGGAAAAACCCGAGCAGGAGCCGATCACACGCAGCGAAGCCGTCGGAAAAAGCCAACACCGCAGACGAAGGCAGTGAATAAATTAGCAAAACTGTTTGCTTGAATGTTTGAAAAGTGAAACGCTGTTTGCAAAGAAACTACTGAGCGAAAATGTCTGAAATTTACATATGAGGTCCAATGAATGATAATAAAAAGGGCTGTTACAGAAAAAATAAGTAAACTTAAAAAAAACAAAACACTTTTTAAAAAAAAACAAACAGAAAAATGCTTAAAATATCCAAAAAAATCTATAAATAAAGAGACTCTTTACTGCAGAATTTTATAATGTATGGTTTATTAGATATTGAATTAAAACGGGAATATTTTTAACATTGAAGCCTATGGGATTCGCCTGAATAAACCTGTCGAATGAAACCATTGAATGGCAGGGCATTAGGGGAACCTTTCACTGCTGGTTTGTGTTCTCTGAATAGCCGAAGCAGTGCTTTTTTTATGGGGATTTCACTGCCCTTGAACAGGCACCGTATGTGCAGGCAATTCGTCAGGATTTGGCGAATTGCCTGCTCTCTAGATAGCTGATTTTCAGCGTTCGGTTACCTTTCTCCAGCCATTCGGATCTCTTTGGATAACCCTGATATTGGAAGACAGTACTTTTCCCTGTGATCCCCTCTGCATGAAATAGTTATGTGTCCAGGAAAAAATGGCCGACCTGGTAACCCTGCCCCAAACAGCTTCTACCTGGAATGATTTGAAAGATATTTAGTTCTGACCCTCTGCATCAAGTCCAATCATCACAACGGATAACTGGACCTATCATTGTTAGATGCATATGCATGAGCAACTCAAGATGAGACAAAGATACTGGGTAGAGACTTATAGAGTATCTATATATTTGTAGAGATGGAAACTAAAATTTTACTTAATACTTTTTCAGTTGGAGTCATGACAGAAAATGTGCAGTAACAGTGGTTTTCACAAATCATTGCAGTTTTATACAACTGTGCTTTGAAAGTAATTAGAAAGCTAAAATTTGCTAAAGCGGTTTTACAAAATGGTATAAATAGAGGGCCCTATCCTGTTGTAGTCATAGACTTATCAACTCAGACCTCAGTGTTTTTGGATGCAGTCATATATATTAATGGTAAAGAGAGAATGCAATGGAGGCACTAATTAAATGTGGATATATTATGTTATGCGGCCAACAGGGATTACAACACAAACCTCGACAGAAATGTGTCAGTGATAGAGCAGAGAAAAGGAGGGGGATCCTAGTGGCGCAGTCCCTTCTGAGGGTAATTGAGAGGAATAGTAAGGATTCCTATTAGTTCAGAAGCAGCGTGGTCTGAATGACCGTTCTAAAGTGCTGGTTAGAGGGCGGGGCTATAGGCAAGGTGCAGACAAGCTGTGAAGCTGTGAGCAGGTTATACAATAGCAGCCTTCCTAGATCAGGGAAACATTCAAATGCATACAAAGTGCAAAACGTGCGTACAAAAAATGCATGTAAAGTGCAATATGCGAATTGTGAACAAAAACACAATGTGAAGAGTGTACAATTGCAAAGTAAAATAGGGTACAATTGACCAAGTGAACAGTAGATGCCCTGGTGGCTCAAATGTGCGTACAGATGTAAAAAAATATGGGGTTAAATGTACATAGGAAGGTCATTCAAAATATTAAAAAGGGGGGGGGGAAAGTCTTGTTTCTATTGTTCGTAATGGATAAAGAAAAAGTAGAAAAAATTCGGACCGTATATTGCGGTGAAGGCAAGAGATAGCCCGTTCTGATCTCTATTGGAGGGATCTAGTAGTTCCAGGTGCAGTCCTAAAACGCAGTCTTTGCCGTGGTCCTATATAGGCTCCCAATTTCCCAAAAAATGGGAAAAGAAGGAGGGTAAAGAGGAAAGAAAGAGTATATAGTGCAATTATGCTTAATAAATAGTAGGTGCCCAAAAGACAAAGGGACACTTACAGTGTCCAGAGCCTCTTCTACCGGCTCTGGTGTGAAATGCCTAGGGCCTGGTCAAGGGTGGCCTCTGCCCTTCTTTACAGGTGCGGGGTGGTCTTCACAGTTGCTATGGGGCAGCCTTCGTCTTTCTTCTGACGATTTAGTTGTTGCCTCCAATACAAAGGGAAGACATCTCCATAGCGCAATGAGTTTAATTATTAAGTGAGGTATATAATAGTCAAGGACAAACTCACCAATGCTGGAGCCATAAATCCAGGCTCAACTTGTAGGCCTATGGTACTTCTATGGTGGGTACCTGCACCTCTTTCAACAGCAGCGCAGCTTCCATGCAGGCAGAGAAACAGAGGGGGGGGGGAAGGGAGAGATCAAGCATAAAAAATGCAAAATAAAATAAAGGATTCCTCAATGGATGTAGATGATTAGAAAAAAGGGTTTATTAATTAAAAGGAGTATCACAGATACGCGTTTCGGCTATTAAATATAGCCTTCATCAGTCTGTGTGGAGAAAACAGTCTCAGAAAATGAGACTGTTTTCTCCACACAGACTGATGAAGGCTATATTTAATAGCCGAAACGCGTATCTGTGATACTCCTTTTAATTAATAAACCCTTTTTTCTAATCATCTACATCCATTGAGGAATCCTTATTTTATTTTGCATTTTTTATGCTTGATCTCTCCCTTCCCCCCCCCCTCTGTTTCTCTGCCTGCATGGAAGCTGCGCTGCTGTTGAAAGAGGTGCAGGTACCCACCATAGAAGTACCATAGGCCTACAAGTTGAGCCTGGATTTATGGCTCCAGCATTGGTGAGTTTGTCCTTGACTATTATATACCTCACTTAATAATTAAACTCATTGCGCTATGGAGATGTCTTCCCTTTGTATTGGAGGCAACAACTAAATCGTCAGAAAAAAGACGAAGGCTGCCCCATAGCAACTGTGAAGACCACCCCGCACCTGTAAAGAAGGGCAGAGGCCACCCTTGACCAGGCCCTAGGCATTTCACACCAGAGCCGGTAGAAGAGGCTCTGGACACTGTAAGTGTCCCTTTGTCTTTTGGGCACCTACTATTTATTAAGCATAATTGCACTATATACTCTTTCTTTCCTCTTTACCCTCCTTCTTTTCCCATTTTTTGGGAAATTGGGAGCCTATATAGGACCACGGCAAAGACTGCGTTTTAGGACTGCACCTGGAACTACTAGATCCCTCCAATAGAGATCAGAACGGGCTATCTCTTGCCTTCACCGCAATATACGGTCCGAATTTTTCTACTTTTCCTTTATCCATTACGGACAATAGAAACAAGACTTTCCCCCCCCCTTTTTAATATTTTGAATGACCTTCCTATGTACATTTAACCCCATATTTTTTTACATCTGTACGCACATTTGAGCCACCAGGGCATCTACTGTTCACTTGGTCAATTGTACCCTATTTTACTTTGCAATTGTACACTCTTTCACATTGTGTTTTTGTTCACAATTCGCATATTGCACTTTACATGCATTTTTTGTACGCACGTTTTGCACTTTGTATGCATTTGAATGTTTCCCTGATCTAGGAAGGCTGCTATTGTATAACCTGCTCACAGCTTCACAGCTTGTCTGCACCTTGCCTATAGCCCCGCCCTCTAACCAGCACTTTAGAACGGTCATTCAGACCACGCTGCTTCTGAACTAATAGGAATCCTTACTATTCCTCTCAAATTACCCTCAGAAGGGACTGCGCCACTAGGATCCCCCTCCTTTTCTCTGCATATATATTAATGGCTTGAGTTGCTATTACTTGAGTCACAAGCTTTGTTCGCAGCTTGGCTGTAACGATGGCTTAATGTAGGTTAATGTATATGTGCAACTGTCCTAACTTCCCTGCATTTAAGAGGATATGGCGCCAGGACCCAGTTGTCTATTTGTTATACTGTGCTTCAAAAAGTAATCTCTTCCAAGAAGACAAGAGACTCAGGCTGCTGATTCCGTTTTCTGATTCTTCCAGAGAGATGGGATTGGTAGTGGAAAGGTTTTTTTAAGGTTAGTACCGGCTGCGCATACCGGCTTAGCAGGTTATGGACCCGGTATGTTGTAGAACACACACAGTAGGGAACGGTGGAGGTGGAAAATATGATGGAGACAACCAGCAGGTTGAGGGCAAGGGGCAGGACAGGAAGAGGGCTGACTAGACACAGGCAGGAATACACTGAGGATCGTAGGAATAGTAGTCACTGGGAACATGGATGCTGAAGGCAGGGCTGAATGATCTGGATTCTAAAGGCAGCAGGAATTTGGACGGCAATGCTGGATACATGGTTTGTAAACGCAGGTCTGAATAGAAACTCACAGGACTATTAGAGTAAATGGGCAACAATGCTGAATGGCAGCTGTAGCCTATTATTGGCACCAGTCAGTGCTTAATTGCTCAGGGCAGCAAGTGCAAGTAAGCAGGGCTTAAGTAAACTACGGCTGAAGTACTGAGGTCCAGAAATGGAAGTACCAGGCTAAACCAAAACCTGAACTGGACTGTGCAGAACCAAGAAGATTCCATGGGTCTCCAGGCTGGTGGGATGACAGTTTTGCAAAAAGCACTGTTCTGTGATGATGATTATTATTATTATTATTGTCACCAGCATCTGCACATTTATTTAATGGAAAAAAGCAGGGTTTTTTTTACATAGAGTGTTCCTATAAAGACATTAGATTTAACAATTAAAGATTTCTGGGTTTCACTTTAGGCGTCATCTATTATACATACAAAGACAGTTTAACTTGTTAATGCTGCGGGGTGTACTATGCCAGCGGGTGGGACTGAACGTCGCAGGCTGGCATAGCATGCCCCACTGGTGTCTATGGACTGCAACAGGCCCGCACACCAGTTGGCATGCATCATTAGCTGCTGCGGGACGGGATGAACTCAGGCCATCCCTCTAAAACCAATTACACATGTGAGGAATAAAAATACATGTCCTTTCACAGAAATGGAAACCACCAGAAATGTAAAACTTTTTCTCCACTTGCAAAACGTTTCCCCCATGTATTTTCCCCTGGATCGTAATATTACCCCATTGTTTCCCTCATGCACCAGACTTGTTTTCCCCTTTGGGACTCCCCAGGATAATACCGATGTCCCCGGGATTCCCCTTTCCGAATTGACCCCAGTGTCCGGAGGCACAAATTTCTAAGCCCAACTGCTCCATTCCCCTTCATGGTAACAGGGAGCTCTTTGGGGACAACCTATGGAACACTATCAGTTACTACCCCCTCAAAGCTTGAGGGGAAGCTTCCTGGGGAACCCTGAGTTTGGAACTCTGGACTGGTGCATGGTGGCGATCGGCCCCCTTTGGTGCTATCAGGTTGCTTTTTGGACTACTTGTGCTTGAAACTCTGGGCTTCCCAAGAATAATTAAACCATCTTCCTGCGCCCCTGGGAAGTCCCTGAAATCTCCTGTCTAATGTACCCTTTTGCTGCATTTGTGAATACTGTGTTTTTCCCTGCGCTGGAATGACTAGCACTCTCCATTGTTCTTGATAATCCTGTTATCTGATTGTTTATGTGTATAAAAGGATCTCTATACCAAAATAGTTGCTAGTTTTTAATGAACTGAAACCTGTGTCGGCTGGTTCTTGGGAATAGCCCTGCTATAAACACCATACATTCTTTGCTATTTCGCTAGCGATGAGGTAAGGTGGATAATATTCAATTGGAATATTACAGATCCATCACATGTCCCAAATACAAAGATTTTTAAAGCTACCAGGGCTCTAAAGCAGTTTGGGGTCAAAAACTACAAACCAGAAATCAATGCTGCATCCACTAATTACCATAAGTGTCAATCGACAACCCTAAATCAGGTCACTGAATATTTGATGATTAACCCTTTCGCTGCTGAGGCTTTTCACACCTCTGTGCTGAGGTCATTTTTACCGGTTTTGCTCATCATGTTTAAACGTGTTTTGAAGGCTTATTTTAGTATATGACCCAGACATATTATATATCGTTCTTTCCGTCAGACTCGGCAGATTAATAATATGTCATTATTATATGTATACGTCATGACCTGTCTGTATATTATAAGAAAAAATGCAATAAAATATGAATTTTCAATAATTTACAACGTGTAAAGTGTTTTTTTTCACATTTTAACATGCGAGCAATTGCGGTTATATTTTGCATGGGGTGCGCTTGTTAAAAAAATTAGAGATGGTGTTCTCGTTACCTTATTTTTTGGGGAAAATTACGCAATTTTTAACAAACGCACCGCATACAAAAATCGTTAGTGCAGCATCATTGTTCACATTATAATTGAAATGGGAACAATATTGCTGCATTAATAAACCAAAAAAAAGAAAAAAAACTTGTTTATTTTTTTTTTATAATTTTTTTTAAAATATTTTTTTATTTTTAATTTTAATTTTTTTTAAAAAACTTTTTTCACAGTCGTGTTTGGTATCGTTGGAACGGCCATGCTCTGGCCGATCCAACAGTACCAAACTTTAACCCCTAGCTGCCACGGATCGGGAGATAGGGGGTTCCAATGAACCCCCTATCTCCACCATTGGTGGCAGCTAGGGGTTAACTCCAGGACTGGCGTCATCGTGCTATGCACGATGACGCCAGTCCTCAGGGGGAGTTCCCTGAGGCTTGGCCGACATCCAAGATGTCGGCCAGCTCCGGGAAAGGATCACGAACTGGCGCTTTTCAGCGCCGATTCGTGATCCGTCTCCCCAGGGTTTAATGACAGCCACCAGGCTGTGCCCTTCCAAACGGTGCATGGCATTAAGCTCAGGACCCCCGCGATCGGGAGGGAGAGAGGTCCGAAGGACCCCACCTCCCTTTCAGGCGCCTCCTCCGCACACGCGGGGGGGCGCCTGAAATAGATGTCATCGCGCCACCGCGATGACATCTATTGTGCCCGCGGCGGTCCCGTATTGACGGGCTGACATCCAAGATGTCAGCCCGCACCGGGGGGCACAGCAATCGGCCGGAATCCGACCGATCGGAGGCTGTTTCGGGAGGACGCGCTCAGCGCGTCCTCCGCAGCCAACCCTTCCTGCGGCAGGAAGCGCTGAGCGCGTCCTCCGCAGCGAAGTGGTTAACAGTATACCTTGTTATACAACCTATATCTTTATTGTGAATGATATTGAATTGAAAAGCAATATTTTTGTTTGTTTTCCTTTTTGTTGCTTATATAACCCAATAATTAACTATTTGTTTGAGATAAGTCAAATCAAGACATTCTTTCAATTGTGTGTCATGTTCATTGTCAGAGATAATTTTTTATTTTTCATTTTTCCTCTTTTAGAATCAAACTGTTCATATTTCAAGTTCTTTACCACAGGGGAAAATGCACTTATATTTCAGCGCATCACACACAAAGGTAAGATTTTATTTTTTGGTAAAATGAAAATATAATTTAGTTTAGTCCATAACATTAGCAAAGATATTGTGATGAAGCTACTCATGTATATCTCCTAGACATATAAGGGTTATATAGCACTAGCAGAGGAAATACTTTTTTATGGACTGAGTAACATTGTTTAATTCTTCCATTTAGAATTCAATACGCTCTAGCCTCAAGTCAGTAAGTATAATGTCAAGCATAAAATGCCTCTTTCCAAGAGGTCTATCTTCCAAAGGTCATGTTTCATCAACTCTGCAATCAATTTTTACAATGCTTGATAAACCTTCTGTTCTTGAGAAACATCATCAATTCACAGTAAGCATGACTACGTACTGCCCCAGTGAGATACAATCAGATACACACTACAAGCATGCCATTGTGGTATGCGCGTAAAGTATTTTGCAGAAAGAAATATTGGGGGGATATGGGTAGGGCTGAAACAACTAATCGATGAATCGACAACTAATCGATGATTAAATTAGTTGTCAACTATTTCCATTATCGATTAATCGGTGACGATTGATCGTCCTGTGTACAGCACACACTGTTTAGAGTCAGACTGAGTTAAACGTAAATAACCTCAGCTTCAGAGCTGATTGGAGAAGATGCGCCGCTGCTTTACTAGGTATGATTTTGTTTAGGGTTATGTCAGACACAACCAGTTTGTTTTTATTCAGTTTACAACAGTAGCAGACCTATAACACAAACAATAAGGATTCTGCCACTGGGTGAAGGAGCTGTATGCCTGTGTTTTATCCTTACTTGAAGCTGGATTCCTGTGCCACCACCCCGCCCTCCCTGCCAAACCCTCTTTGGTTGGGAACTGCCATTCCCTCCCTTTGGTCTGGTCCCTTTCCCTAAACTCACTCCCACACTCAGATCTGGTCTTTTGTCCATACCCACTCACACTCTCACACTTAGGTCAAGTCACTCCCTTCCACCTCCAGTTCCTCCTCCCACTCAGTTTGTTCACGAAATTATTTAAAAGGGACACTCTGTGCACCCTGACCACTTTAACTTATTAACCTCGATTTCATGCTGACATATCTATGACCAAGTGCTTGTAATTGTAGCAACGTTCATTTGAGAAAGAAAACATGGGCCTAAACTGCGGATGCAGCATCAACCCATCCCTCTTGTGTGAAAAGTAAGCAAGATACGCAATTTGTGTATGTACTTACGAAAGTTATGTAGTTACGTACACTACACAAATTGTTTATGAAAAAAGGGCGAGGGGTTGTGGTTATTTTTATTTTTTTACATAAAATTCCTTTTAAGTAAACAATTTTTTTTCTATTTTTTCTTATCTGAATCGATTAATCGAAATCCTAATCGGCCAACTAATCGATTATGAGAATAATCGTTAGTTGCAGCCCTAGATATGGGTACTTAGATTACTCATCCCTGATTTGCTAATGAAAATAATTTCATAAAGAAAAATGAATTGGAACTATTAAGCTTCAACAAACAATAAAGAAAGAATCAATAAAAATGTCAATATTAGGTTTAGGATAATTAAGTTTCACACCACCGTTTCAGCACATGGAAGAAATAAATACTTTTGCATGTACATAATAAATTTACTGTAAGCAGGGTTCCCTTATGGATTGGAAAGCAACCACAGAAGTTTGTCTCAACCTCCTATGTCATGAGTGGGATGAGGAAGGAGGAAAAAGAAACATTGAGTAGAATCCCTTTATAAGGAGGACATTGGTCTTTCTACAAGCCAATAATATAGTGATTTCGACAATATTGAAAAGTCTGACATTTTGAATCAGACTGTACACCAGTCAAACTGTAAAAAAATCAACTGGATTCTATACATGAAAGATGCTATGAACTATGGTGCTCATAACACCATTGGTTAGTTCAGTCTAGTTAACTGGCTGGTTCACTTGCCTATCAGAGGCCAAGTTTGCTGAATTTTCCCAATGAGTCCCTTAACGTTTCATTCAATAACAACTTTTCTTTCTGTGAAAGAACAGTGGTTTTACTTCAGCTTACTTTGGATCAAGTACAAAAAAGTCATAATTGATATTGAAGGACCTGCCACCATAAATCTCTGTACTTTTCATCATTCTTTCCACTACAGCTTCTTCTGAAGTTGTTGTTGTTAAATTAAGATCTCAGTGTAGTTTTCGTATGGGGATCTGCCGGTGTTTCCACCATTCTGTCACATCTCAGCCCTGCCCCCTGATGGTGGATGCAGGGATTCCCCTGTTTCCTGGTTTTCATGCTCAGGCTCTGCAGACCATCCCTATTGGGCTGATGGTCTGTGGTCACATGACCTGCTCAGCTCTATATATAGCGCCTGTAGTACGCTTGATCCTTGGATCAGGATAGACCTATCTATTGAGAACCTGCTCTTTTGATGATTTTGTTCGGTGTTTCTGTGTATGACTCCTTGGCTTTGATTTCTGTTTTTTGCTCTAGTCTGTTCCCTAAAGTTATATTTCTGCATTCTGATATCTCGTGTATGACCTAGCTTGGCTTCTTGGACCTCTCTTCTGTATGTACCTTTTCTGTTTAGGATTTCTCTGTCTGTTTATATTAAGTCTGTTTTCACTCAGCAGGCATTTGACCACAAAGCCATTTGGTGTTGAGTGGTACTCAGGGTTTTGTCTGATCTCCCTGGCTGGGAGTGCTAGTATCAGCAGTCTTTATTGTTGTGTTTTTCAAGTACTAAGTTCTGCCCTGCAGGCTGCTGAATACATTATAGTCTTGTTTTCGAGTTCTGCAAGTGTGTGCTGGATTCTGCTATAAGCAGCAAACCATATACCTGCCCAAAAGGCTTCAAACTACACAGCCTAAGGCTCCCCATCACCCTATAAAAGGCCTATCGTTACACATTCTTTCTGTCAAAGTTACTTAGCATAGATTTCATTGTAGTTTTCACTGATGTTTCAGTCAAAGTTGTCTAGCATTGTTTTTAATGTTGTTTTGAGCCGTGTTTCTACTGGGATTCAATGGAGATGGACATTGTTAAAATTGGTGATATACATTTACTGGTGTTACACAGGAAAGGAATATAGCTAAATGGAGAACATTTGCAGTTCACTCACTTTAGAAAAACTACAGGGTTATTCAGAGAGCGTGAAAAGCAGGAGAATGACTGGAGAATGAAAAATTCTAGGTCAAAATAGCCAAACCAGAAAAATTCTCCCTTTCATCTCACTTTCCAAATCGGCTATTTTGACCTAGAATTTTTCATTCTCCAGTCATTCTCCTGCTTTTCACGCTCTCTGAATAACCCTGCTAGTGTATTCTTTATTCACCATTGCTCCTCATTGTTTCCATTAACTCCACCAGCCGTGGTTGCAGTTTCCTTCTATGGATAGCCAAAGTTCATCATAGTTGCAACAACGGTAAACATTGGTGGTTTGTGAATAATACTTTTAATGAATTATTATTAAGCTATTGGCAGAATTAATTTGGCTGTTTTTTTTACAAATCAGCTAGAGATCTCTTAGATCTCTTCTTATAGGTCAATTTTGAAAATATTAGATGGAATGCACATGCTACACATGTAATGAGCACTGGCCCTCATTTTGTCATTGGTCTGTTTCAGCCATCAGCAAATTCAAATTTTGACCAGTTAGAGAGCCCAAAAAATATAGCATTATATTATTAACTGAAATGTAATCATTGGATCATTTAATTCTGCCAGTAGTATTAGGTGGGCTCTTTTACAGTGCGATGTAATTGGCTGTTTTTATTGTCACCATTCCATCATCTGCTATGGGGTAAATAGCCACAAGCCATGATCGATGGGTCTTCTTTGGCAGCCATTGGCATGGCAGAATTAGTTTTTGGTTGTGCCTTGTTTTTTTTGTTTGTTATTTTTTTGCGTCTGGTTTACATTTTATGTAGCTATTTTTACTTTATTTGTGGGACTGTTTTTCTGAAGTCTTGAAGAGGAAGAACAGGCACATTGTATGTCATGGAGAAGGTGAATATGGTTAACAAACACAGCACAAGGTTTTGGGAGTTTAGCTAGTACAGGATTTAGATTGGGGGTCAACTAGCTAGGGGAACTAAAGAGGATAGGTAGATTAAGGGTAAGGAAGGAGTTGAATGTGAAGTGGAAGTTAGGTAGTATTGGGTTAATTAGTGGTGACAGTAGTGAAGGAGTTGAGTAGTGAGTTGGCTTAGTTAGCAGTAGGTAACTGTTAAGTAGTGGGAGGTATAGACAGTGGTAAGCAGGTAGTGTAGTGTTTAAAAAGTGTGTGGGTTAGTTATTGGAAGTGTTTAAGGGGAATGTGGGCATAAACAGAACTTGGGGCCAATTATAGATTTAATATCTAAGGGCCATGTTGCTTATAGAATGGGGCACAGGTGGGCTGCAAGCATTGAATGGGTGGTGGGTGGGAGCCATAGCTGGGACTGGATTGTTCATAGTATGTAATTGACACTCTAAGCCCTGTTAGATAAATATAAAGTGTATTTAAATGGCTCTGCATTTGCAGATGTAATAACGCAATGATAGCTGTATGTTTTACAGGTGCCGAGGGATTTACCATCACTTGGGGTTTCACCACACTCCTTAGATTGTAATCCGCCTTCTAGCAGGGGCTTATTTTCCGAACATTCTCCATGTGTCAAACCTCTTTGTTAATTTTATGTTTGTCTTGTTCTACCTATTTTACAACGCTGTGGAATATGTTGTAACTTTAGTAAATTATTGTAAGACACAGACTTATAATCACAGTAGTCAGCTTCTCGCATGTTATGACCCTTTGCGATGTCCTTAGATCACGCAGGACTTGTGGCCTGGCAGCGCAACCCTCCATGGAGTCCTATGGATTCCAGGAGTTGATACTCGCGGTGGCGTGGAAGCGCTACACCGAGAACCATGGAGGGTAGCGCTGGGTTATGGGGCAGGCTACAGAATTAGCGTCTGCTAGGGATGTGCGTTTCGGGTTTCGGAATTTCGGAATTTTCACGAAATTTCCCGATTCGTGTTTTCGGATGCGGCCGATTTTGCGAAAATTTTTAGATCCGAAAATGGCAGATCCGAAAAGTTTTCCGAGCCGAAACGAAATATTTTCGGAATTTTCGAATGTACTTGAAATGTGTCAAATCGAAATTTATTGCTTTGAAACGAGGAGAACAGACATTCCGAAAAAACGAAAATTTCCGAAAATACGAAAAGTCGATACAAAAAACGAGCTAAGTGACACGAAAATACGAAAAATGGTCGAAATTCCGAAAAAAAAATGTACACGAAAAACGAGGCGAGCCGAACCGAATCGAAACAGAAATCGGTCGAAACGAGCCGAATCGAAAAGTTTAAAAATCCGAAAAATCAAATTGAATCGAACCGAAAAAAAAATCGGTGCACAAGCCTAGCGCCTGCCCCATAATATGGTGCTAAAACGGGGATGCTACAGGGAAACCAGCAGGTGCAGGATTTCATCGTTAGAGTCCCCGTTTTAGCGCCATCAATGTAATAGTGCCCTAAGTTGGCAATGCATCAAGGGAAATGTAGTTCCAAAAAGTCAGGGGGG
This sequence comes from Leptobrachium leishanense, assembly GCA_009667805.1. Lineage (NCBI taxonomy): Eukaryota > Metazoa > Chordata > Amphibia > Anura > Megophryidae > Leptobrachium > Leptobrachium leishanense. The sequence goes on from CM019073.1 coordinate 120,739,281, forward strand.
GGGAAGGTTGTTGACCCTTTGCGTACTTATAGCATAATGGTTCTAAATATGTCACAGTTCAGCTTTAAACATTGCATCGGTTTCTCTTTATGTGAAAAATAGGCTTTTGTCTAATTAAATATTCTCTGTTTAATATGTAAAATATAATAGTAGGGTTACACTAAGAAAAAAGTGCAAAAAGTAAAAATATTAATATAGAAATGTGTCATGAAAGCAGTTTTTGTAATTAGCGTTCCAGTGCATGCAGGAATTTGTCAGCTTATTATGTAAGACATGACTAAATGATTCCAGGGTGAGACATCTGTGCATACCACTGACCCCGTACTCAGCCTTCATGTGGGAAGTGAAGTTAATGGAACGGAAAAGGCCTTTTCATATTTTATACCCTGGGGCACTTAACTATTATCAATAAAGCAGGTCTATGTAGTATGTTAAAAATTAAATATAAAAATAAGACGGTCTGTAATAAAATGGATGGTACTCGGCTCATCATTTTTATTTACATTGTATGTCATAGTTAAAATAATGTAAAACATTTATTTTCTTCCACAGATCTTAATATCACTGCTGCAGTTATGTCTCTGCTGAGTATAACACTCATGGTAATGGGATCAATCTGCATCACCATGGTTCTAAGCAAAGGAGTGGAGTTTCTTTTGAAGCCTGCGTCTTTCTTTTTCGTTCTGTCAGGTAAAAAGAAAATAACAAACGAGCTGAAAGAATGATGGATCGCATGACCCTAAATGAAACCAGAAAGTAATGTAGGACATTCTAAAGGAACATATGCATTTTGTTTTGGGAGCACCGAAAAGAGTAATAAAAATCTGATTTGCGCACGACTAAAAACCATGGTTCGCCTCAGAATATTTCTGCTTACTGAGGTTTAGTACTCTGATGTTTTTCCTAAGTCATTTTTCTGAACGATTTGGGTTTTTGATATTTCGGAATTAGAAAAATGTCTGAAACAAATTTACATTCAGTGTATGATATATAGAAAAGGGCTGCAGCCCTTTTCGTGTCATGCACATTGTACACATCTTTTAAAAACTTCAGTCATTAAGCTTCAAAAAAATATAAGAAGATAGTCACCAACATCCGAACTGGCCCCGAATTGCACTGTTCGGTTCACCTATTCACTAAGCTGTCAGTTTGCCAAACACTGGCGAATTGACAGTGAGATACAGTGAAATTCACTGCAGTTCACTGCAATTCGTCGGCACCAAAATTTCCCCATAGAAGACTATTGCGTCTTCTATTCACAGAACGCCGAACTGCACAAAATTCCAGCTAAGGCCAGGGTCAAACGAGCATCTTTGAAAGCGGAAGGAACGTCCGTGAGAGTGGACGTCCTTCTGATGCCTGTCTGTCCACCTCGCTGAGCGCAGTTCGTGTGCTCAGCGCTACAAGGCTCAATCCTCCTATGAAGGATCGCGCTTTGCAGCCCCGTCCAATGCATGTCTAGCGTTTTGAAGGGGAGGCTTCCTGCACGTCAGTTTGTAGCGTGCGCAATTCGCGTGCACGCTGCAACGTGTAACTGTCCCCGTCGAAGGGTCACAACGCTGCAACAGATACCAGGAGGCATGTCAGTATGGGCACACCTAATGCGTTCGTCTGACCCAGGCTTTAATGCCCTGATTTTTGGTGTTTCGGTTTGACAGGTTTAAACAGGCAAGTCCCATAGGTTTCAATGTAAAGACGTAATTTTTTTTTTTTAAAGACCGTTTATTCTTTTCATTTTCAGCAAAAAGCCCTTTTCATTTTTTTAGAACACCGTTTTAGATTTTTTTATCATTTAATATAAAGCATTTTTGCTTTACTTATTTTTGAAAGACTTTTATTCATTTGTAACAGACCATTTTTATTATTAGGACACATTTTATTGATTTATACTCGTATTAGGAGAATAGCAGCCTTTTTTTTTATGCAGTGAGGCTGAATTCGCCAATGGCAATTCTGTGCAATTTGGCAGTTATCGGTGCAATTCGTCGGTTTTTGCTGACGTCCGATAACTGCTTCGGCGACTTCAATTTCGACAAAATATAGTGACCATTCGCTAAATAGTGCATTCACCGTATTTTCGGTGAAATGGAATCACCGAAATGAGGTGAAATGGGCTGAAAGCAAAGCATCAGAATTGTGTGCCATGCCCAAGAAAATCAGACGGATCAGAATTCATTCGGTAATTTTATTTAATGCATTTTAATTCGGAGAGTCAGCAATTCCGATTATCAGATGGTTCCAATATTCCAAATCATCAATAATCCCTTTTCATCAGATACCTCCCACTCAAAATTAATGTCTTACTATAATAATGGTCCCCTATTTTGAGGCTCCCTAATAAGGGGTTATTTATGAGTTGCCTGCTGTATCAATGGAAGACAGAATTGCTCCGTGCAACGCTTGTCCCAGGACCTCAGCTATATCATTATATACAGGACACATTGCCCTTGAAATAGAATTACTTTTTCCTATTAATATACATGGCTGACTTCTCATTACTTCTTCAATGAGATCAGCTAGGCTCCATGTTTAAAGCAATAAATTTACCCTTTCACTTGCAAAATGTATATATACATAGAACAGAGAGCAAGGGATGCATTTGCTTGCGAAAAGAATAAAAACAACTCTTTATTCAACCACTGTTAAAACAAACTATGTTTCTGCTCTGAAATTAGCCTTTTTCAAGATAAATTATATTATACACTATGGGCCCTATTACAATCTTCGCGCATACATTTGCGCCCGCGCAAAAACGCATTAACGTGAGGGGCAAAACCCTCTGCGCAGAACGTCGTATTACAATGTCAGCGCAACAAACACGCGTATACGTCTACCGCGGGTGAACCTGCGCGAGCTTACTGTACTTCGCGCGTCCTATACTTAACATTGTAAGCGTAAATGCGTTTGTGCGCTGGTACGCGGATGGTATTACAATCTATGCGCAGTTTGTAACGCACAGCCTTTGCGCGCATAATTTTAGCAACTCCTAAAAGCTGGTGTTAATGGCAAATTCTATCAACCTGGCCGAACCCAAATACACCAGCCCAAAAAAAAATACGCAGCAAAGTATAGTTACACATTCTACACATACCCAAACAATAAATTTGAGAAGTTGCGCGTGTTTTTTTTATTGATGCAGCATAAATGCGCAGATTGACTTTGATAGGCGCAAAAACTTAACGTGAGACAATTGTGGTACTTAATTCTAATTGGCTGAATCACGTGAAAAAAAGGTCCGCACACTGATTTCTGCGCACAACGTTGCTGCACGCGCGTTTGTGCGCGTCCGTTTTAAGCGTGTTATTTTTTTGACGGATGAAAAAATGCACGAGGATTGTAATACCAGTGGTGATTTACGCGCGTCAACGTTTAACGCTACGCGTAAAGATTCACGCGTTGCGCCTGCGTTTTTGCGTGAAGAATGTAATAGAGCCCTATATGTAGCAGTAGATTTTCCCCAGCATTAGTCTGACACAGCCAGTTTCAGCTAAACACTTAATAAATATATTAACACAAATATTCTGTATAATATTGCAATACTAGTACAACGAATCTGAAATAAATCTCTCACTATACACAGTATACATGTACTCTATAAATCTATATATTCTCATGCGCTTCAAAAAGGTGAAGATTGTCAAAGAATTTCCTAATACGTCACTGCTCATTTCAGGTACTTTTGTCCTTATCACCATGGAGATATTTCGTCAGGCTGTCAGATGGCTCATGGCAAGTAACCAGCACGTACGTCTAGAATATGAATACTCATGGTCAGTAGCTTGTGCCGCCGCAGCTGGAGGCATATTGATATTTGGAGGAGTCTGTTGCTTGGTCCTGGTATTGCCTCCCTTGCCCAAGAAACCATGGGAATACTGTATGAAGAAAGGGAGCAGCTCATAAAGAAACGCATGGAGATCATTTTTACATATTTAATGGCTGCACAGCTAACGAACGATCCACTGTGACCTCGTTTCCTACAGAAAGTCCTTTGCAAAAAAATGGTGAAAGGACAATTGTTTGTTTACGTAATTGTATTTTTATGCACCTGATGCAGAATAACAGTCATTATCTAGACTGTAATAACGATGGCACCCTGCAACAGAAGAGGCTTTAATAGAAGGACAGTCAATTTTCACTCTTTCCGACCGGATGTTGTGTTTCTTTCTATCTTTGTAAATATGCTTTGTAGCATCCAGAACTTTGTCAATGCATTTTATTTCAGGGCCTGAGATGGGACAGTCGGGAGGGAAAGGGATGGGGGTAACTATTGTATAGAACAATAACTACTTTGGTGTTATATATTATTGTGCTATTAAAAGTTATTTTTATTCCTGTAAGTGTTCTGAATTGAGCTACGGTTATGTGTTATCAATGCATTGCCATTTTCGAATCAAAAATACTACTCGACAACCACAGTGGAGATACAACACAGATACAACCAAGGTTCTTATTCTATGTATGGTAGCCTGAGAATAGACAGATAAATGGCTTTGGACCTCAGAATCAGAATGAAATTAGGTTGATTTGTATAAAAATACCTGTTATTTTACTCAGCTGACAAGTTGTAAAATGTATGTCGTGGTTACAAAGTCAACAAAAATATTCTAAATCAGTCAAATTTCTTTCCTAACTCAATTATTTTAGCTCTTATTTTGCAACTTGACAGTCATCTAGCTACAATAATACATGAGGTAATCTTTATAGATATCATTCACAATAAGAAGAAACAACATGGGCCCTGTTTCATTGTTGACGCTAACAGGGAGCCGTTAAAATAAAAATAATCAGAGCAAGTCAATATCCATAACCAGCTTCCTCTTACCACGACAATTCCGACCCATTAGTATCTTGAGCTGGAATAATCTGGTGTCACAGACAGATACTGGAAGTGGTGCCGCTGATATCGGCTCATGGCGTACGTAGGAGTGAGTCAAGCGCGATCCTGCAACAAGCTCTACACAAACTTGCATGTAGAGCTGCAGAGGAAGAGCATAAGTACACTGGAGGCAGGGCCGGATTTATAACTAGGCAGAGTAGGCATGTGCCTACAGGCACCTGCCTCAAGGTTGCACCTTGCTCTGTGTAAAAAAAAAAAGACAATTTACAATTATTTAGACACCTGTATCTCTGGAGCCCTACAGGTTAGAAGAACATATATGGTATTATTGGAAAGGTCAGATTATGGCCTTTTCAATGATACCAAAGATGTATGGTCTATATAAAAATAAAATAAAAATAATTCTCGTTTTTCCTCAAGTAGCACTATTGTTTACTTCACAATTATAAAGCGATCAATGGTGCTGCACTACCTCACCTTATTTTCAACACTGCCAGCAAGTGTGGAGGTGATGGCACAATGCAATGTGTCATTGACAACCTAGACTGTGACACTGCAGTGAGGAGGGCCAGGGGTTCTTTTGAACCCCCCATCTCTGATTTATACACCATGCAAGGTCAGGTGAGTTGTCGTTGGTACAGACTGGCCTTTCTAATGATACCAAATATGTAAAACAAAAAAATTCTAACAAAAAAGAACCCCCCCTACCCCTCCTTTTTATTCCAAAGAAAAACAAGTTTTGATAACCTATTGAAAATTTGCTGGGAAAAAAGCAGCATCAAAAAATGAATTAGAAAGAAAGTCAGGTCTTGAAAAAGGCACTCAATATTTTGATGCCCAGAATTTTGGTTTGCTCCAGGTCGGAATGGAACATCATTTTCTATACCTAGGTTTAAAAATTAGTGTTACGGTTTGATTACTATTTTTGCAAGTTTTATGGCTATCCCTCGCCCTAAAATTCTGCTACATTTTCCGTCAGTTTAAGACAACAGATTCTGTCTCTTCTTTTGACGAGAGCATAGTGAAAAACAGATTTTGTTTTTTTAAATGTTATTTACATTCAGTTTCCCCTAAAAGTAAAAAAAATTGTTTTAGTCACATGGGGCGGTCCAGATTTCTGTGCCTACAAGCTCCTTAGAAGTAAATCTGGCTCTGACTGGGAACTAATTATTTCCAGCCTTCAGCGTCACGTGGCAAATGTAAGCAGCAACTTGCGCTGCCTACGTCACAGTGGGTTCAAATGAAAGAGATTTTTAGGGAGGTTTATTTTAATCCTTTTTTTTTGCAAAATCACTCAACACCAGGTTCTGAAGTTGGTATTTTTATGAGAAATACCGTCGCCAGGAAGAGCAGAACGAGCTACATTGAAATAGCTGATTCTTCTAATTCCAGCCACAAACTAATGGCCCTTATTCAAATTATGGGAGTCATTAATGTATAGTAGACAGCCACTAATTCCGAGCTGTCAGAGTAGCAACTGCAGCTGTGAAGTTAGCGTCTAGAACCATTATGTATAATGGCACCACGTTAACTTGATTTTGGGTGTGAAGGGGTTAAATTATCTCAATTTTGCATTGTAATGCATTGAAAAGCACTCATTAGCATATCAAAAGACAATTTCACACCTTTTTAAAGCAAGATTAGTGTGTCCCCTGTGGAGAAACAAAATACTTTGTTTTATGTCGCTCCAAGCACCCTGGAGAGACAGCCGCAGCTGCAAATAGCAGCCCTGAACCTCACTGTAACAAAAAGTTCAAATACATTACTGCTGAATTCCAGCAGCCAGGGAGAGGGCAGAATACAGGGAGAGAAGTGGGATCACACACTGTAGTACAGATAAGATTCAGTGAGTTATAATGACTGACAATCCCTGTACAGTACAGATACATGGTGCTACTGTAATTTCCATACACAGGCATTATGTCACATATAGATATTATTTAATTGGTATTTTTTGGAAGCTGCATTGCTAACAATCTCATAATTATCATTACAAATCCCCATAAGCAGGAGATCTGGCCATTTTTATTATTTTTTATTTATCGCAGATACTTTATCTAACACAAAGGTCTTTTCTGCATGTAGGATAATAATGCAGACCCTGTAAAATTGTATAAGATAAAGGACACCATCTAGAGCTCAGAATCTTACATTTCAGCAATATTTCTGTAAAGGATAAATGAGCACATGAAAAATTTAAAATGAGCAAATTAACATTATTTAAATTTTTGAACTAATTTAAAATAACAATTTCTGTGCAAAACTTCAATTTCACCCTATATTTAAATGTTAACGTCATATCCCATGCTTCAAATAAATTTTACGATAGCATATTTTTCAACAAAATTTACTTGGTAGTGAAGGGGCTAATGGCAAGAGTGGAATAGGAAGCTACATGGGTCAAAGCGCTTCAAAAAATATCACGCACAAAATTTTTTATAAGGGTACTTTCAAATGTTCGAGATTGGATCCTTACCCCTTCATAGAATTAAGACACTATCAAAAAATAATATGCGGTAAATAGTTTTTTATTATTGTTATTTTTATTATTCTTACTCTACTTAAAGGGCCCTATTACATTCTTAATACAAAAACGCACGCTAAACGCGTGTTTTTTTGCGCAAAGCGTTAAACGTTAACGCATGAAAATCACCGCTGGAATTACATTCCTCGCGCATTTTTTCATCCATCGGGAAATTGCGCTCGTAAAACCGATGCGCAAATATGCGCGCAAAGTACCGTTGCGCGCACAAATAAGTGAACGCAATGTAATTTTTAACGCGAGTCCGTCATTTTGTGCGGACTGTGCACAACAGACGTACATTCTGACAGAAGACAAAGTAGTGGCCGTCATTTTTGACGGATCTAGTAAAAAAAAGCGTGCGCATCGACGTTCTCCGTTGTGAATCCGCAGTTTGGTACGGTCAGGTTGTTACAATTTGCCGTTACCACCAGCTTTTCAAAGACGTTAAAATTATGCGCGCAAACGCTGTTCGTTAAATTTAGCGCTAAGATTGTAATACCATCTGCATACCAGAGCACGAACGCATTTGCGCTCACAATGTTAAGTATAGGATGCGCGCACTAAATTGCGCTCGCAAAGGGTTCGCGCAGGGTCACTCACGTTAGACGTTAACGTGCATTTTGTGCGCGAACGTTGTAATACGACGTTCAACGCAAAGGGTCTTGCCCCTCGCGTTAATGCATTTTTGCGTGCCCGAAGAATGTAATAGGGCTCAATATGTATTAGTAGCATTGCAATTATTAATGTATCCTCAGTGCGGGACGTTCTCTGTCACCAATGAGTAACAGGACTATTCTCTTGCTGACAGGGCAGAAGCATGCAGATAGTTTACTCTGCTGTAGTTACAAAGCTTAAAATAACTGGTTACCATCTGTGATAAGCAATCTTGAATTTTGGCATTCCAATACCAATTTCATTCCTTAACCTTTGGGTAACTAGAAAATGAAGAAATGTGGTGTTTGCGCTTGTATAGTTTATAAATCTGACGTCATGTCTATTAGTTTCTATGGAAAAACCCACAGCTGAAATTCAGAAGTATTTCAAGCGTCAAAAAGACTCTACATCACTTCAGCCGATGGGATATCAAGCTATTAAAATCAAAATTTGGCTACATAAGTATTGGGGAATAATGGTCAGAAGAATTATGAATGACCGCATCATTAAAATGATTTTTTTCCCCTGAGATTTTAGCTTACAAGCCGTCAGTCACCAGAATGGAGATTGTACTTATTGCTGTTTATAGTATCTGAAAAAAATCTTTGGATTCTATAGTGTGCTTCAGAGTAGAGACTTTATATTCAATAATTGTCCCATTTGACAGGTCCATGTGTGTTTTTTGCAATGACTGACAAATATTAAATCAACCCAGAAATAAATCCAGGAATATAAAAACAATGACCCCTATTACACGCTTCGCGCAGCGCATTTGCATGTGCGCAAATGCGCATTTGCGCGAGGACAAAATCATTTGCGCAGAACGTCGTATTTCGACGTTCGCGCAAACGATGCGCGTAATCGTCTACCGCGATTGACCCTGCGCGAACCCAGCGCGAGCGCAAGTTCGTGCGCGCATCCTATACTTAACATTGTGAGCGCAAATGCGTTAGTGCAGATGGTATTACAAGCTTTCCGCAAAGTCATACGAGCGACGTCTGCGCGAATTTTCGTAACGTCTTTGAAAACTTGGTGTTAACTGCAAATATGATAGTTGTGGCCGAAACGAAATAACTCAGCAATTTTAAAAAAAATACAGCACAGTACAGTTACACATTCTACACATACCCAGACATAAAAAATTGATAATTTGTCAATTATTTTTTTTGCTGCAGCACATATACGCAGATTGACTTTGACAGGCACAACACCCTAACTTTAGAAAATGGTGGTTCTTAATTCTGATTTGGTGAATCCTGTGAAAAAACAGTCAGCCCACCGATTCCTGCACGCAACGTTCATTTGCGCACGAAGTTGCGCGTCGGATTTGCACACGAAAAAACATGAAGGCTGAAAAAATGCGCTCGGATCGGAATGGCGCGTTAATTTTCGCACAATAACTTTTTTTGCGTGTGCAAAAAAAATGCGCTGCGCGAGCGCATTTGCGCAAAGCGTGTAATAGGGGCCCTATGTGTTAGAAAGATCATAGCTTTAAATTGACTGCGGAAAGAAAAGAAGACTATAAATAATGGCAAAAACACATCATCAGGAGGAGAGAAATACGTATGATAGATTATGTTAATACAATTCATTATTGTAATGTAATTATAATTAACAATAACACGGCCATTTTGAATTTCATTATTTTATTTTTGATATTCTATGAGTTTTACTGTCTTTTGGAGATTTCTCTGTAAGTGAGAGTTTCATAATTTGGGGAATTATTAAAGTTAAATATGCAGTATAAGTGTATTATGTTTTTCACTTTATAGTTTTGCACTGCAAATTTATTCTTATTCTTTTACGCATGTTTCCTGTTTATCATCACCGCACACTCAAAATTTGTAAAATGTTGACCACTACACAAAATGTGAAATAGCATTAATAAACTCCAAATACTTTTTCAATTAAACATCTGCAAGACTTTACGCTAGTAGAAATGTTTACTGTACAGTGCATTCTAATAAAGTGACAATAATTACCTTTTTCTTCACAGATTTATTTTAAGACCTACAAAGACCTACAAATCTCTTACGAGAATCAGATTTTTATGATCATAAAATAATGTATGAAAGTCTTTTTATGAAACGATATCACATTTAATAGGAAAAGCTAATATATTTGTTGATTCTCTCCTATAGTTATGTAAATGAGGTTACGTAGGCCTATAATAGCACAGGGACAGAAAAAGATCAACAGGTTTATTCAAAGAGCTCCGAATTGTGGCCGAAAGGTAACCGAACACTGAAATTCAGCGTACGCTTACCTTTCCTGGCCATTCGGCTATTCAGAGAGCAGGCAGTTCGCCAAATGTTGGCGAATTGCCTGCACATACGATGCCTGTTCGAGGGCAGTGAAATCCAAATTGAGAAGCAATGCTGGTGGTTTCATTCGACAGGTTTATTCAGGCGAATCCCATAAGCTTTAATATTACAAATATTCCTGTTTTAATTCAATATCTAATAAACCGTTGATTATAATATTCTGCAGTGAAAAGTCTATTTATAGATTTTTTTAAGGATCTTTCGGGCATTTTTCAGGATTGTTTTGTAAAACTTTTTTCCGTTTTTTTTTTAAGTCTTTTTTTTTCTGTAACAGCCCTTTTTATTATCATTCATTGGATCTCATGTAAATTTCAGACATTTTTGTTCTGTAGTTTCTTTGCAAACAGCGTTTCACTTTTCAAACATTCAAGCGTACTGTTTTGTTTTTTTTTCACTCCATTCTTCTGCGGTGTCGGGTTTTACCGACAGCTGCTCTGCGCTGTGATTGGCGGCTGCTCAGGTTTCTCCGGCGTGTTCAGCGGGGTTAATCCAGATATTTTTCCGGGTTTCAGTGTGTATTCACCGGGTTTTGCGGTGAGTGTTCGGCGGGTTTGCGGCGGCTTTTCCCTGCGCTATGACGGCCCTGTGGTGCTTGCTGAATACACCAACATGGTCGCCGAAATAGGATAGCCGAATCAACCCGAATTGAAGAGAACGAAAAGTCACTGAATGTGTGGTGACTTTTTCGATTCTCTTTGAATAACCCTGCAAGTCAAGAAAAATAAAAGCAAATTCACTTAATATCAGACTTTAAAGTCCATTATTCTTTCCTGAATCAAGTCTTGATCCAAAGAAGGATGAGCGAGGTTGGAATATCTAATTTTTCATCAACTAGCCATAAACTAATGGCTCCTATACAAATTTCATAAAGTATAGGAGCCATAAAATTACAGTAGGCAGTCGAAATGAATGAATAGATATTTTTCAGTGCTGCAAGGACACTTATATATCACTCACTGTATATACCATAAATGAGCAACACAAAATCAAACAATAGTCCTTCTGTATGTAGTGAAGAAGTCCACAAGGTGCACCTTGAAGAAGACGAAAGTCAAAACGCATTGTGCAATTTATTTTCATTTGTACCAATAAATGTGGTCATGTTTTGGCCTTTATATTGTATCCAGTGTAAGGTGGGTCTATCCATACAAAGTATTTTGGTCTGGAGATACTACTAACTGCACATTCACCAACGTACCATAGGAATTATTGTGGGAGATCAACAAACCTGGTGGTGGTGAGAATACAAGACCTTCTAATTTACATGTGATATAAGTCCAGAGCCTACTATTTAATGGCTCAGAAATAAGTGAGTCTTTTATTGCACTAGATGTGGTTGTTCAAGTTTGAGACATACTGCGCAATGTACAGTATGTCTCTTTGCTGTTTCCACTCTAGGTAATACCTTTTGAGTCAAAATTAATGGCTGGTGTAGCGACTTGGCCCATCAATTTCAATATGCAGGCATTACGCCATATATATACTGTAGATAATATTTGTATATTCTATTGGTATTTTGTGGAAGCTGCATTGCTAATAATCTCATTATGATCACTACAAACTCCTATAAGGATATGTGTCATTTATATTATCTATCTTTATCAGATTTAATGGATTTGACGTTAAGTCTATTTATGCCTGTCTGCCAATAATATAGTGTAATATCCCCTTGTGATATTGTGAAAGATATGGGACATAATCTAGAGTTTAGAACCTTTCATCCCAGCAATATTTCTGTAAAGGGGAAAAAAATAGAGGAAAAATGTAAAAAGAGCAAATTTACATTATTTTTGGTTTGTAACTCTTTGTAAAAAACTCTGTGTAAAATTGATACTTTACCCTATATATGATTGTCTTCTATGCATCCCATATTTCAAATACATGTTATGATAATATTTATTTCATCAAGAAGCACTTAATGGTAAAGGGGCTAATGCAAGAATTGCATTTTTCCTGAGAAGAACTGAAATTCTCTCTGATACCCCATCACTATCTGATCCTCTATCACTGTAAAGAAAGAAGCTGCAAGGAGCAACCACCCACCTTCACTATAAAAAAAGGTTCAACAAACGTCAGTGCTGCAGTACAACAACCAATGGAATGACAGAACTGAGGAAGAGCGCAATAATCACTCTCTACTATAAAGAGATAAGATTCAGGTTGTTATATTTGCTAAAAATCCCTGTACAGTACAGATACATGGTGTTACTGTAATTTCCACACACAGACATTATGCCACATACTGCTATTACTATTATATTGGTATTTTTTTGGAGGCTGCATTGCTAATAATCTCATTATGATCACGACAAATCCCCATAAGCAGGAGAGCTGACCATTTTATCTTAGAATGTTGTCTATCGTTAATATTTACGTTACTGACGCAAAGGCCTTTATGATAATACACACCTGACTTTACGTAAGATAAAGATTGCGTAAGATAAAGGACGCCATCTAGCGTTTAGAACCTTTTTTCTGACCAAAATTTCTTTGCAGATAATGAATACATGAAAACTAAACATGAGCACATTTACATTATTTTACTCTTTTAACTATCTCAGAATAATAATATTTTGCAAATTGCTGGTAAATTCTATATTTCTCCTTAGTCAAAGGGATAATAGAATGTATCTGGTTTTACCTTTTTCATTTCTCGATCGGGTAGTAGATATGATATATTCAAATCTTGTATGTTAACAGGAAATTATCTGTTAAACCCTTTTGGTGTAGTGTGGTGTGATGTGACGTTGGGGATGGAGTGCATCCCATCGTTTGGTTTGTTAGGGTCAATGAGGATTTTACTAATATTGCTTGTTGTGTTTATATGAAACGAACATTCTCTGTTAACATAAAGCTGTTAGCAAGCTTATACGTTGTACAGTTGTTCTTGTCAAGATATTGGGAACATGCGACTTGACACCTCTCTTAACAGCTCGCTAAATTTGCTCTGCAATTCAGCTGGTTTACAAGTGCAGTTTGACTTCATTTTCAACTCATGAAGTTATGAATGAACCCAGAAACTTTCTCGCTGAGACAACATTGTGCTAGATCCTACCCATATGCAACTACATAAATAGAAAATGTAATATTTTTTTACATAGCTGGTATTAAACTAGAATATTTATTTATAATGTGTTTTACCAGGAAGGATACATTGAGATTTCTCTCGTTTCCAAGTAAATATTAGCACTGCACAACTGTAACTTTAATAAATTACTAATTAAATGCAATCTATTGGAATATACATATGAGATTGATAATACAACCAACGTAATCGTAGTGAGGATGTAACGAATCGAGAGATGGTGTTTCAACACCAGATAAATATATTGAAAAAATTCCTCCAATGAGGAAAACAGATCACCCCGTAGTGTCCACATTAAAACATAACTTTTATTTCAGTTATTAAAATCACTCATTATTCAAGTATTTTTAAAAAAAGAAAAAAAAACACATTTAACGAAATGGTTTGTCAATAATGATTGTAATGATATCGACTCGTATATCGTTCAACCCTATGTTGGTGTTCTGTTAGTAATAGTACACCAACATACAGGGTTATTCAAAGAGAACTGAATGGCTGCCGAAAGGTAACCGAACGCTGAAAATCAGCGTTTGTTACCTTTCTTGGCCATTCGGCTATTCGGAGAGCAGGCAATTCGCCAAATGTTGGTGAATTGCCTGCACATACGGTGCCTGTTCGAGGGCCGTGAAATCCCCATAGCTTCGGCTATTCAGAGAACAAAAACCATCAGTGAAAAGTTGCCGAAATGCCCTGCCATTCGGTGGCTTCATTCGACAGGTTTATTCAGGCAAATCCCATAGGCTTCAATGTTAAAAATATTCCCGTTTTAATTCAATATCTAATAAACCGTTTATTATAATATTCTGCAGTAAAGAGTCTCTTTATTGTTAGATTTTTTAGGATCTTTTAAGCATTTTTCGGTATTTTTTTGCCAAAAAATGTTTGCCGATTGTTTTTTCTTTTTTCTGTAACAGCCCTTTTTAGTATCATTCCCTGGACCTCATATGTAAATTTCAAACATTTTCGCTCAGTAGTTTCTTTGCAAACAGCGTTTCACTTTTCAAACATCCAAGCATACTGTTTTTTGTTTCACTCCATTCGTCTGTGGTGTCGGCTTTTTCCGGCGGCTGCTCTGCGATCTGATTGGCTCCTGCTCGGGTTTCTCCGGCGTGTTCGCGGGGTTAATACAGATGTTTTTGCCGGTTTCGGTGTGCATTCACCTGGGTTTTGTGGCGAGTTTTCGGTGGCTTTTCCCTGCACTACGACGGCCCTGTGGTGCTTGCTGAATACACCGCAGGGTCGCCGAAATGGGATCGCCGAATCAAGCCGGATTGAAGAGAACGAAAAGTCACCGAACGTGCGGTGACTTTTCGATTCTCTTAGAATAACCCTGATAGGGTTGAACAATATACTAGTGCATATTATTACAATCGAGTATTGACAAACCATTACGTTGAATGTGGGTTTTTTTGTGTTTTTTTTAAAAAATACTTCAATAATGAGTGATTTTAATAACTGAAATAAAAGTTATGTTTTAATGTGGACACTAGGCGAGATCCGTTTTCCTCATTGGAGGATTTTTTTTTAACTATAATCTATTTGGTTATTTTACCTTCACTGTTATATCTGGCCGCATTGTGCATAGCGCAAACTTAAAAACACAAAACTATATCTAAAAAAATCAAACAATAAAAATATTATTTAATTCCTTCTTTAAAGTCATTCTTGCGATTCGAGAATTCTCGACGATAATAATAATAAAGATTGTCAAGTAGAGTAATCTTTTTAATCCCCGCATGTTACTTATTCTTTTAATGGCACAAACTTGACAATAATAGAAATGCTTATGCTGCAGGAAGATTAGTGACTGCTATTTTGTGTTACAAAATATGCTGCTTGGAAAGGGCACCCCGCCGAGAAAACGTACAAAGGTTAAATGCTGATCTCAGCAGACTCCGTAAAAATTTTAGTGAAATTATTTTTTTTTCCAACTGATTCAGGATCTAGTTGAAAGCAAGATTGTGGGTGGGGGTGATGGGGGGGGGTTAAAGCAGGAGAATCATATTCATGTACACTGAGGCTCAGCTAAAGTTAATAGTTATTCTGGTCCTTGCCTAGCTCTGATTACACTGTGTAGATCGTAAACAGGCTTTTTCTCCTAGTATAACACTAACCAGCATGTGTGGAACTTGTCAATGTCTTTTTAAAGGTCCCTTTTTATTTGACAGGTTGCCCAGCAGCATTTATTGCAAAATATATAACAAATATTTAAGCTCTGACATGGGATTTTGCATGTCCGTCGAACATATGACATCTAAAACTTGCAAATAGCATCACATAGAAACATAGAAAAATGTCGGCAGATAAGAACCTTTCGGCCCATCTAGTCTGCCCAATTACATGGATACTTTACCTGGATTTATCTTTTGTTTAGGATAGCCTTATGCCTATCCCATGCTTGCTTAAATTCAATTACTGTTTTGGCCTCTACCACTTCTACTGGAAGGCTGTTCATGTATCCACCACCCTCTCAGTAAAATAATGCTTCCTGATGTTACTTTTAAACCTTTGCCCCTCTAATCTAAGACTATCAGGATTATTCAAAGAGATCCGAATGGCTGGAGAAAGGTAACCGAACGCTGAAAATCAGGGTTCGGTTACCTTTCTTGGCCATTCGGCTATCCAGAGAGGAGGCAATCCGCCAAATCTTGGCGAATTGCCTGCACATACGGTGCCTGTTCGGTGCCTGTTCGAGGGCAGTGAAATCCCCATAAAAAAGCACTGCTTCGGCTATTCAAAGAACATAAACCGGCAGTGAAAGGTTCCCGAAATGCCCTGTCATTTGGTGGTTTAATTCGACAGGTTTATTCAGGCGAATCCCATAGGCTTCAATGTTAAAAATATTCCGGTTTTAACTCAATATCTAATAAACCATGGTTATAAAATTCTGCCGTAAAGAGTCTCTTTATTTATAGATTTTGCAGGATATTTTAAGCATTTTTCTGGATATTTTTTTTTAAAAAAAGTCAGATTTTTTTTTTTTACTTTATTTATTTTTTCTGTAACAGCCCTTTTTATTATCATTACCTCATATGTAAATTTCAGACATTTTCGCTCAGTAGTTTCTTTGTAAACAGCGTTTCACTTTTCAAACATTGAAGCAAACTGTTTTTCTAATTTATTCACTTCACTCGTCTGCGGTGTCGGCTTTTTCCGGCGGCTTCGCAGCGTGTGATCGGCTCCTGCTCAGGTTTTTCCGGCGTCTTCGGAGGGTTAATCCAGATGTTTTTGCGGTTTTCGGCGTGCATTCGCCGGGTTTTTGCGGTGACGTTTAGTCGGGTTTGCGGCAGCTTTTCCCTGCACTTCGACGGCCCTGTGGTGCTTGCTGAATACACCGCAGGGTCGACAAAATGGGATCGCCAAATCGCACCGAATTGAAGAGAACGAAAAGTCACCGAACGTGCGGTGACTTTTTCGATTCTCTTTGAATTACCCTGTATGTCCTCTTGTTTTGCTACTTTGTTTCCATTTAAATATACTCCCTTCCTCTACCTTGTGGATTCCCTTTACGTATTTAAATGTTTCTATCATATCTCCTCTGTCTCGTCTTTTTTCCAAGCTGTACATGTTAAGATCATTAAGCCTTTCCTGGTAACTTTTCTCCTTCAAGCCGTACACCATTTTAGTAGCCCTTCTCTGAACTCTCTCTAAGATGTCTATATCCTTCTGGAGATACGGTCTCCAGTACTGCACACAGTACTCCAAGTGAGGTCTCACCAGTGCTCTGTACAGTGGCATGAGCACTTCCCTTTCCTACTGCTAATACCTCTCCCTACACAACCAAGCATTCTGCTAGCATTTCCTGCTGCTCTATTACATTGACTACTTACCCTTAGATCCTCTGAAATAATAACCCCTAAATCCCTTTCCTCAGATGTTGAGGTTAGGACTGTATCAAATATTCTATATTCAGCCCTTGGGTTTTTACGTCCCAGGTGCATTATCTTGCACTTATCCACATTAAAACTCAATTGCCACAGCTCCGACCATTTTTTTAGTTTACCTAAATCATTTGTCATTTGGCTGATCCCTCCAGGAACGTCAACCCTGTTGCAAATCTTTGTGTCATCAGCAAAAAGACATACTTTACCATTAATACCTTCTGCAATATCACTAATAAAAATATTAAAGAGAATGGGTCCAAGTACTGACCCCTGAGGTACCCCACTGGTAACAAGACCTTGCGCCGAATAAACTCCATTTACCACAACCCTCTGTTGCCTGTCACTCATGGAGGTTATTCAGTAAGCGATGGCGTTTGTCACGATTGTAAAAATTGCTGTTGTTGAAACACGATAATCGTTGTTGTTACAAAAAGACTGATTCAAATGAAAGATGGAGAAGTTTCCACAATGAATCTCCTCCTGCCAGAATTGAATTCCCGTTTTGCGAAATGGTGATGTTTGCTGCGTCTGCAAAAATGGTGTTTGCAGGTACGGCGAACACTGATATTTATTTTACAAACTCTTGAAGGTATAGACTGGTGTTTTTTTCACTGATGATGCTTCATGAGGTTATCTGAAATATTGCAACAGGTAAATATGAAATCTCAAATAGATCACTGAAAGTTAAATAATTCCATAATAATATTTTTAACCCATACATTTTTTAACCTCCCTGGCGGTATCCCGAGTGTGTCTCGGGGTTAAATTTCACAGCTGAGAGCAGTAACCCCGAAACACACTCGGGCTGTATACATCACCTCTCCCTGCGCTCCCTCGCTGATCTCTGCAGTCTCCTCCGGCGATTGCGACCTTATACTTCCTGGATTTCTTCTCGCGTGGAGGAAACCAGGAAGTAATGAGGTCGCGGTCGCCGGAGGGGGCAGCTGGGGACATTGAGGGAGCGCAGGGAGAGGTAATGTATCCAGCGGCATTCCGAGTGTTGCTCGGGGTTACCGCTTCCAACATAGGAATTTAACCCCGAGCCACAATCGGGATGCCGCTAGGGGGGGAATAATTAAATAAATTGACTGCTTTTAGACAGAGATTTTCAAAATAAATAGACTGCCAGGGAGGTTAAATGTATTCAACTTTTCGGTAACTGTTTTTTTTTATCTTCTTCCTTGAGTCACAGGCATCCTGCTAGAGGACCTACCTCTGACCCTGAGCGACCCTGCTTATCCGAGCTTGTACAAGTCTCCGTGCAGTCCTATGGAATCCAGGAGATTACACCAGCAGCTACCACAGCTGCAACCTGCTATCAGCTCCCCAATATAATCAGCCGAGCCACCAATATAGTGACACACTCGTAATGGAGCCTGTAATGGGGAACCAAGTAGGATTCATGGCTTGCAACACATTTACCGATTAGCAGATCATGGAATGGGGCCCTACTTATTTATTTATTTAAAAAGGATTTTACCAGGAAGGATACATTGAGATTTCTCTCGTTTTCAAGTATGTCCTGGGTACTTTATTATTATTATTATTATTCTTTATTTATAAAGCGCCAGCATATTCCGCAGCGCTGTACAATAAGCACAGTATAGACAGGGTTACAATACATTGAACAACATTTGACAAACAGTACAGGAGGAGATGAGGGCCCTATTCCCGTAGGAACTCACAATCTGGGAGGGTTGGGGTTGGAAACAGGAGGAGAGGACTGTAAGGTGAGAGTGATTGATGGTTGCGTCAGTGAGTTGGGTGGTAGGCTTCCCTAAATAGGAACGGTTTAAGGGAGCGTTTGAAGGAAGAGAAGTTAGGGGAAAGTCTGACAGTACGAGGGAGAGTGTTCCAGAGAGTGGGGGCTGCGCGTGAGAAATCCTGCAGTCTATCATGGGAAGAGGTGATGCGGGGAGAAGCTAGGCGCAGGTCACTGTTTGACCTTAGGGAGCGGGCCGGGGTGTATTTGGTGATTAGTGAGGACAGGTAGTGGGGCGCTGAGTTATTGAGGGTTTTGTAGGTAAGGATAAGGATTTTGAACTTAATTCTGCAGTGGATGGGGAGCCAGTGAAGGGACTCGCAGAGGGGAGCGGCAGAGACAGAGCGGCGGGTGAGGTGAATTAGCCTGGAGGAGGCGTTCAGGATGGATTGTAGGGGGGAGAGGCGGGACAGAGGGAGGCCAGATAAGAGATTATTGCAATAGTCGAGTCGGGAGATTACCTGGGCGTGTATGAGTTGTTTTGTGGTGACAGCGGTAAGAAATGGCCGAATTCTGGAAATGTTACGCAGTTGGTATCGGCAGGAAGAGGAAAGAGACTGGATGTGGGGGATGAAGGAAAGAGCAGAGTCAAGTGTAACTCCAAGACAGCGAACTTGGTTTGATGGGGAGATGGTGATACCCTCCACCGTGATAGAGAAGTCAGGAGGTGGGGAGGCATTGGAGGGAGGAATAAGTAGGAGCTCAGTCTTTGACATGTTGATCTTTAGGTGGTGGGAGGCCATCCAGGAGGAGATGCCAGATAAACAGTCACTGACTTTTGAGAGGACAGGGGGAGAGAGATCAGGGGTAGAGAGGTAGATCTGAGTGTCATCAGCGTAGAGGTGGTAATTAAAGCCAAAGCTGTTGATGATTTTGCCCAGGGAGGAGGTGTAGATGGAAAAGAGCAGAGGACCAAGGACAGAGCCTTGAGGTACACCAACAGATAGAGGCAATGAAGAGGAGGAGTTACCAGCAAAGGACACACAGAAGGACCTGTTGGATAAATAGGAGTCAACCCAAGCAAGTGCAGTGTCACCGAGACCCAGAGATTTGAGGGTCTGTAGAAGGAGGGGGTGGTCAACAGTGTCAAAAGCAGCCGAGAGGTCAAGCCGGATGAGAATAGAATAGTGGCCGTGTTTTTTAGCAGTTAGGAGGTCGTTGGTGACTTTGGTGAGGGCAGTTTCAGTTGAGTGTAGGGGACGGAAGCCAGATTGCAGGGGGTCAAGTAGGGAATTGGAGGACAGGAAGAGGGAGAGGCGGTTGAAGACTAGTTTTTCTAAGAGCTTTGATGTGAAGGGAAGCAGGGATACAGGGCGGTAGTTGGATGGAGAGTTGGGGTCTAGGGATGGTTTCTTTAGTAAAGGGGTAACTAGCGCGTGTTTGAAGGCGGATGGAAAGGAGCCAGTGGAGAGAGATAGGTTGAAGATGTGTGTGAGAGCAGGGGTGAGGGAGGAGGAGAGGGGAGGAATTAGATGTGAGGGAATGGGGTCGAGCGGGCACGTGGTGAGATGTGAGGAGGACAATAAGGAATTGACTTCCTCTTCAGTGGCTGGGAGGAAGCGTCAGAGGGTGGCAGAGGGGACCTGTGGGAGTGGAGGTGGCAGATAACTATCTTGTGTTGGGATGTTGCTTCTGATAGTTAAAGTTTTACTGAGGAAGTAGTCTGCCAGGTCTTGAGCGCTGAAGGCAGCTGAGGGGGGAGGTGCAGGTGGGTAGAGGAGGGTGTTGAAGGTGGACCAGAGCCGTTTAGGGTTGGAGGACAGCATAGATATAAGAGATGAGAAGAAGGATTGTTTGGCCAAGTGGAGGGCAGAGGTGTATGACCGGAGAACTTCAAGGCTTTCAAACTCAAGCCCTCAAAATATTACTGAACTACATCTCCCATGATTCCCTGGCCATCTATTACATTCAAAGAATTCAAGGAATTATAGGCCATCGACATCTGGGAGACCAGAAGTTGACATCCCTGCCCTACATGTTTAGCAAGTGAACCAAACCAATTAAACATCCCAGTCATTTTTTAAGTGTATAATCTTCTATTGTGTTCAATTTTGATGCTTTGCGTTTCAGCCCAATTTGCCGAAAATACTGTGGATTCACTATTTAGCAAATGGTCGACGTATTTTGCCACAATTCGAGTCACCTAAGAAGTTATCGAACGTCGGCGAAAACCACTGAAGTGCACCGAATTAGGATTGGCGAAGTCTGCCAAACTGCAAAAAAAAAAAAAGGAAGACTCCTATTCTCCTACTAGGATTAAAAATCAATAAAATGTTTTCAAATAATAAAAAAAACATGAAAAGGTCTGTTACAAAATAAAAAAGTCCTTTATAAAATAACAAAAAGTTCATCTAAAATATACAAAAAATGCAAAAAGGTGTAGTAATAAATAAAAAAGTTTTTTTGCTGAAAATTAAGGTCTCAGAAAAACGGAAAGATATTACATTGAATCCTATGGGAGCCGCCTGTTTAAACCTGTCGAACTGAAACACTGAAAAAACAAGGGCAATTTGATGGAATTTCGGTGCAATTCGGCGTTCTGTGAAAAGAAGATATGATAGTCTTGTATGGGGCAATTTCGGTGCTGCCGAATGACACCGAATTGCGGCGAACTGCACCAGATTTTGCCGTCAATTCATCAGTATTTGGTGAATTGACAGCCTTGTGAATAGATGAATTGGATTGACATGGATTCACCATCCGGTGCAATTCGGGGCCAATTAGTGAATAACCTCTAGAGTTTATTATTTAGTATTTTGATAATGTTGACATTTTAATCAAACAGGGGTTTTTCTGACCCAGAGAAGATATCTGAATTATATCAAAGCAAACTAAATTCAGCGGAAGTACTTTTGTTTGTACTTCATAATTTGGTATACAGTGCAGAGTCAGTCTAAATTGGGTAAAATATACAGGGTTATTCAAAGAGATCCGAATGGCTGCCAAAAGGGAACCGAACGCTGAAAATCAGCGTTCTGTTACCTTTCTTGGCCATTCGGCTATCCAGAGAGCAGGCAATTCGCCAAATGTTGGCGAATTGCCTGCACATACGGTGCCTGTTCGAGGACAGTGAAATCCCCATAGAGAAGCAATGCTTCGGCTATTCAGAGAACATAAACCAGCATTGAAAGGTTCCCAAAATACCCTGTCATTCGGTGGTTTAATTCGGCAGGTTTATTCATGCGAATCCCATAGGCTTCAATGTTAAAAATATTCCCGTTTTAATTCAATATCTAATAAACCGTTGATAATAATATTCTGCAGTAAAAAGTCTATTTATAGATTTTTTAGAATATTTTAAGCATTTTTCGGGATTTTTTTTAACCCTTTCACTGCTGAGGTATTTCACGCCTCTGTGCTGAGCTAATTTTTACAGGTTTCGCTCATCATGTTTAAACACGTTTTGAAGCCTTATTTTATTATATGACCCAGACATATTATATATCGTTCTTTCCGGCAGACTCGGCAGATTCATAATATATCATTATTATATGTATACGCCATGTCCTGTCTGTATATTATAACAAAAAAATGCAATAAAAGTTTAATTTTCAATAATTTATAATGTGTAAAGTGTTTTTTTTCACATTTTAACATGAGAGCAATTGCGGTTACCGTATATACTCGCGTATAAGCCGAGTTTTTTGGCTCCCGGAGTGCTGGGCTGACATCCAAGATGTCAGCCCGCACCGGGGGCACAGCAATCCGCCGGAATCCCGCGGATTGCTGCCTCCTGTGCATGGACGCGCTCAGCGCGTCCATAGCACAGGAGAACCACTTGGCTGGAAGCGCTGAGCGCGTCCATAGCAGCCAAGTGGTTAACTGGTGTTTGAAAAAAATCTAAAGCAATGTTATTTTTCACCTCGGGATTAAACATTCACAGGGTTATTTAGAGAGCGGTGAAAAGCAGGAGAATAACTGGAGAAGTGAAAATTCTAGGTCAAAATAGCCAAACCAGAAAAATTCTCCCATTTAACTCACTTTCCAAATTGGCTATTTGGTCTAGATTGTTCTCTTCTCCTGCCAGTTCTCCTGGCTTTCACCTCTCTCTCTGGGTTGTTCAGAGAAAGGTGAAAACCAGGAGAATGGGGGGTGTGGCCTGACCGAGCTCCAAGATGGATGCCTGAAGTGTGAGCTCCAGCGTGTTTGCCACTAAATTGCTTATATTCAGCGGATCACAAAAGCAAGGATGAAGGGAAAACAAAGGAGAACGACCACTACTGACCCAGGAACCCCCAAACCTACGCTGCAGGGCTCAATGGACGCTTTCATGCAAGCGCCGCTCGCGTTGCAGATGAGGCCTAGTCAAACGGAGGCAGCCTCTCCCTCGCCGTCGGAGGCCTCGTGGAGCGAAGATCACCCACGCCTGAGGCGTATGGAGGAAATGATGGCATCCCTGCCCTCCAAACAGGACCTACTCGAACTGGCCTCGATGCTGGGTGAAACACTCAGAGGCGAGGTATCGTCGGTCAAGACGGGCCTGGTGGAACTGGAGACGCGGGTGCTTAATCTCAAAACTGCGGCACAACATGCGGTGCCCGAATTCAACGGAGGCCCTGGCGCCCCGGTTCTTTCGACGCTACTCCGCCGCATGGACGACTTAGAGAACCGCTCTCGCCGCCAGAATTTGAGGATTAGAGGGGTGGAAGAGACGGTGTCCGAGCTACGTGAGTACCTGGCTCGTCTATTCACATCTATATTACCGGATGGCACTGTCTCCCCCTCTGCCATGGATCGGGTGTACAGAGTGTACCGGGCCTTGACATCGGAAGGCACGCAAAACGGGCCCTGTGACATCCTCTGTCACATCCCTGACTTTCGAGTGAAGGAGATGATTGTAAGGGTGGCAAGGGCCCAACGATCCTGGGACTTTGAAGGGGACAGTATAGATATTTTTAATGACTTATCTTGATTCACACTGACGGCCCGCAGGGCTCTGCGGCCGGTGACCCTAGCTCTGAGGGAAAGGGGAATCCCATACAGATGGGGCTTCCCATTCTCCCTGCACGCCTCCCTCAATGGAAAGAACAGAGTGATTAAATCCCCACGAGACGTGTCTGAATTTCTCCGGGAGATGCAACTACAGGAGGTGCAGGTACCAAACTGGGAGACTGCTTTGATGGAGGAGTCCGCGCGCCCTTTTTATGCTCCCCCCCACGAGACCAAGGAGACAGCGGAGACCTCGAGACCGAGTCCGTCCGCAGGATGGTGGGATTACGGATATGCAGGAGTTAGAAGGGGCCCAGTGAGACTCAGGGAACTCTGCTTGAGACCCGCCACGAGCGGCACCCTCTCTCGGCCTGCCTGAGTGAGGAGATCATGGAGAAATATTTACTTAAGGGGAGGGTTGATGTGACTGGGAGCATGATCCCCAACCCCTTATGCCGCAGCGGCAGGACAGATGCCTCGTTTGTTTGTATGTCCAGATGCTGGACCGGTGTGCTCTGACATCTTTCTACACTGGATTTGCTTTTGGCGGCGCCTGAGTGCTGTGTGTTCAGGGGCGGTGACGCCGTACCTGGAAAGAATGTGTTGTGATGTGGAAGGTTACCCCTGGAGGTCTAAACCGCACGTCCCAATCCCCTGAACTCAAATAGCGGGGACATTGTTCCATTAAGGGACCCTTGGAAGTTCTGATACTTGCGGGACACTGTCTAAGAGAACCACGTTGCCCCGCCTGCCAGGGAGTATGGTGGGGGAGGGAGATGTGGCGGACGTTCAGTAGGTTTCTAGCGTCCTCTGTAAATATGTTGTAGGACATTTGAAATGAGTTGACCGGAGTGACGGAAGGATTCGATGGGGAGACATGTCCTCCGACAGACAGGCAACTGTTTTTTTTGTTTGTTTTGCCTTGTATATTACTGGTATGTTTGGGTGAGGGGAGGGAGTAGGTAACCAGGGGCCGAAGAGTATCACTGGGGGGAGGGGGAGGGTGAGGTTTCAGGAAGGTGGAGAAGAGAGGTGGAAGAAAGGGGAAGGGAGGGGGAGGCAGAGATGAAAAGGGAGGGGGGAGGGGATCAAGGGGGATAAACAAAAAAAGGGGGGGATTTAAATGCTTTACCAAAGCTCCTCCTGTTCTGGAGAACTAGTTTTTAAAAAAGTGTGCAGGATAGTGGAGAACTACAAGTTGCACCATGCTTGTAAGAGTAATAGGTACAATGGCCACAAGGAAGATAGGGGTAATAATATATAAGAGGGGGGAAAGGGGTGGGAGATAAAAGTATGGAGGGAGGGGGTGGGGGGGTACTAAATAATGCATAAAATACAAAGTTTATTTAAAAAAAAGGAAAGATATATATATTTTTGGTTTTTTGATTGACTACTTACGTTTACAGTAGTTGGGTTTGTTCTAAGGAGTCCTGCATATCTTAAATATCTTAAATTAGACTATTTTCCACCTTAATGGTATTAGATACCATAAGAGATGGGTTCACTGCAGTCGACAATGGGGGGGGGGACCTGGGTCGACTTGGTTGGGGATTTAAGAGTTTCTGTTTAAAACCGGAATACACGGTAATTCTAGATTTCTGTTATGCTACTCCGAATCTGAGTTATATTTTGTTATATGCCGGGTCCCTGGACACTGTCTGATGGGATGTAATGAACCTGGGCACCGGGCGTTGGATGGTGCCGGAGGGACGGTGAATAGAGCTGTCTCCCATATGAGTAACATAAATCGTCTCGCCTGATGGATGTGTTCTACTTACCCGTACTCTTTATGTATGTTTTACATTGAATATTTACTGCACATGTATTGCTTCATCTCGCTGATCCGTTGACGAAGATTACTCAATATCTTGGCAACGCGTTGGCCTCTGGCCTGTGTTTTTCTATTCTCTCTTATTTCTTCTCTCTGCTCTTTCTGGAAAGTAATCAGCCGATTGCCTCTCCTTTCTTCTTCTGCTTCTTTTTCTTGTTTCTTCTCTGCCCACCCCGAGGCATTGGCGTCAACTTTTCTCGGGAGGCCTGTCCGGAGTGGTAATTTCCCCTTGGACAGGTATCCCGACGGACGCTTGCGCCTCACCGAACTCTTAGTGTTCTTTGTTTTGTGTGTGTTCTCGGTTATAGTGTATGTTGTGAGTTCTACTTCTTTTACTCTTCTCTCTCCCCCCCTCCCCCCCTTTTTTTTTCCCTTTCTCTTCTCTCTCTCTCTTCTGGGGTCTGGGGATATGTCTAACAGAGGTGTGGAGGGCGGAGGCGGCGCTGGAGCTCCCAGTACTGAAGATGGGACAGCTTTTATACCACGGTCCTTATGCTTCTTGACTTATAATGTTAAGGGACTCAATATTCCTGAGAAGCGCGGACGACTTCTCCGGGAACTGCAAGCACTACGTGCTTCGGTGGTCTTCCTACAAGAGACTCATTTTCGTGCAGATGCACATCCCCAACTTCTTACTCGAGCATTCCCTGTGGGATTTTTCAGCAATTACACCCTTGGCAAATCACGTGGTACAGCGATTTTATTCGCTAAAGATATCCCTTTTAAGGTTACGGATACTTTAAGCGATGTCGAGGCAGATATCTATTTGTTAAAGGTACGATATCAGGGGTGGCCTATACTTTCGCCTCTATATATATGCCAAATTCCAACCAGCACAGAAGCCTCGCACGACTCGTGAAAATCCTGACTAACTTCCAAACGGGCATTCTAATTTTGGCGGGGGATTTAAACGTCCCCTTGGATCCCCGGGTGGACACTTCCCGCCGTCAATCGACTATCCCACCAAGTTCTATTAGAAATCTTAAACCTATGTTAGACTTACTACACTTGGTGGATGTTTGGCGTGCACTGAATTCAGGGTCCCGAGATTTCACCTACTACTCGTCGGTACATGCTTCTTTCTCGAGAATCGACTATCTCTTCATGCAACAACATCAGCTGCACTTACTTCATGAGTCAGATATTGGCACCCGTACGTGGTCGGACCACTCACCGGTTTGGATGACACTGACCTCTCCACTTTTCCGTCCGAGGGAAAAATCATGGAGACTGAATACGCACCTGCTTGAGGACCCCGGTTTTTCGGCGGAATTGTCCTGTGCCATTAAGCATTACTTTGAGGAAAATGTAGGGGTAGGTGAGGTCGCGGAAGTTACAGTTTGGAAGGCTCATAAGGCAGTGGTAAGGGGCCTGCTTATTAGCAAAGCTGTCGCACTAAAAAAGGCCAAATCGACGGAGACAGCAGATCTTTTGGAAGGCATCAGACGCCTGGAACAGTCCCATCTTCATTCATCAGATGAAGCAGAATTTAGAGAGGCTACATTACTCAGGCGACGACTAAATGACATCCTTAATGAAAATCTACGACTGGATGCGGCACGCGCTAAATGTCACTTTGCTTTAAAGGAAAACAAGCCTGGGAAGCTGCTGGCGCACTTGCTCCGACAACGCCGGAACTTAATTATGTTTCCAAGATTAAAACAGAGTCGGGTCAAATTTCACCTCGACCTGATGTGATTGTTAAGGAATTTGAGTCATATTACCGCAAGCTATATGATATGGAACGGTCGACGGGACGAGTAGACACACAACCAGCCATCTCCAGCTATTTACAAAACAAGATTCATTCCACGCTGTCACCCGAGGAGCGGGAGATGCTATCTGCCCCGTTTACGTCGCTAGAACTTTCAACAGTAATGAAACTGATGAAAAAGGGTAAAAGCTCCGGACCGGATGGGCTGCCAGTTGAATATTACAAACATTTCGCATCAGACTTGTACCCGAGAATGCTTTCAGCCTTTCGATCGGTGGGAGCGGATACTGCTTTTCACCCCCACACGGTTGCGACTACGATAGCAGTCATACCGAAACCGGGAAAAGATGATTCAGAATGCAAAAATTATAGACCCATATCCTTGCTGAACGCGGACGCAAAAGTCTTCGCGAAACTCCTGGCAGAGCGCTTGAAACCGCTTTTGACTAAACTGGTACGACCGGATCAGGTGGGGTTTATCCCAGGGCGGGAAGCCAGGGACGCCACCTCTAGAGCATTAGGCGCTGTGGCTTATGCCAAAAAGTCAGGGGAGGAGATGGTTCTCCTATCAATGGATGCCGAAAAGGCGTTCGATAAAGTGAGCTGATCCTTCCTGTTTTTGGTGTTAAGGGGGATGGGGCTCCCTGAAGCTTTCCTGGACCAAGTGCAGGCTTTATATACGAACCCGTCGGCGCGTGTCCGGGTGAATGGAGCACTTTCTGCACCCATTCCGATTTGTAATGGTACTAGGCAGGGCTGCCCCTTGTCGCCGTTACTATTTGCATTATACCTAGAGCCACTCCTAGAAGCAGTTCGCTCTACCGACTCCATCACAGGAATCCAAGGCACATCTACCCACCACGTGGTTTCTGCTTATGCGGACGACCTGCTTTTTATGCTGACGAAGGCTGAAACATCATTGCCAGCGGTGGCGAGGGTCTAGTCGGATTTCGGTAAGGTTTCCGGATTCCGGGTGAACATGGACAAGTCAGAAATCCTTAATGTGAATCTCTCACGGGGAAGTGTAGCTAGATTGAAGCAGTCGGTCCCATTTATGTGGTGTACTGACCATATGAAATACTTGGGAATTTGGATCTCGCCTTCCCCAGCACAGCTCTATGCTCTTAATTACCAACCACTGCTAGATGTCTTTGTCTCGGAGTTATCGGGTTGGTCGAAAAAGTTTAGTTCTTGGTCAGGGAGGATCAACACTTTGAAGATGAATGTTATGCCCAGGCTCTTGTATGTACTTCAGACGGTCCCGATTTCCTTGCCGGCCAATTTCTTCAAACTTTTCCGCACTGCAGCCCTGCGTTTCATTTGGCCTCACGGAGGCCCGCGGGTAAGCTATGCGACGCTGTGTCGCCCCAAACTGGAAGGGGGTTTGGCGTTACCAGACGCTAAACTCTATTACTATTCGGCTCACCTTACTCGTCTCCTGGAATGGTCCCTCCAAAAGTCAGAGAAATTGTGGCTGGACCTGGAGGAAATGCTGATGGGAGCTCCTCTATGGACCCTACCATGGATTCGTTGCTGGGGTCCGTGGGAGCAACAAAGGTCCTGGTGCCTTACCACGGAAACGTTGGGCATCTGGAGACGATTGCGTATGCAATTTGGACTGACGTCCTCGATTTCGCCACTCTTACCGTTACGGGATAATCCCGACTTCTCACCAGGGGTGTGCGCAGCTCTTATAGCGCGGTTTGACCTACCAGACAGGATCACAGTGGCTGCTTACCTTAAAGACGGAGCTCCTCCCCCGTTGCAGGATTCGGATGGGACTCCTCTGATTCGCCTCCAGGAATGGTTCAACTATCACCAAATCCGATCATATCTGCGCGCCTTGAAGGCGGGCTTCAGTCTGACTCACCCTCTTACTCCCTTTGAGCAGTTTTTTCAACACGGTATTTCACTTGCTAGTAGTGTCTCCACCCTATACCGCATGCTCCTTGGGCGTTATGCGGAGACCCCAGCCTTTAGAGACAGATGGGGCGATGTGCTAGGGAGAAGCATCTCCGACGAGGAATGGAACAAAACTTTCACGCTCATCCACAAGGGAACTGGAGCTTTACACTGTACAGAAAATTCCTATAAAATCCTTACATTCTGGTACCGGACCCCAGACAGATTACAGAAGATGTTCTCCTACATGATCCGCAATGTTGGCGGTGCAAGGCGGCATTCGGTGACTTTCTACATATCTGGTGGGACTGCCCTGGGATCCGGGTATTCTGGACTATGGTTCACACCGCAGTCGGTGCCATCTCAGATATGGATATTGAGTTCGCTCCTTCTACCTATCTCCTGTTGCAATTCCCTGCCTCCATAAAAGTCATGAAGGGTTCCGTGGTATTGAGATTGGTGACGGTGGCCAAATTGTTGATACCCTCCTGGAGACATTGGGTAGATAAGGTGGAATTCCTACGCAGGGTGGACAACCTGGTAGCACCTGGTAGCAAAAGATCTGGATCGAGTTGAACAATTTGTAAGGAATTGGTTCCATTGGGACAACTATGTGAGCGCAGCGCCTGAGAGGCGCCTGGAGATCACAAGGCCTGACCCGTGTGCGAGTGCGGGTACTGTCGAAAGCTGAACCGTGGTATTGGAAAAGCCACAATACAGTTACATTGGAGGTCCCGGTAGAACATGTTGGGACGGAGAGCTGCTTTTGTCCCAGGAACCCGAGCGTCAGTAGAGGCAACAGGCCCTCCACCTTGCGACCAACCCACCCCCTCTTCCTTCTTACCTTCACCCCCCCTTTTTTTTTTCTTTTTTTTTCCCTTCCTCTCTTTTTCCTCCCTCTCTTCTCCCCTTTCTCTTTCTCTCTTTTCCTTATCTTCTTCCCATGCGCTGATCTGTTTCCTCTTGCTTTGCACTCTTTATCTTTGTCTTCAACGTTGTCTTGTCTATTCTGTTTGTTTGAATGTCTGTCTGTAGTACTCTTCTGTGTATACTACTATACCTGTACTCTCGCAGCACGGAAGACGTAATTAAAGGCCTCGGAAATTATTTCCGGATGCCGAACAGCTTTGGTGATAACAGATATCAGCAGTTGTTTCACATGACGCATCAATGCTGGTTGTGAAAGTTTTTCTTTTTTCTAAATATATGCCAACTACACATAGGTGGAGACTTAAACTCTCCCTGTCATACCGTATACTGTATGTGTTAAGAAACTGGTGTTACCAAACAACATAAGCTGCTGTGATCCATGTTTATATATGTCTACTTGTTAATAAAAAAAATTGAATACGAAAAAAGAAAACCAGGAGAATGGCAGGAAAAGAGAACAATCTGGACCAAATAGCCGATTTGGAAAGTGAGATAAGGCTAGGGTCAGAGTAACGCATTTTTCGCAGCGACCGTCAAAAAGTGCGTCCGAACGCATTGCCGTATTTTTTCACGGATTGTGCGAAAATGGTCATACGATGCGCATTTTTGTGCGTGATTTTTTACGGATCCAAACCAGGAAACTTTGGGTGTCTGGACGTTATGTTGGCCGGACATGAGCAGGGTCTGACGTCTCCAAATCACGCACACACGCCGCTAGTGGACGCAGCGCACTCTGTACGTCCGTACTAGCGGTTCTGCATTCTCGAAAAAATCTGTTAATTTTCCACTTGTGCTGCGCAGCCGGACTTTCGTGCGACCGTACTTCATATATTGTCCGTCATTGCCCGTCATTTGCTGCTAGTGCGGCCGTGATTAAGTGCGCCTAAACGCACGATAAAAATTCGCTAGTCTGACCCTAGCCTAAATGGGAGAATTTTTCTGGTTTGGCTATTTTGACCTAGAATTTTCCATTCTCCAGTCATTCTCCTGCTCTTCACCGCTCTCTGAATAACCCTGACAGGGTTATTCAGAGAAAGGTGAAACTCAGGAGAATGACTGGAGAATGGAAAATTCTAGGTCAAAATAGCCAAACCAGAAAAATTCTCCCATTTATCTCACTTTCCAAATCGGCTATTTGGTCTAGATTGTTCTCTTCTCCTGCCAGTTCTCCTGGCTTTCACCTCTCTCTCAGGGTTGTTCAGAGAAAGGTGAAAACCAGGAGAATGGCAGGAAAAGAGAACAATCTGGACCAAATAGCCGATTTGGAAAGTGAGATAAGGCTAGGGTCAGACTAACGCATTTTTCGCAGCGACCGTCAAAAAGTGCGTCCGAACGCATTGCCGTATTTTTTCACGGATTGCACGAAAACGGTCATACTCAGGTGAAAGGTGAAACTCAGGAGAATGACTGGAGAATGGAAAATCATAGGTCAAAATAAGTCAAACGTCTCCCATTTATCTCACTTTCCAAATCGGCTATTTGGTCTAGAATTTTCCATTCTCCAGTCATTCTCCTGCTTTTCACCACCAAAAAATCAGTAAACTTTATCTGCGTATCCGAAATTGTCTCCTCTTTTCATACAGACTGCCGCCCCAAGCAGTTGTTTATGGATAGATTAAAGGAAAAGCATTTACCGTCATTTGAAATGTCATTTTTTGGTTTTTACATATTTCTATACATCCTAGAAATCCGCCACTTCACGGGCAGGTTATGAGGACCTCCTAGGCACGATATTTGAATGAATTTTTGGGTTTTATTTTTAACCCTTATTTCATGGAAAACTCACTGTCCCTTTAAAAACTTTTTTTTTTCTTTTTGTCCTTGTTTCCTGTCCCCCAGGGCACTACCCGGACCCCCATACACCTTTTATGGCAAATATGTAGCATATATGCCCTCTTGGAGGGCACTCTAAAAAAACGAATTTTCAGCCCCATTGACTTGCATGGGCAGGCCAGCCATCAGAAATTTTGGGGCCCCTTACTGACCCTCAGAATAGGGCCCCCCCTCTCCCCATAGGAAATAAATTTTTAATGTGAATCTTGATCACATTACAGAGTGTTAGTCCCAATATCTTAAAATCACACATATTGTTCGCACAACAGCACATTTAATATAAAAAAGTATCTATCTGGTTCAAATAAGTTAAGACAGTAAAAAATTCAATTTTTTATTAAAAAAAATATGAATCAAGATCGGATTACAGAGTGTTGCTCCCAATACCTTTAAAATCACACAAAATGTGTATTCGTGCAAACAATGTAGCATAAAAGTATAATTAAATAATTCCACTGGCAGAGCACCACAGCAACAGAACTCTCAGTAATGTGCAGTGGTTATGAGCATATCAGAGCACCACAGCAATAGACCTCCAACAGTAAAGGCAGGGAGTATGAACGTACACAGGATCCACAGCAATAGACCTCTAACCGTAAAGGCAATGGACCACATTACATACTTGGTGCTAACGTTTGCACTCACCTGAGTGAGCATTAACGTTAGCCCAAGTATTTAACGCATATTTCAATCCAAACGCTAATGGTTTAAAGGGATACTCTAGGCAACATGACCACCTAAGCTATTTTAGGTGGTCATGATGCCCGGAGTATCCTGCCCTCTGTCTCTCCTCCCTCCGCTTGGCAGTTCAGCTGAAAAAGCTGAAAACAGCTGAGAGAGGCGGAGGAGTTTACTCCGCCCTCCCAGCTGTCAGTCAGCAGAGCTGGAATCCTATTTCCCGCTTTTGCCGAGTAGGAGACGTCATCGCGCTTTCAGTGCGATGACGTCTCCAACTCACTGCAGTAGCTGGCGGCAGCGGCTGAGGGTTAGTGTTGCGCGCATCCTCTTGCGCGCAACACTAATCCTCAGAGGGAGCCGGGGTGGAAGCCTGCCGATTGGCTGGCTTATGTGAGAGGCTCGCATGCGCGCTTCTCACGTAAACCAGAAGCCAAGAAGCATCAAGAAGGACTGGAGCGGAAGAGGAGGGAGGGGAGTATAAAAAATAAAAAAAGACGCCGCTGGAAAGAAGTGGATTTTAGGGTAAGTATTGCAGTTACAAAAAAAATAATAATAAAGATTTATTAAGGGAATAGGGATAGGTTAGGATAAAAAAACGGGGGGGGGGTGATTTTTTGAGTAGAGTGTTCCTTTAAGTAACCCGTTTGCGTTTGGTATCTTGTGCTTTTCAGCGCGAGGTTACTGTACTTTCGCTCCCTATACTTAATATGGGGAGCACAAAGTGTTAATCAGCGTTAGAATTACAAAGTCCCAGCGCTGATTAACGTCCGGCTGTGGTTAGTGGAAAGTTAACCACAGCCAGAACCTGGTGTTAACCAGGGGCGGATCCAGAGACTAGTCTCGGGAGGGGCACTGACAGAAAATAAGGTGTTTTAGCAGAGAGCCCGACTCACGAGAATTTACAGAGGGCCCGGCTCACAGGAGCTTACAATCTAGAGAGCAGAGGGCCGGCTCACAGGAGTTTACAATCTAGAGGAGCAGAGGGCCCGGCTCACAGGAGCTTACAATCTAGAGGAGCAGAGGGCCCGGCTCACAGGAGCTTACAATCTAGAGGAGCAGAGGGCCCGGCTCACAGGAGTTTACAATCTAGAGGAGCAGAGGGTCCGGCTCACAGGAGTTTACAATCTAGAGGAGCAGAGGGCCCGGCTCACAGGAGTTTACAATCTAGAAGAGCAGAGGGCACCCAGGAGCTTACAATCTAGAGGAGCAGAGGGCACCCAGGAGTTTACAATCTAGAGGAGCAGAGGGCACCCCGGATTTTACAATCTAGAGGAGCAGAGAGCCCCCAGCTCACACATGGATTTGCCCCCAGCTCATGGATTTGCCCCAGCTCACACATGGATTTGCCCCAGCTCACACATGGATTTGCCCCAGCTCATGGATTTTCCCCCAGCTCACACATGGATTTGCCCAGCTCATGGATTTGCCCCCAGCTCATGGATTTGCCCCCAGCTCATGGATTTGCCCCCAGCTCATGGATTTGCCCCAGCTCATGGATTTGCCCAGCTCATGGATTTGCCCCCAGGTCATGGATTTGCCCAGCTCATGGATTTGCCCCCAGCTCATGGATTTGCCCCCAGCTCATGGATTTGCCCAGCTCATGGATTTGCCCCCAGGTCATGGATTTGCCCCCAGGTCATGGATTTGCCCAGCTCATGGATTTGCCCAGCTCATGGATTTGCCCAGCTTACACATGGATTTGCCCAGCTTACACATGGATTTGCCCAGCTGTCACCTGGATATTGCTCCAGCTCCGGGCCTCCGGCAGGGGTTGAGGGGACCCAGATGCCGGACAGCGCGGGAGTGCCTGCCCGGTCCTGAAGAGTCCGCCCTGTTGAAGGTGATGCGGCTGCGTGGCGTGCGTGCGCAGGTCACGCGGTCCGGCCAGTCAGGTGGTACAGAGACTCAGTACCACCTGATTAGCCGGACCACGTGACCGGCTGCGCCTGCACGCAGCCGCTTCCCTTTAACAGGACGGACTCTTCAGGACCGGGCAGGCACTCCCGCGCTGCCCGGCATCTGGGTCCCCGACTCAAATCTCGGGGGGGCAATTGCCCCGTTGCCCCCCCCCGGATCCGCCCCTGGTGTTAACGGATTCTGCTGAAGTGGAATCCGTTAACACCATCCAAA
This sequence comes from Leptobrachium leishanense, assembly GCA_009667805.1. Classification (NCBI taxonomy): domain Eukaryota; kingdom Metazoa; phylum Chordata; class Amphibia; order Anura; family Megophryidae; genus Leptobrachium; species Leptobrachium leishanense. The sequence continues at coordinate 120,774,298 of CM019073.1, forward strand.
AAAATAAAAAAAGTGAGCAGATACTCACCTCCTGTCCCGCAGCGAGGACCACCTCCTCTAGCCGGTGGGAGCAGGTTAAGTCCTATGGACTCCATTGAGAGGATGCGCGCAGCTGCGCTTAATGCTGCCGCGAGCATCCCGGGTGTTAATGCGCAGTAACAATGCAAGCAGCATTTTTTGCGCCTGTATTGTAATCTAGCATTAAAACGCGGGCGCAAGGGGAAAACTGCGGGTGCAGTTTTTCCTCCCTAGCACCCACGTTTTAACTCTAGGAATGTAGCGTTACATCCAGAGGGATGGATGGATAGACAGTGGGATGGACGGACTGGTATGGATGGACAGATAGACGGACTGGTATGGATGGACAGATAGACGGACTGGTATGGATGGACAGATAGACGGGCTGGTATGGATGGACAGATAGACAGACAGGGATGGATGGACAGTGGGATGGATAGACGGATAAGGATGGATGGATTGACTGACCTCTGTCACCCTCCCCAGCCCCCTGTGTTCTCTCTATCACCCCCCCCCCAGCCTACAGTGTACAGTCTGTCACCTCTCTAGCCCCCCTCTTCTACCCTTCCCAGTGCAGCCCCTGTTACCTGCCTCTGTCCAGATTCACCATGTGCATGGTGTCAGGGCAGCTGCTCCTCAGCATGGCTTCTCTCCTCCCATCCACAGGCACGTGCTTGTGGTGGTGCTGTGTGAGGAAGGGGCAGGGCAGGCAGTGTGCAGACTCCAGAGCCAGGGGAAGCAAGGGGCAGCCATGATGGTGGGAGGGCTGCTCCCCCTCCTCTCCCAGACCCACGGCTGTCACATGGAGGGGCGTGGCTTGTGCCTGCCGGGGGCGGAGTTTCTCAGCACAGCATTGATCTCTCCCCACAGAGACACAGCGCTGCTGAGCACACAGAGGCAGGATACAAAGGCTGGCCCTGAGTGGTATCACCCTCCAAGAGGGTGTCACCCAGTGTGGGCCTGGGGCCCCCTCCCCACGTGACCCGGCGGCCATCTTGCTGCTCACAGGGCAGCCAGGCCCAAGTAGGCCGCAGTACCTCCTCCAGAGGCCTGCGGCCTAAAGTAATCAAAGCTACCGACGGCGGGCCCCCCCAGTCGGCCGGGCCCCTTACTGCAGCATGGGCTGTAATGCCCTGATGGCGGCCCTGTGCATGGGGGTTCGGGTTCGGTCCCGAACAAATGGGAAGTTCGGGTTCGGGCTCGAACCGAACTCGGGGAGTGTTCGGCTCATCCCTAATTATCATTCCTTGGACCTCATATGTAAATTTCAGACATTTTCGCTCAGTAGTTTCTTTGCAAACAGCGTTTCACTTTTCAAACATTCAAGCGTACTGTTTTTTTAATTTATTCACTCCATTCGTCTGCGGTGTCGGCTTTTTTCGGAGGCTGCACTGCGTGTGATCAACTCCTGCTCGGGTTTTTCTGGCATTTTCGGTGGGTTAATCCAGATGTTTTTGCGGGTTTTGGTGTGCATTCGCCTTCGTTTTGCGGTGAGTTTTCGTCGGGTTTGCTGCAGCCTTTCCCTGCAATTCGGGGACCCTGTGGTGCTTGCTGAATACACTGCAGGGTCGCCGAAATGGGATCGCCAAATCGAACCGAATTGAAGAGAACGAAAAGTCACCGAAAGTGCGGTGGCTTCTCCATTCTCTTTGAATTACCCCGATAGTAAAATATATTTATTTTTATTTACAAATCATTGTCCCGTGGATTGATTATAATATTAAATTGTTTACGCTGTGATCATTTTGTAATATTTAAGCATCACAGTAAACTCAGAAGTGTAAGAAGACAGGTACTTAACATTTTCTAAAATTGCTTATTTGCAAGTGACACATTTACTTGCAGCAGCGATGGAACACATTTGCACATAATAATTTTGATAACCCACATGCTCTTTAGTACAGGCATATAAAGTAGATTGCTGCCACTGGTTTTTGATCGCTAAAAATATAAAAATTTAAAAAAAGAATATGAACTCTACGTCTCGAAAAAAGCCGAGAAGTTTAGCATGGGAAAGCGTTTGCACACTAGCTGGAACGATGTCTTACTTCTCTGGTTAGGAGTCATCGTAATTTGAGATCCGTCATTGAGTGAGTGTAAGGGAATAAGGGACAGAGCCTGAAAAGCTGAGCCAGTAGACAGGAGAAACCTTAAGGAGCTGACCCTTTCAGCCGTACAGGTTTACAAGCTTTAGCATTTTATAAATGATTGTAGTTAATGTTCAGATGTTTCACTTTATGGTAAGTACTGGTGGCACGATTTTTACTAGTTAATGACTCCGGTACCCAGGGTTGTTTATTTTCAATTAATTTATAAAACGGTCACATTAAAAATGAAGCCAGAAGACATTGAAGACTAAAACTGGCAATATCAGCATCATGAGTGCAAGGGATTAGACCCATGCAGAATCTGAGATCAATGAGAGATCAAGTTCCTGGATTTCATCACTCAGCCCTCACCAATGGCCGAAAACTTCAGGATCTGTCCACCTGTGAGTACGGGTGGTGTGTAAACCAGGTGGCTTTTGCAAGTTAAAACATAGTAATAGCAATGCGCTTTAATATGGATTTTGCTGTAAAACACGTCTGCACAATTTAAATCTGCCCTAGCAAAAAAAAAATTGTCATCTGCGCTTATTCCCATTATACCGTGTGAAACTAAACACAATTAGAGGTTTGGTTTCTTATCAATGGCCATTATAAGATTAAGCTCGCCCGCCAAACGTCAAGGCACCTCTAAAAGGGCGAGTCCTATCCAAAAATGAAGCCACAGGCTGCTGTATAGCAAACCATACCTGCTCATGCTGCTTGTCAAACATGAGGTAGACTGGTGGGCCTTTAATTATGCTCCCCCAGAAACAAAATCCACTTTGGGATCGAAAACAAAGACACGGAGCGGAACCTTGCTGCAGGAATGACCTGGCTGGAATTACATTGAAACATATAGTACAGGAGGGGTGGGGTCGCGCCTATTCCCCGATGGGGGGCTGCAACCACCAAATGCATCCAGCCCAACAACATGTGTAAAACATAACAAAGAAAAAAATGTCATCTGCGCTAATTCCCATTATACCGTGTGAAACTAAACACAATTAGAGGTTTGGTTTCTTATTAATGGCCATTATATGTTTGACAAGCAGCATGAGCAGGTATGGTTTGCTATGTAGCAGCCTGTGGTTTCATTTTTGGATAGGACTCGCCCTCATTAGAGGTGCCTTGACGCTGGCGGGCGAGCTTAATCTTATAATGGCCATTAATAAGAAACCAAACCTCTAATTGTGTTTGGTTTTACACGGTATAATGGGAATTAGCGCAGATGACAATTTTTTCTTTGTTATGTTTTATACATGTTGTTGGGCTGGATGCATTTGGTGGTTGCAGCCGCCCTATCGGGGAATAGGCGCGACCCCACCCCTCCTGTATTAAATCTGCCCTATACTATACTCAAAAGGTTAAGAATTAGTACCCTTGTTACCCAAAATACCCCCCAAATGTCAGTAGGAGAGAGGTAAACGTGAGGAAAACAAAGACCACAGCACAGTCCACCTACTCTTCACCCAAAAGGGGTTAAATACATAAGGGGGTTCTTACTTAAATATATAGAGAGTTAGAAACTGATCCCTACCTACACCCCTTACCCCTGTCCTACCAGCCCCAAATAAGCGTATCCTACCCATGACCCCAGTAATTGTTTCCTACCAACGTGTAATTAATGGGAATAGCAGATCAGATGGAAACTGTTGCATGAGGCACCATGCTTAACGCAGTCATTACCATTCGGAAACACGTATTGCATATTCTACTTTCTAAATTGCATGTCTGATTGTTTACCTAACTGTTCACATTCTGAATCATATTGTTTCAGACAGCCTCTGCCCATAATTTTTTTTTAAATTCTGTTATTCAAGGCAATTTTACTCCCCTTTAGTCCCCTGCTGCACCTCCTCTTCAGCTCATGGTCTCCCAAACCCAGAATCTTCAGCCTTGGTTAGGCCAAACAGCTACCGGGGCCTCGGGTACGCCGTTTGGACGAAAGGACCACGGGTAGGTCCTTAGGATGCTGGGGGCCTCTGGGTAGGGTGTTATGGTGCTGGGAGCCTTGGGCAGAAAGTTAGGATGCTTGGGGCCTCGGGCAGGCTGTTGGGGCCTCTAGTAGGCCGATGGGCTACTGAGGCCTTAAGGAATATTAATCTGGTCTCACGGCTCACAGAATTTAGGCCAGCCTGACTCACTACCCAGGCACTCTGTGGGCATGTGGGTAAGAGTGACAGCGTATGTGGGTATGTGTGTGTCCATCTGTGAGGGTGTGAGTGTGACAGCTTGTGTGGGTATGTGTGTGACTGTGCGTTTGGGTATGAGTGTTACCATGTGTGCGGATGTGTGACAGTGTGTGAGTATGCATGTGAGTATGTGTATGTGTGTGACCACGTGGATGTGTGACCACATGTGTGGGTGGGTGGGTGAACGCATGTGTGGGTGGGTGTGTGACCACGTGTGGGTGGATGTCTGACAGTGTGTGTGAGTATGTGTGACTGTGTGTGTGGGGGGGGGTGTCCACGTGTGTGGGTTTGTCACGTCAGAATGTTATAGCAAACAAAATGTAAAAAAAAAAGGGTAAATTTCTATCTAGATGTCAATCATTTGGAGAATGTAACATTATTTTGCCACATTTTTTCATCCAGACTTTGTGTTTTTTGTTGTATAGGTTACGTTTCTGTATTTTTCTATGAAAGTATGCTTGTTTATTCCAAAACTGAAAAAACTAATTTTTTCACATGTATTTTGGCCTGTTGCATTTCATGAATAATATATGGCTATTCATAAAACACTGTGCTCTTTGCCAGAGTGGGAAATGAGAAGACGAATAATGGCAGCAGTATTGTTCACTTTATACGTGAAAAATGCACAATGCTACTGCCTTACAAAAAGACAAACAAACAGGGTTTTATTTTATGTTTTCTGTCAAATTTAACATTGTCATGATTGGTATCATTGGAAAGCCAGACTCTGGCATGTGCAATGAAACCTCATGTGACCTTTTGGGTTGTAAAAAGGGGAGATATGGGGGTCCAAAGTACCGACGCCAATTCTCACAGCGGCCCGGCAGCTTGTGTTTTGAATAGAACAATGTGAATAAACAGATAGTTAATAAGTAGAAGAGTTATTCCAGTGCAATTTTTACTTTATAAGAAAAAGCACATAATGACCCTGCCTTGAAGCAGAAAAGGGGGCGTGACCGGGTGTCGAGCAGAGCGGATGTGTTCCTGTGCAGCTCCTGCGAATTTTCCTTTGTATTTGTATTTCTTTCCTCACCCTGCCCCGGGTTTTCTCTCCTCGATCTCCTGGGGAGTGAGGACCGACCCGCTTGTTATCTGAGACCCCCGGGTCTGGGGCTGTAGTGGTAAGAAGATGGCCACCGTCTTACCTTAGGCCTTTGTTGTCTTCTGCCCTGTCTGCTTTCGCCTGTCCTGATGGGCAAGCGTGATAAACATGCTGGGGTGTCAGAGGCACCTTCCTGATGTCAGGCCCAAGCCAGGACGGAGCCGTGGTGGGACCTATTAGGTTTTTGTTTATTTACCCATGCGTTGGGGGTGAGCAGAACAAGCAGACACTGGAAGCTGAATACGTAAATATCAGTGTATTCAAAGGTAAGCAGCAAGCGGTCTTTAACCCCTTAAGGACGGGAGTAATTTTACAACTTCGGCACTGTTTCGGAAGTAGAAGTTTGCTGAGCTCATTTTGACCGTTTTAAAGTCACGTATTATTATACCACCCAGACAAATTATATATCGTTCTTTCCGGCAGACTCGGCAGATTAATAATATATCATTATTATATGTATATGTCATACCCTGCCAAAATGCTATAACAAAGTAAAAAAAATTGAATTTTCAATAAAATTTCAATCTTCCACACTGTGTAAAGTATTTTTTTTTAAAATTTTATTATCCGAGCCTTTGCGGTCATATGCTATGGGGTAGACTTGTTAAAAAAATTAGAACGAGGAACCCATTTTTCTTTGGGGAGAAATTGCGTGATTTTAGCTAACCCCCCCAAAAAAAAAAAATCATTGGTGAAGCATCATTGTTCACATTATAATTGAAATGTGAACAATAGTGCTGCATTAAAAAAAAAAACACGTTTTTATTTTTTTATTATCTAATTAATTATTTTTATTTTTTAATTTCTTACACTCTTACTTTTAACATGGTCATGTTTGATATCATTGAAAAGGCCATTTATTTATTTATTTATAAAGGATTTTACCAGGAAGGATACATTGAGATTTCTCTCGTTTTCAAGTATGTCCTGGGCTCTGGCCTTTCCAGCAATATCATACTTGACCCCCTAGCTGCCACCGATCAGGAGATAAAAGGGCTCAAGGAACCCCCCTATCTCCTCTATGGGATTTCCATAGCAAATCCCTTTGCAGCTAGGGGCTTCCCTGGTTAACTGACATCATCGCGCATGGCGCGATGAGTCAGTTGATGTGGGGGGGGGGCCCAGAGGTGAGGGCTGCCTTCCAAGATGGCGGCCCCCACCAGAAAAAGGCCACAGTCTTGCACCGATTCGTGCCAGGCCATGACCTGGTAACTAAGGGGTTAACCCCCTACATAGCTGGAAAGGTCAGGCTGTGACCCTTCCAGCGATGCTGGCCACAGCCTCCTAGTCCCCAGCGATGGGGAGATAGAGGGATCCAAAAGATCCCCCCCCTTCCCGTCAGGCACTTCCCCTGCTCCGGTGGGGGGGGGGGGAAACGGACGCCTGAAACTGACGTCAGTGCGCCGGAGGAGTAAACTCTGCCGATCTGACTCCGTGGGACTCAGATCAACGAGGGAGCCGCCGGAGGAGTTGAGTATCTGCCGGGGGGGCTGCAAACGCCGCGGACGTACCATTATGTCCTGCGGCATTAAAGCCCGCCTAATGCAGGACGTAATGGTACGTCCTGCGGCGTTAAGGGGTTAAACAGATAAAGATTGCAATACACAACAAAAAAGGCAAAATAAAGGTTCCAAATGGTGAATACAGGTAAAGCCTATTGCAAATTGTGGGAAATGTAGTCACAGGCTGCACTCAGGATCCAGTTGAGTGAGAAGCAGAAGCCTTTGGCAATAGTACCTTGCTTGAAGGTCAACATTGCTGGAGAGCTGCCACAGGTAAGACTCCAGACCCACTGGATAGTGGGCTATGTAGTTAATATAGCAGAATCCAGTAATACAGGAACCAGCAGCAATGGCAATGATGATGACTGGCAGCAATGCATCAGATATGGTGGAGAAATCTAGAACTCAGCCACAGGGAAGGTGTAAACTGTACTCCGGAACCCAGGTAAGATATACAAACAGAAAATAAACAGTAACAGACAGAAAATATAAAACAAAAAACAGAACTAAACTGAACAAAAGAGAACACAAAAGTATCAGACTGGACTAAGAGACTGGATACGACAAACTGCAGAATCAGACAGGCACAAGAAACTATAACAAGAAATGAGGAAGCTCACGAAACCTCAACAAATAGGAAGGAACAAGAGCACAAAATGAGAGAGCCCTGAGGAAAGGGAGAGGCCAGAATAAATGGCTGGCTGCACAGGCGTGAAATAATCAGGAAACAGCCAGCCAAGGGAAACAGCGGAATGGCAGAAGCCTGGAGATGGAGTAGGAGATGAGGAGGAAGGCGGAATGGAACAGATATGTGAGATGGAACAGACAGGACAAACAGGAGATACAGAAGCAAAGGGTGTAAGTCTCACACCTGGTATAAGACTCTCCTTAGGGGGCTCACAGGATGCTGGTGCATTGCCCCGCTCACAGAAATCCGCTGTGGCCTTGAAGGTTCCATGCACAGCTCCACCATCTGCTGTCCGCCTGTCTCACAGCAGGATCCGGACGATCTTATCTCTACCAGGCAGGATATCCGCGACCTTTTGGAGGAGGCCCACACCTTTTGGCAGCAGGACCTACACAAGGTCTGTACTGACCCAACAGCTCTGCATTCTGGAGTCGAGGGGCTTTGTGACCAGTCCCTCCCCCCTCCTTTCCTGCCTGCTCCCCCTGAGTCCTTATTGCTAGCTGACGCCCCAGCATTGATTCTGTGGCTCCTGTATACCTGTTGGATCCTGCTCGTTCTCCCTACTTACGTTTTCTTTTTTCTTCCCTGCAGGTTCCGCTAGTGGGCTCCACCTTTTCCAGCTGACTCTCCCTTTTCTGTAATTCCTGACCTTTTTGTTGGGTCCACATTTTTGAGCACTTTGAGCATTATTTTCCCCAGAAATTCCTCGCTGTCTCTTGTCCCTATCTTCTGATGATGTGTTTTGTTTGTACTTCTATCTAAATTTAAGAATAAAGAACTGGGATTTTGGGATTTGTTTAAAGAAAAAAAACGGAAACAAAATGTTTGCAGTCGTTTTTTCTTTTGTCTGTAACAGCCCTTTTTATTATCATTCATTGGATCTTATAGGTAAATTAAAGACATTTTCGCTAAGTAGTTTGTTTGCAAACCGCGTTTCACTTTTCAAAATTTCAAGCGTACGGTTTTTATTTTTTCTTCACCTCCTTCGTCTGCGGTGTCGGATTTTTCCGGCGGCTGCTCTGTGCTGTGACCAGCTCCTGTTCGGGTTTCTCCGGCTGGTTACTCCAGATGTTTTTGCAGGTTTCGGTGTGCGTTCGCCCTCGTTTTGCGGTGAGTTTTCGGCGGGTTTGAGGCGACTTTTCCCTGCATTACAGCGGTCCTGTGGTGCTTGCTGAATACACCGCAGGGTCGCCGAAATGGGATCGCCAAATCGCACCGAGTTGAAGAGAACGAAAAGTCACCGAACGTGCAGTGACTTTTAGATTCTCTTTGAATAACCCTGTATATGTAACATGTTGTTGCATTTGAATACGACCCTTCCGTTTCTATTAGAGAAAACCAAAAACGGTAGTACAAGGAATGATATCTTCTATAAAATCTATTTATTGAATGCAAGTCTCAGTTCAAGAGAGCAATTATTAAGTCATTTATCTCCAACAGATTGAGTGGTTGATATTGCGATCCATTGATTTTGATTTCCACTGCCGTTTTACTACTGACTTTGCTGTCAAGAGCTTTGCTTTCTTGTATTACTAATAAAAGCCAAACCTTGTTTGCCCGGCTTTCTCATCCTTTCTCATTAGCACATCTTTCCCTATAATTTGCTCTACAAAAGAAGCAGCTTGTACATTTTGCTGTTAATTTGGCATTTTAAGGAAAGTGTGCATTAAACCCTTCACTACCATTACTGAGTATACTTTTTTTCAAGCCTAGCTTCTCCCCGCATCACCTTTTCCCATGATAGACTGCAGGATTTCTCACGCGCAGCCCGCAACCTCTGGAACACTCTCCCTCATACTGTCAGACTTTCCCCTAGTTTCCCTTCCTTCAAACGCTCCCTTAAGACATTCCTATTCAGGCAAGCCTACCACCTAACTCACTGATACACCTACATCACTGCCCCAACCAGTCCATCACCCTCACCTTGCAGTCCATCCAGGGGTGCAGAGGGTGCCACAGAACCTGGGCCCTTGAGTCCGGGGGGGGGGCACACTCAATGTTCCCTCTAATTTTTGGGGGCCGTGAGCGCACCAGATTTTTCATGAGCAACAATATTTTCGTCATGAGCGCTTATTGACTATGGTAACCAATAGTTGGTTTTTTAAAAGTAGCGCAATTGATCGTACGTGTAAGTGAAAACTGTTCAAAGCTAAAACGAAGCAACCAGATGATTTGATAAAACTTATATCTGAATGAATGTATATTTATATTTTCTAACTCATGTGAGAAAAGAAAAGGAAAAACTTCCATCAATTAAGGTACATGAGACTTCTACAAATATCAGTCCTATCATTTATAAGAGTCTGATAACATATATTTACCTAGATTTGTTCACGTCTGTCACCACTGGGATTTTTCCCTGCTTTTTTAGACAGCTAAACCAGATTTCCCTGCTTTTTTAGACAGCTAAACCAGAGATTTCCCTGCTTTTTTAGACAGTTAAACCACTGGGATTTTTCCCTGCTTTTTTAGACAGCTAAACCAGATTTCCCTGCTTTTTTAGACAGCTAAACCAGATTTCCCTGCTTTTTTAGACAGCTAAACCACTGAGATTTTTCCCTGCTTTTTTAGACAGCTAAACCACTGAGATTTTTCCCTGCTTTTTTAGACAGCTAAACCAGATTTCCCTGCTTTTTTAGACAGCTAAACCACTGAGATTTTTCCCTGCTTTTTTAGACAGTTAAACCACTGAGATTTTTCCCTGCTTTTTTAGACAGCTAAACCAGAGATTTCCCTGCTTTTTTAGACAGTTAAACCACTGGGATTTTTCCCTGCTTTTTTAGACAGCTAAACCAGATTTCCCTGCTTTTTTAGACAGCTAAACCACTGAGATTTTTCCCTGCTTTTTTAGACAGCTAAACCACTGAGATTTTTCCCTGCTTTTTTAGACAGCTAAACCACTGAGATTTTCCCCTGCTTTTTTAGACAGTTAAACCACTGGGATTTTCCCCTGCTTTTTTAGACAGCTAAACCAGATTTCCCTGCTTTTTTAGACAGCTAAACCAGAGATTTCCCTGCTTTTTTAGACAGTTAAACCACTGGGATTTTTCCCTGCTTTTTTAGACAGCTAAACCACTGAGATTTCCCTGCTTTTTTAGACAGCTAAACCAGATTTCCCTGCTTTTTTAGACAGCTAAACCAGATTTCCCTGCTTTTTTAGACAGCTAAACCAGATTTCCCTGCTTTTTTAGACAGCTAAACCAGAGATTTTCCCTGCTTTTTTAGACAGCTAAACCACTGAGATTTTCCCCTGCTTTTTTAGACAGCTAAGCCAGAGATTTACCTGCAGCGTTAGAGAAGCACAGCCGCGGTGAGATGCTGACAGCGCGGGAGAACGGGCGCGCGCAGAGTATTTATGCTCTGCCCCCTGTACGTGCGTTCCGGCGTGACGTCATCATCGCGCCGGAACGCAGGTACGTGTTCAGCTGCGCGACGAAGAGCTCCCCCGGAACTTCCCCGTCGCGCAGCGCCTACAGCCTGTAAGTTACAGGCGCCGGACAGAGCGCTCTGTAACTTACAGCCTGAGCAGGACGTTCCGGCGCCCCCTTTCTACGCGGGTCGGCCACCCCTTGTATAGAGCCTCGCGGGTTGGCCACCCCTGCACTAATTGTGCGCGCATAAATACACGTTGTGCGCGCTGTCATTGCATTCCGTGCGCGCGCGCGCGTGTTAGAGGGAACACTGGGCACACTCCCCTGCCTGGGCTTGCCTATATTTTATATATATATATATATATAAATTCTTTTTTAAATTAATTTTATACTTATTTGCGAGTTTTACATTGGAGCTCTGTGATACACTCATACACACCACATATTACTGTGAGTTTTGTCGCTGTAAACCTCTGCACATTACTGTTTTATTGCTGTGGAGCTCTGTGACACGTTCATACACACCACACATTACTGTGAGGTTTATTGCAGTGGAGCTCTGTGAGATACACATAGTGCACATTTCACATTACAAATGGGATGGACTGAAGAGGTCATAGTGGACCTGGAAAACATGGGACACTAATTGTCTGGCATCAACATTGTAGACCTGGAGGGGACCAATGCATGTTGACGTGAGGGGGACAAAGTATGTTTTTGCCTAGGGTGGGGGGGCCCTGTCATGGTTCCTGCACCTGGGCCCTGAGGTTTCTAGTTACGCCTCGGAGTCCATCACTCTCACCTTGCAGTCCTCTCCTCCTGTTTCAACCCCCAACCCTTCTAGATTGTGAGTTCCCACAGGAATAGGGCCCTCGTTTCGTCCTGTACTGGTTTGTCAAAATATTGTTCAATGAATTGCAACCCTGTCTATACTGTGCCCATTGTACAGCGCTGCAGAATATGCTGGCACTTTATAAATAAAGATTAATAATAATAATCATAATAATAATTCAGGAGAAATACAAAGGCACAAATGAAAATTACAAATGGTCTGCAAACCATGTCCCTAAAATTTCAACACATCGGACATGATAGATGATGTGTTGAGATTATTTGAAAAGCTTTGAGATCCGCTTTTCTTTCACTGGCACACAGAGTTTAAGCTATAATGTAAATGTTCTGGATATTTTTGGCCACTGCCTGTCAAAAATGGCTTATCTACAGGCCTCTGCTTTTATATAATGTGTGGGTAATTGAAAGTAATTTTCCATAATACTACTGGGTCCTGCCAGCAGTTTTATGGAAAAAAAAACACTTGGAAGTGAAGGGGTTAAGACAAGATTTATGTCATAAATTATCTGAAAATTTAAAGGACACCTTGAAGAGTTTGTAACACAATATTCTGCTAGAGAAAGCACCTTAAAGGGTAGAGAAATCCAGAGGAGATAGTTATCAAACCTTTCTGATTCCATCCTGTCCTCACAATCACAATTGTTTGGCATAGAGTATCTGAAAACCAGACCTTTTTTTCCAGGACTGAGGTCCGCCAGTGCGTTCTTCCAAGCTGTCACTCTCACATTTGTAAATGCTTCTTCAAACCTGACCAAAGTACATCAATGCTCCAGAAATCTGTCTGCTTGGCGCTGTTTGACAGCCTTCCAGGCAGAGGGTAGCCCTCTGGTTAGGTTTGAAGGTTTGGTTTTACCTAGAGCAGGGCTGTCAAACGAACAGTCCCCAGATGTTGATGCCCACATCTCCCAGAATTTTGTGAATGTAATAGATGACCAGCAAATCAAAGGAGTTGTAGTTCAGAAGCATTTGGGAGGCCCGGAATTTGACAGCCCTGTCCTATTGACTGATATGGATATGAAGAAAGGGAGGGACACATCCAACTCACCATGACCAATTAAGTTAATGCAGTCATGGTGGACAGAGTGTCCCTTTAAATTTGATTTAAGTTGTTTGTGAATGATACTAAACACACAGATAATGCAATTTATTTTTTCAAATTTAAAATTTATCATGCATCAAAATTATTTACATAACCTACAGTTTGTTCAACATAGAGAGTTTGTTTTACATTTTCTTTAGGCCTGGTGATTATACAGGTGAAACTCAAAAAATTAGAATATCGTGCAAAAGTTTGTTTATTTCAGTAATGCACCTTGAAAGGTGAAACGAATATATGAGATAGTTCAAGCGGGGAATTTGTCATAATTGTGATGATTATGGTTACGGCTCATGAAAACCCCAAATCCACAATCTCAGAAAATTAGAATATTACATGCAATCAATAAAACAAGGATTGTACATAGAACAATATGGGACCTCTGACAAGTATAAGCTGCATATGTACTCCGTACTGGGTTTGGGCCCCTTTTGCAGCAATTACTGCCTCAATGCGGCAATGTGGCATGGAAGCTATCAGCCTGTGGCACTGCTGAGGTGTTATGGAAGACCAGGATGCTTCAATAGCGGCCTTCAGCTCTTCTGCATTGTTCGGTCTCATGTCTCTCATCATTTTCTTGGCAATGCCCCATAGATTCTCCATGGGGTTCAGGTCATGCGAGTTTGCTGGCCAATCAAGCACAGTAATCCCACGGTCATTGAACCAGGTTTTGGTGCTTTTTGGCAGTGTGGGCAGGTGCCAAATCCTGCTGGAAAATGAAGTCAGCATCCCCATAAAGCTCATCTGCGGAAGGAAGCATGAAGTGCTCCAAAATCTCCTGGTAGATGGCTGTGTTGACCCTGGACTTAATGAAGCACAGTGGACCAACACCAGCAGATGACATGGCTCCCCAAATCAACACAGACTGTGGAAACTTCACACTGGACTTCAAGCATCTTGCAGTGTGTGCCTCTCCATTCTTCCTCCATACTCTGGGTCCTTGGTTTCCAAATAAGATGCAAAAGTTGCTCTCATCAGAAAAGAGGACTTTGGACCACTGAGCAACAGACCAGGTCTGTTGTTCTTTAGCCCAGGTAAGACGCTTCTAACGTTGTTTGTTGTTCAGGAGTGGCTTGACAAGAGGAATACGACATTTGAAGCCCATGTCCAGGATCCGTCTGTGTGTGGTGGCTCTTGATGCACTGACTCCAGCCTCAGTCCACTCCTTGTGAAAGTCTCCAACACTTTTGAATGGCCTTTTCCTGACAACCCTCTCCAGGCTGCGGTCATCTCTACTGCTTGTGCATCTTTTTCTTCCACACTTTTCCCTTCCACATAACTTTCTATTAATGTGCTTTGATACAGCACTTTGGGAACATCCAACTTCTTTTGCAATGACCTTTTGAGTCTTTCCCTCCTTATAGAGGGTGTCAATGATGGTTTTCTGCACAACTGTCAGGTCAGCAGTCTTTCCCATGATTGTGATTCCTACTGAACCAGACTGAGAGACCATTTAAAGGCTCAGGAACCCTTTGCAGGTGTTATGGCTGAATTAGCGGATTAGAGTGGGACACTTTGAGCCTAGAATATTGCACCTTTTCACAATATTCTAATTTTTTGAGATTGTGGATTTGGGGTTTTCATGAGCTGTAAGCTCTAATCATCACAATTATGACAAATCATGGCTTGAACTATCTTGCTTTGCATTTAATGAGTCTATCTCTTATATTAGTTTCACCTTTTAAGTTGCATTACTGAAATAAGTGAACTTTTGCACGATATTCTAATTTTTCAAGTTTCACCTGTACTGTGCTGACTAGAGCAGCCTGAGAATAGTCAGTGTTGGCTACTGTCTCCTTAAGAGACAGCTTTATAATGTTTAAGAGCTATCCCTTTAAGGGCAATGTCTTCAGGGAAATGTAGTTCTGTGACATGTGACCAGTTCTATGTGTCTGATTGGTGCTGAGGTGCTTTGCATGCTGGTAAGAAGAAAGCCCTCCATTAGGAATTCCATTTCTCCAGAAGAGCAGCTTCTCACACTCTCTCAGCATGGGAGTGAAGTTACCCTCTTCTCACACCGTATGAAGGGACAGACTGAGTAATCCGGATGAATCTTTTCAACACTGTAAGTGTTTGTTTAGGATGCCTGGAAATAAAGAATCTGTATGTATAATACCCCTTTATCGGAGTTATCACTGCTGTTTTCTGCAAAGCTACCGTGGGAACAGAACAGTGAGAAGAGGCTGGATAGATTCATTCCCAAGCTCCATTTGATTGTTTACCCTTTGAAACAACGAAAGACTGTTTGGCCTTCACTTTATGCAGCTGCATCTAAAAGCCAGCTTCCTAAAGGACATTTTTCTTTGCATTTAAAGCTAATGAGTCAGTCTGGCTGCTCCCCCTCCTTTTTTCTCACCTCATGGAAAGGCAGCTTAACTTCAGCAATTGAGAAAACAAGTTTGTGAAGTTTATATCAAAGTAAAGGTTCCAAGGCATGTGGCTTAAAAGGCAAGAAAGTCTGCGCAGAATGAGTTATTAATTCAGCTGTTAGCTTAACTACTGTTGAAAGAGAAAATGCACTGGAAAGGAAAATCACCCTCAGGTGTGCAGGCCTGGTAAAGCCCAAAACAGAGACTCAAGGCAAGGCCCTTAGGAGATCTATAATTGGAAATTCCAGCTCTGCAAACCTCAGCCAGGGTAAAACTCCCTAGCCCAGTAATCTCTCACATTAGTTACACTCAGCGTCCTTTGGTGACTCCTCTGCAAACTACAGGCCAGCATTAAGTCAAGCAAACCACGCCAGCTGCAACGCACTCCAGCAGCGCTCCCCAGAGACCACAAGGTAAACCGCGCCAGCTGCAACGCACTCCAGCAGCGCTCCCCAGAGACCACAAGGTAAACCGCGCCAGCTGCAACGCACTCCAGCAGCGCTCCCCAGAGACCACAAGGTAAACCGCGCCAGCTGCAACGCACTCCAGCAGCGCTCCCCAGAGACCGCAAGGTAAACAGCGCCAGCTGCAACGCACTCCAGCAGCGCTCTCCAGAGACCGCAAGGCGAACCGCGCCTACGTCTACAACAGTTTGCGCAACGCACCCAAGTGGGCAAATAGTGAACTGCATTGACATTTCTAAAAGTGTTTTAGCAATTTCTTGAGTCTCCTCAATCATGGCAGAAGGCTGTGACGTGCCAAAAGAGTTGGGCCTACTAATCGACCCCGACTCAAATGAAGAGTGTGTCCTCCGAAATTCAGAAGATGCAAAGGCAACTCAGAGACAATATGAAACGAGGGCGCATAGGGAGCTCACCAAGGAAATGCGATCGTATCTGATGGTTGAGTGGGACAGGTATTACAAAAGCTACACTAATTCCCGAGATAAATTAATAGAGCTCTGCAATAAACCTAAAGGAGAGCTCTCTCCTGGTCGCATCACAATTGAGAACGAACGCATGAGGAAGACGCATCTAAAGTCAAAGGATAGCGAACGCCACCTCATTTTCATCCAGTCACAGTTGGAAGACCCAAGTCTCCAAGCGGACTTACAAAGCATCCAGGCGTTTAACATACAGCATGTGAATTTCCTTTCAAACTGTGATGACTCTCAGACAAATCTGCAAGCAAAGGACACAAGCAACGAGAAGGCCGAGTCGGAGTCATCCCATCGCTCGTACAGGGCCTCTTCTCATGCTTCAAAGAAAGCCTCGTCCTTTCACCCCAAACCGGCACGGTCTCACTCAGGTAGCCACGTTTCACAGCAATCTTATATCACAGGCTCTAACCATTCTTCCAAAGCATCCTCTCATCACAGCCGTTCGTCCCGGCCTCGAGTAAAGAGAGTCTCGCCGCCCTAGCGATATTAGCACAAATCGAGGCTGATGAAGCTGCTGTAGATCTGCAAGTGGCAGATGAAGAGCGATTACAAGAGGAAGAAGTGGCCAAAGCCATAGCTCAAGCCAACCGTACGTATCTTCAGCATAAACGGGAGGCTGCAAAAAAGGCAGTACAGGCAACAGCTTTACGGGCGGAAGCTGCCAATGCTTCCCTCAACTTCAATCCTACACAGCTGGAAGGAGAGAACTTGCAGAACCGTGTCGAAGCCTACGTGAACAACCAGAACTCATTACGGCAGGGACAAGGAGGAGAATCTCAACCACTAGTTTCGCGAACTATTCAGAATGTTGACACCGCCAAATTCGTACAAGTCGAAACCCTCCTAGAAGCTGAAAAATTTACTCCAACAAGCCAAGACACAAGAGGTAACCAGATTGTTCCATCAGCATTAGTGAAGGATACTCAGCAGGCAGACACAAGAGTAGCCGCGAGCCACAACCTCAACGTAGAGGCAGCAGTGTTCCAGCCACAGCCTCAAGGCAACTCATGGACGGATGTGAAGCCCATCAAACACGATCGACCTGCCCAGCGGCGAAAGGAACAACCATCACATGTGTCATGGCAAGACGTAATAATCAACAAGTATTCTGCAGACACAGAACAGCTGTCCTTAGCTTCCGCTCCTGATCCTAGGGACTATGCTTACCAGGACCCACGGGAAACCCCTGATCCTGCTTTCACCAATTCCATATGGTTCAGCTTACCATCTCCCCCCAAATACAAGCCCCATACAGCCCAGATGGACTTTGCGACACCCAGGGAAAGAAACACAGAATGCCCACCTCGACAAGGGAAGGTGGATTTGGCTTCAAGAGGAGCACAGAAGTTTTCTGACAAGCCAGGCAGAGACTATTTACTATGGAAGCACATCTTCTTACATACCGTTAGTGACGAGAGGTTACGGCCAATCGAGGAGATCATACATCTGATGGCTTGGCTAGGACCAGAATCTACACGAGTAGTAAAGGATATTTATTCATCTCATCTCGGTGACCCAGTCATCGCCCTCAAACAAGCCTGGGAAGTGCTCGATCAACGGTTTGGTGCATCCACGTTGACGGAGTCCTCGTTGTTAGAACGTGTTAGCGATTTCCCAGTCATCCGCACTAACGAACCTCACAGGTTATGGGACTTCTCTATTCTCCTTACACAGTTGCGAGCAGCCAAAGAAGATCCTAACCTAACGGGACTGACATGTCTCGACCAGCATAGAACACAGAAGCCTATCGTTAGAAAATTACCTACACAGTTAATCGAAAAGTGGATCGAATTATCAGATGCCTATAGAGAGCGCAACCTAGACAGAGACCCTCCCTTCGCCGCTCTTCAAGAATTTGTTGCCTACCAAACAAAACGGTGCAACGATCCTCGAAATCGAAGCTTCAGAGAAACGGAGTTCCCTACCACCAAAAGGGCCAACTATAACTCCGACTTCAAGCGAACAACACAAATGGCGAGGGAAAGGACCATTGTGTCTGTCCACAAAACACAGGTCGCTGCCTCATCCACAAGCAAGTCAGATGAGCATCCGTCGAAGAGAGCACTACCTAAAACCCTAAGCACAAATAAAGATCCTTTCTGTCCACTCCACAAGTCCTCGCACTCTCTGAACAAGTGCAGAAACTTTGGAAAGAAGCCCCTAGAAGAAAGGAAAGCCTTGATCAGGGAGTACAGACTTTGCTTCAAGTGTTGTGAGTCTACAGAGCACATGGCCAAAGCTTGCACAAGTAAGGTACAATGTCACCTATGCGGTAGTGACAGACACCCTGGTGCACTGCATCCAGATTCCGAGCCAACACAATGGACAACACCTACCCCTCCTTTGCCTAAGGAGTCACAGGACAATACTGAAGCGCATCGAGAGGCAACCGCAAGTATCAACTGCACGACAGTATGTGGTGGCTCAGCATTCCCTCGCTTATGCCACGAGATCTACCTAACCAAAGTCTACCCAACCGGACACCCTGAAGAAGCTGTGAAGATGTATGTGATGCTGGACGGACAAAGCAATCAATCGTTAGCCAGGTCAGCATTCTTCGACCTCTTTAACGTCCGAACCGATGACACATCATTCACTATTTCCACGTGCACCAGTTCCCAGCGCACGGCGGGGAGGAAAGTCACTGGATTCTGCATAGAATCATTAGATGGAAGTGCAAAACTGAAACTGCCACCATTGCTAGAATGGGATGCTTTGCCAGATGATCGCAACCAGATAGCGACACCAGAGGTAGCAAGCAATATACCTCACCTGAAACACATGGCTAGCCTCTTCCCTGCCGAGACCCCGAAGCTGAAATCCTTCTCTTGTTGGGATTAGACGCCTCCGAAGCTTTCCTTCAACATGACCAGGTTAGAGGCCCAGCAGGTTCTCCGTTTGCCCGCAAGTCTGCACTCGGATGGGCCATCTTAGGAACAGTTTGTATCGATCGGCTGCAGGCCCCAACCCAAGTCAACGTTTTCGCAACCTCCATTCTCAGTAATGGGAGAGCATCACACTTCAAACAATGTCACGAGCACTTCACGACTTCAACAAACAAGCCCGTTTTAGGAGCAACGGTGTTCGAGACCAGCAAAGAAGATAATGACCTGGCCTGGTCAATAGAAGACAAAGACTTTTTGCAGCTCATGGATAAAGAACTTCAACAGGACGCCTCCGGGAGCTGGGTAGCCCCATTACCCTTCCGTACACCCAGACAGCGCCTGCCAAACAACCATGAACAAGCTCTCTCGCGCCTCTTCAGTCTGAGACGACTCATGAACAAGAAACCGCCAATGAGAGATCATCTAGTGGCGTTCATAGATAAGATGCTCCAGAACAGACATGCTGAGCTTGCCCCACCTCTGGAAGAAGGTGAAGAATGCTGGTACCTGCCATTCTTTGGAGTGTACCACCCACAAAAGCCAGGCCAGATTCGGGTAGTCTTCGATGCGAGTGCAAAATTCCAAGGCTTCTCCCTGAATAAAGCCCTTCTCACAGGGCCGGATCTCATCAACAGCCTCCTAGGCGTGCTCATTCGTTTCAGAAAGGAAGCCGTAGCCTTTATGGCCGACATCCAGCAGATGTTTTACTCATTCCTAGTCAGAGAAGACCACCGCAATTACCTACGTTTCCTGTGGTTCAGTGACGAACAGCGCAACCAGCAGATAACGGAGTACAGAATGCGAGTGCACGTTTTTGGGAACGGTTCTTCCCCGGCAATTGCCAACTACGGCCTGCAACGCACAGCTCGCATCGGCGAAACCAAATACGGCACAGATGCCAGACGATTCATGGAACGAGATTTCTATGTAGATGATGGTCTAAAATCTGTAGCCACACCAGCAGAAGCTATAGACCTACTGAACAGAACACGCCAGATGCTAGCAGTAGCCAACCTCACATTGCACAAAATCGCGTCCAACAGTGAGGAAGTGCTTGAAGCCTTCAGTCCTGAAGATCATGCCAAGGGACTACAGGACCTATATTTTACAACAGACATGCCTCTTATCCAACGTAGTCTCGGTCTATGTTGGGACTTGAAGAAGGACGCCTTCACCTTTAGAGTTCCAGCCCAGAAGTCCAATTTCACAAGGAGAGGAATTCTGTCAACGGTGAACAGCCTTTTTGACCCTCTAGGATTTGCCGCACCTGTAACGATCCAAGGGAGGCTCCTTCTACGTACGCTATCCCAAAACACCAAAGATTGGGATGAGCCACTTCCACCAGACCAGAAGCAAGAATGGGAGAAATGGTGTGCCTCCCTGAGATGTCTCCAAAACGTTAGTGTTCAGCGCACATACGTTCCTGTTTCACCCGCAGCTGCACTGAAAAAAGAACTGCACGTCTTTTCAGATGCATCGACTAAGGCAATAGCAGCTGTAGGATATGTCAGAGTCTACGGCCGGGAGAACAATACTCACATCGGTTTCGTAATGGGAAAGGCGAAGATAGCACCACAACAAGGTCACACAGTACCAAGGTTAGAACTGTGCGGCGCCGTATTGGCCGTGGAGCTTGCTGACCTGATAAAGAAAACTATAGACCTTGAGCTACAAACCACCATCTTCTACACGGACAGCAAGGTGGTGCTGGGCTACATTCACAACCAAAGCAGACGCTTTTATGTCTATGTGAGCAATAGAGTCGACAGGATCAGAAAATCTTCAGAACCTGAGCAGTGGCGACATGTGCCAACAGACCAGAACCCAGCGGATCATGCTACACGGTCCATCCCTGCTTCCCAGTTGGCAGAGTCAACCTGGATAAAGGGTCCTGAGTTCTTGAGCTGTCAAGACACCTCGACGTTACCGGGACCGGAACACCATGAACTTATAAATCCAAGATCAAGATGCTGACATCCGACCTCAGGTACTCAGTAAATCAACCCCTGCGGATGAGAAACCGGCGGTCCAAGCCACCATCTTCTCAACGATGGTCAAGAAAACCAGAATATTGCCCCTCGATCATAACCCAGTACCAGTTACCTTTGAAAATTTCTCTCGTTGGAGATCTGTCGTACGAGGCGTAGCAGCATTCATCCGATTCCTGCGTCGCAGAGCGAATCTGCAGATAAGCATTTCGGAAAGCCATCTCCAAGCACAGAGAGGAATTCTGCGATGGGTGCAACACGACGCGTACCCTCAGGAATTTGAATGGGCAAAAACTAAGAAGCCCATCCCAAAATCTAGCCCACTTCTAAAGCTGAATCCATACCTTGATAGACACGGCATGCTGCGAGTAGGGGGACGTCTGGAGAAGGCCGAATTGGATTTAAAGACGAAACATCCTATTATACTTCCCGCTCGTCACCATGTGACAAACCTGCTAGTTCAGCATCACCACGAAACCGTCCACCATCAAGGCAGACACTTCACAGAAGGAGCGGTTAGAGCTGCTGAACTCTGGATCGTGGGAGGCAAAAGGCTCATTGCTACAGTCCTGCACAAGTGCCTACCTTGTCGTAAGCAGCGACGTGGGTCTTGCAACCAGTTGATGGCTGACCTGCCAATCGAGCGTCTTAGTACTGAACCACCTTTCACCAATGTAGGAGTAGACGTCTTCGGCCCATGGGCCGTGTGTACCCGACGGACCAGAGGTGGTCAAGCTGACAGCAAACGTTGGGCCGTTCTGTTCACGTGTCTCAGTATTAGAGCCGTCCATATCGAAGTCATCAAATCTATGGACAGCTCCTCCTTTATTAACGCTCTAAGAAGGTTCCAAGCCCACAGGGGCCCAGTCAAGGTGTTTAGATCCGACCGCGGAACAAACTTTGTAGGAGCATGCAAGGAGTTGCAGATAGATGAAAGCATTCGCCCGGATTCAGCAATTGACAAATACCTAAAGGCTCATGATTGTGAATGGACATTTAATCCTCCCCACGCATTCCACATGGGAGGATCATGGAGCGAATGATCGGGATAGCCCGTAAAATCCTGGACTCCATGTTGTTGAAGGTACATATGCTGACCCATGAAACTCTTACCACCCTCATGGCAGAAGTAGCAGCCATCATTAACGCCCGACCTTTGGGCCCAGTTTCTACAGACCCTGAGAATCCAAGTATCCTCGCCCCAGCCACCTTGCTCACCTACAAAACAGGTGATTGGCCGGCTCCAGTAGGGAACTTCGTTCCCAAGGACATGTACAGACAACAATGGAGACAAGTGCAATGGCTTGCCAACACCTTCTGGAAGCGATGGAAGCAAGAGTACTTACCTACCCTACAGGAACGTCGCAAATGGCAGAACAAAGAACCAAATCTCGAAGACAGAGACCTTGTTCTTTTGAAAGATAAGGAAGCGCACCGTAACTCATGGCCTATGGGACTTGTGCACCAAGTCTTACCCAGCAAAGATGGATTAGTCCGCCAGGTTGCAGTGCAGATCGTGAAGCCAAAGGAGTCCGGTGGCAACCAGCAGACTTTCACCAAGAAACTATATACCAGGCCAATTACCGACCTGGTCCTGCTGCTGAGGAAGACCGA
This sequence comes from Leptobrachium leishanense, assembly GCA_009667805.1. NCBI lineage: Eukaryota > Metazoa > Chordata > Amphibia > Anura > Megophryidae > Leptobrachium > Leptobrachium leishanense. Next base: position 120,797,002 of record CM019073.1, read on the forward strand.
GCTGGAAGATTGAACCTCCAAGCTTTGCATGCTTTGTGTATACTCATTGTTTGCATGTTTGATAATATGCCTTGATTATCTTCGTTAACAATTTAGTTAGTAGTAGTGGAATTTATAATTCCAGGCGGGGAGTGTGCTGACTAGAGCAGCCTGAGAATAGTCAGTGTTGGCTACTGTCTCCTTAAGAGACAGCTTTATAATGTTTAAGAGCTATCCCTTTAAGGCAATGTCTTCAGGGAAATGTAGTTCTGTGACATGTGACCAGTTCTATGTGTCTGATTGGTGCTGAGGTGCTTTGCATGCTGGTAAGAAGAAAGCCCTCCATTAGGAATTCCATTTCTCCAGAAGAGCAGCTTCTCACACTCTCTCAGCATGGGAGTGAAGTTACCCTCTTCTCACACCGTATGAAGGGACAGACTGAGTAATCCGGATGAATCTTTTCAACACTGTAAGTGTTTGTTTAGGATGCCTGGAAATAAAGAATCTGTATGTATAATACCCCTTTATCGGAGTTATCACTGCTGTTTTCTGCAAAGCTACCGTGGGAACAGAACATGTACACATGTCTCAATCCTTGAAGAACAGCAAGTGATTATAGCACTATTATAAGGGACACATTATTCAGCTGTAAACAATTAACCCCTTCACTGCTGAGCCGTATCAACTGTGTGTGCTGAGCTTACTTTGAGGGTGTTGTGCTCATCATGTTTAAACGTGATTTGAAGTCGTATTTCATTATATGACCCAGACAAATTATATATCCTTATTTTCAGGACTCTGCAGATTCATAATATATCATCATTGTATGTATAAGTCATTTCCTGTCATTCTGATTTTTATAACAATTTTGTTTTTTAAAAAAAAAATCAGCATTTAAATTATCCAGAGCTTGTAAAACTATTTTTTTTTCACATTTTATCATCCAATACTTTCTGGTTTTAAATTCTATTGGATACTCTTGTTACAAAATTAAAAAAGGGAAGCTGTTACTGTATTTTTCTGAGAAAATACACGATTATAACTAAAAAGAAAAAAAACAAAATGTTTCATCTTGGGAAATGAGACAATGAGTTTGTGCAGCATCATTGTTCACTTTGTATTTGAAAAATGAACAATAGTGTCGCATTATAAATAAAATTTAAAAAAAATGTATTTTTTCTTTAATTATTTGTTTTATATTTATTTTTATTTTACATATAACCTGGTTTGGTAACATTGGAAAGGCCATGCTCTAATATTTTCAATGATCTCAAACGTGAGCTTTTATCTGATACTGGTCAGGAGATATGTGGGTCCAAAAGACCCCCATTTGTCTACCATAGGGATTCTTTCCCCGGTTAGGGGGGATTTCCTTTCTAATGTAATCTTGGCCATGTGCAACAACGTCAGTGGATGAGGGGAGGCCCTAGAGGCGGGGCTGTTATCATGATTTCAGAACCACTGGGTGAAGTCCGCGATCTGGTGCTGATTGGCATCGGATCAAGGTAATGACAGGTAGGGGTTAAGAGGGGCATTGCTGGAAAGGTCAGACTGTGAACTTTCCAGCAATACCTCTCTTGTGATTACACCCCTTACCAATCTGGAGATAAAGGGGTCCAAATGACCCTACCCTCCCCTTCAGGCACCCTCCAGTTTCTGCTGGGGGGAGGCATCTGAAAATTACATCATTATTGGGCATCGGCGCGATGATGTCAGTGCGTTGAGAAGGGTGTAATGTGACGGTTGGACTTCCAGGAAGTCAGACCGCCGCAGGATCACGACTGAATAAACAAGGGGCTCCACCTTGGCTGCGAAATCCCCATGACTTGTGAGGAACGTCCTCTGCACACAGCGGGGAAGCCCCATGAAGTTTCCCACACGTTGTCTGCAGCCAAGGGGTTAAGGTACTCTCGTAAGAAGTGCCACATATAGAAACACTGATCTCATATTGAAGCAGCAATATATTCTTCCCCTTAACACCCCTAATAAAAGTTATTTTGGGATTACCCATGCAAATCACAGATAGAATATGTTTGTTACCTTAGGAACATGTTGGTATATTATTCTTTCACCTATAAATAATAAATGTAATGATCCAGTATATGCAGTGATGAAGCTGAGCTAAAATAGTAGACTATATTGCTGGTAAGGTTTTAAACTTCTGTTACATCTCAGGCTTATTTATCAAAATCCTTCTTGAATGTAGTCAGCTCAGCGTTCAGGAAACCTCAACTTGGTGAGCAGCTGCGGAGGTTGTGTGCTCAGAATGGACAGTCATTTCCTAAAATATCTTTAAGTAAACTACTATTCTTATTATGATCATTAATGATGATCCTAGTAATATAAACATGAGAGTTTGGATTTCCTAAATATTTATTAAAGGCATACCTAAGAACAGTATTAATACGCACTGAAAGTGTTCGGTTTAATGTGCTGTTAAACTTCATGTATAAAATGTGGAATTTTATTTAAAGGGTGAAAAGGAATCCATTGTATACAGGAGTTGATTGCAAGGAGAACGCACAGGAGGAACAGCGTTCCCAGACTACTTCACCAGTGAGAACACTGTTCCTGCTGTGCTGGATCCCATTAGATCGGCAGCATGTGGGATCAAACTCCCAAACGCTGAGCTGGAAGTAAAATGCCCCACTAGGGGGAAGAGGAGGAGGAAGCCCGGCAGCTCACATGGGGACAAACTGGCCCCGCCCTACCAATTCCCCTCACAGCTGATTGAAGCAGAGCCTTGCCTGGAAATGTCCCTGGAGGGGGAGTAGAGACACTCCAACCAGGACCCAGGAGACAATCAGGGTTTCTACCTAACCTATGGTAAGTAAGTATATAACAAGCAGGGGTTGGGTGTATGTGCGTAACTGGGGTGCTGAAATGGACAGGGGGAGAGATTAACTGGGGGAGCTGAAATGGACGGGGGAGAAATTAATTGGGCTGGGGGGAGCCGAAAAGGACAGATTTTTCACCAGATCTTTATGATCATTATGTCTAAGGTTAGATATATAAGATGGTTTAATACTTAATAAGGAAAACAAGGAATATATTTTCAATTCGAGTGATAACTCAACTGCACAGAAGTAGTAATTCAACTAACCATGTTAAATCTGATAGTAACTGGTTGTACTAGAGCTTACTCGTGCAATAACCAAATACATGTTAATAATGGAGGATGAGAAACAGAGAGGTTTGTGAGGGTCCTGAGAACGAGCAATGGCAGTAGTGGCCTGCTCTACGGTGGGTGCCAGCTCAGGTCTCACAAGGTTTTAGCTTGATTGTGCCATTACAGGGACAACTGTTCCATATGCAAATCAGACTGCTACACCCAGAAAGGGTGGCCAGTACTGAAATGCCAAGGTAGTCATCCCTGTGGGAGAGGTGGAGCAACCCCCGATGATTGTTTCGGCCTTCATAGGCTTCATCAGGAGGGTATAGCTGACACCATCTAGGCACATCGAGCAAGGGACCCACGTATGGATTACCCTGTAGACTTAAAGTGGAGGATACATTTATAAAAAAAATTCATAACATTTCTTGTGACCTTTCAACATGTTATGTATGTTGCATAAATCAAGTTGCAACTGTACATTATACAGAGCCTGGAGCGACCCTTCACAAGCTCTGTGTGAGCTTGCTTGAGTAGGGACACACAGGAGCTGTTGAAAAACATTGGGAATTCATGTTTCTCAGTCTTCCACTGCCTCCAGCCGTCTAGAGGAAGCGGCAGATCGCAACACCCTCTGCACCCTGGTATCTCAAATAAGCTTGAGATTTTTGAATCCTTTAGATTGACATGTTAAGGGATTTTGCAATAGCAAAATCTGTTAACATCAACTTTTGAAAGCCGGTATATTTTTTTTAAATACCAGCTCCGAAGGAGCAAAACACGCTACGTTGAAATAGCTGGTTCTTCTCTAAGTGCAAATTTAGAACTCCAATTCAAAGTATAAGCAGTTAATTTACGCCAACCTGCTGAAATATCTAAGCCACAAGCAGAGCTTGCAGTTGGGTTGTAATATCTGCAAAGTCGTTGAGGTAACAACTGGATCAGATAATGGGTTAGTTGTGATCTAGCCCCTGGTTTCCAAACCTTAGACATGAATTCGTTAATTACGAAAAACATCTTCATCAAGTTTGATGCAATTTATGAAAATATTTAGCATGAAGCATAATTGCGCTACAGTCTACAGGAAGAGTTTGAGATGATTTTGAATAATAAATATCTAACTATAATTAACCTGCATTAAAAAAAAATTAACTGCATATACTATAATTAAAGTGTTAGTATCAGAATGATTAACCTGATTAGCTTCACTTTCTCCGGTTTCATGGAGATATCTATGATGTTCTAGAAATTATATTTCAAATTTCTTGAAAAGAAAGGATATTGTCAAGAGATAATGTCAGTTATCCACATGTATCTTCTTCTACATTCAATGAGTCTCCAGTCTGACTCCCTTCCTCCTTGTTGTCAATTCTTAATTTTAAAACCAGAATTCCATTTTCGCTTTCCAATTTTAGCCACATAGTCTGCTCCAATCTCAGCCTCATCTTCTACTTGTCTGACGAGACCCACAGTTTATCCAAGTATTGAACAGATGTAAAGATCACATGCAGATACATCTACTTTATCCACCGGTAGATCTGCAAACTCTGATAAATTACTGTCATTGCCATTGGATTAGATCGGGGATCTCAAAATCTGGCCCTTAGATGTTGATGGCCTACAATTCCCTAAATTCTTTAAATGTAATAGATGGCCAGAGAATCATGAGACAGGGGTGTGGAAATTTAAAAAAAATCTACTTGTCCAACGGACTAATTAGTAGTCCAATCTACCTGTCCCACAGGACGATCTACTTGTCCTGATAATTTCAACAAAATAGTGTTTAAATAGAGGTCTTTATTCATAACAGCCTAGAGAGGCAGCGTCAGATATTATTTTGTTGTGTGTAAGTATATATATATATAAAAATCGTTAGGAAAGGACGCACTCCAGGGCTTAAGTAAAGAGCTAAAATTCGATGCTTTATGAAGACGACATTAAAAAGTGCCGTAGGTACTAGGCAAGTACCTACGGGCACTTTTTAATGTCGTCTTAATAAAGCATCGAATTTTCGCCCTTTCCTAACGATTTTTACATAGAGGATTTCCGGATTTTGCACCCAGGCATGTATATTTTGAGTGGATTATTTGCAGGCTGCCACTGTTTTTTTTTATATATATATATATATATATATATAATTATCTCAGCCCTGTGTTTGTGTATTTACATATATACACATGTATGTACCGTGTGTGTATACATACACATTGTATGTATGTATACACACATGGCTGCAATGTGTATGTATGTAAATACACACACACACACACGCAGGGCTGCAGTGTGTGTATACATATGTATATAAATGCATACATACACACTGAGGGTTGCAGTGTGTGTATACATACTGAGTTTTGAAGTGTGTGTGTGTATATATATATATACACACACATTTCAGAACTCTGAGTATATACAAACACATTGCAGCTGTGGGTGTGTGTATATACACACACACACACAGCTGCAATGTGTTTGTGTATATATGTAGGGCTCACTCCCAGAGGAGCCGCTGAATTTAACCTCGGGTTAGTCTCACCGCACTAGGGAATAAATATAAACCAGCACTGTTGTGGATTTTATAGATTATATACTTTACTGATCCCAATAAAGTGACATATATAATGTGAACACGGTATATGAGCGACAGGATTTTCGTATGCGGGAAAACACGCGGCGGCAAAAAAAGGAAAGCTTAACCCATTCGTTTCTGGAGTGTAAGTCCCGTAAAAGTAGTGTCCCAAAAAGGTATGTGTGTGTGTTATCTCAGGTACTCGGGTACTATATTCAACTGGCCAGTGAATGGATTGAGCAAATCTTCGACTAGTCACGTTGGGTTGGGGCCCTTTAGATTTAAACAATACTGCAGCGTGCTTTGTTTCAACTTTGACTGTGGCCTGGAAGGCCTCTCACCCATCCGCTAGACAATCTGTTCCACTGTCCGATCAAGGATCTCTCTCCGCTTGGTTATACTGGAACTCTGTGCCACCGGATCCGCTTCTCCCGCTTGTCCGATTTTGGTAACGAGAACTACGGCCTACCGCCTGCACTCCCAGTGGATCATCGCGGTCTCCTTACTCGGGGTCCAAACTGGAACGTTGTGTCTGCGCAAAACCTCTCAGCGATGTGTGGATAGATCTCCGCCAGCACTGTCTCTGATTCTCAGCACCCGCAAGGCAGCTCCTGCTCTCCGGCCTGGTCTTAATCTCTGGCAGTCTCACGTGCGTCTTCCACCTTTCATCGCTCGGCACACACTGGCTCTCCTTCGCACGAGGCTGCGGATGTCCTTCGCTCTCTCCCACCCACTTCCTGTCTCTGCCGCAAAGCATGATGGAAAACGTAGTCCCGTTGTGTCCAGTATACTCTACATTGCGCTTGTCTCCCTCTGGTGGCCAAACCCGAGCAATACATCAACAGAGTTTTTAAACAGCGCTACATATACATAGTTCTGAAATGTGTGTGTGTGTATCTATATCTATCTATATATCTATATATCTCTATCTATCTCTATCTATATATCTCTATCTATATATCTCTATCTATATCTCTATATATATATACACACACACACACACACACTTCAAAACTCAGTATGTATACACACACACTGCAACCCTGCGTGTGTGTATTTACATACACACACATTGCACCCCTCAGTGTGTGTATATACATACATTGCAGCCCTCAGTGTATATAATTATACACACTGAGGGCTGCAATGTATGTATATATACACACACTGAGGGCTGCAATGTGTATATACAGTCACGTCCAAAATTGTTGGCACCCCAGACATTTTTCCAGAAAATCAAGTATTTCTCACAGAAAAGTATTGCAGTAAGACATGTTTTGCTATACACATGTTTATTCCCTTTGTGTGTATTGGAACAAAACAAAAAAAGGGAGGAAAAAAAAGCAAATTGGACATAATGTCACACAAAACTCCAAAAATGGGCTGGACAAAATTATTGGCACCCTTAACTTAATATTTGGTTGCACACCCTTTGGAAAAAATAACTGAAATCAGTTGCTTCCTATAACCATCAATAAGCTTCTTACACCTCTCACCTGGAATTTTGGACCACTCTTTCTTTGCAAACTGCTCCAGGTCTCTCTTATTGGAAGGGCGCCTTTTCCCAACAGCAATTTTAAGATCTCTCCACAGGTGTTCAATGGGATTTAGATCTAGACTCATTGCTGGCCACTTCAGAACTCTCCAGCGCTTTGTCGTCATCCATTTCTGGGTGCTTTTTGGCGTATGTTTGTGGTCATTGTCCTGCTGGAAGACCCAAGATCTCGGATGCAAACCCAGCTTTCTGACACTGGGCTCTACAGTGCGACCCAAAATCCTTTGGTAATCCTCAGATTTCATGATGCCTTGCACACATTCAAGGCACCCAGTGTCAGAGGCAGCAAAACAACCCCATAACATCATTGAACCTCCACCATATTTCACTGTAGATACTGTGTTCTTTTCTTTGTAGGCCTCATTCCACTTCTGGAAAACAGTAGAATGATGTGCTTTGCCAAAAAGCTCTATCTTGGTCTCATCTGTCCACAAGACTTTTTCCCAGATGGATTTTGGCTTACTCAAGTACATTTTGGCAAACTGTCGTCTTGCTTTTTTAGGTCTCTGTGTCAGCAGTGGGGTCCTCCTGGGTCTCCTGCCATAGCGTTTCATTTCATTTACATGTCGACGGATAGTTCTTGCTGACACTGATGCTCCCTGAGCCTGCAGGACAGTTTGAATTTCTTTGGAATTTGTTTGGGGGCGCTTATCCACCATCCGGACTATCCTGCGTTGCAACCTTTCATAAATTTTTCTCTTCCATCCACCCACAGAGAGATTAGCTACAGTGCCATGGGTTGCAAACTTCTTGATAATGTTGCGCACTGTGGACAAAGGAAAATCTAGATCTCTGGAGATGGACTTGTAACCTTGAGATTGTTGATATTTTTCCACAATTTTGGTTCTCAAGTCCTCAGACAGTTCTCTTCACCTCTTTCTGTTGTCCATGCTTAGTGTGGCACACACAGACACACAATGCAAAGACTAAGTGAACTTCTCTCCTTTTTATCTGCTTTCAGGTGTAATTTTTATATTGCCCACACCTGTTACTTGCCCCAGGTGAGTTTACAGGAGCATCACATGCTTGAAACAATCTTATTTATCCACAATTTTGAAAGGGTGCCAATAATTTTGTCCAGACCATTTTTGGAGTTTTGTGTGACATTATGTCCAATTTGCTTTTTTTCCTCCCTTTTTTGTTTTGTTCCAATACACACAAAGGGAATAAACATGTGTATAGCAAAACATGTCTTACTTGATTTTCTGGAAAAATGTCTGGGGTGCCAACAATTTTGGACATGAATATATATATATATATATATATTATATATATATAATCAGCCCTGTGTGTATTTACATACATACACATTGCAGCCCTGTGTGTATACAATGTGTATGTATACACACAGGGCTGCAATGTGTATGTATGTAAATACACACACACAGGGCTGATAGATATATATATATCTAACACTGAGGGCAGCCGTGTGTGTATATACCCACAAGCATGTTTCAGACCTCAGACCAGACATGGGCGCTGTCCGAATGCTCTATCGGCGTTCGGACAGGCCCCAGCAGTTTACCGCGTTTCGTACCTTCTAACGAGGGCCGCGTGCAAAGTCTCCCAGCGGCCGCTCGTTGCTAAGCCCCCAGCCACGATCTCGCGAGATTGAACTCCGAGATCTCACGAAATCGCACCTAGGGGCTTCCCAATGAGCGGCCGCTGGAAGACTATGCACGCGGCGCTCGTTAGAAGATACGAAACACGGTAAGCTGCTGGGGCCTGTCCGAATGCCGTTAGAGCGTTCGGACAGCCGCCCCAGCCCCTCAGATGCCGGCAAGCCAGCTCAATGCTGGCTTCCGGTATTGGGGGCGTCCCTGGAATTAGTCCGCAGTCCGGCAGGCTTCTAACCCGCCGGACTGCATCTCAAAAAAAAATACTTGCCCGGTGCCCGGATCTTCATGTCCTGGGTGTTGGGCAATACAATTCCCACACCCCTGATGAGAGTTGTAGTTCAGAAACATCTGGAGGGCTGACATTTGAGAACTCTGGCTTAGACGCAACTTCTCGTTGGAAGTCTGGGGGTGTTCAAGGGTTCCCCTCTGCATGCGGAGTACCAGTCAATACTTACACGCAGCCATTGCGTATGGGTGCAATGACATCAGAAAGGGACTTCTCCCCCAGCCAGGCAGGGAATTCCCTATAGAGGAGATACAGAAGTGCTTTCGACCCTGTATCTCCTGAATAGAAAATAGAAGGTCATGGATGTTATCGATGGAAAGACTATATGATACCAAACCTGAGCAGGTTATTTTAAGAAATAATTAATTAGATAAATACAAAAAATATTTTCTTTTATTATAATGCAGCACTATTATTCACTTTTCAATTATAAAGTGAACAATAATGATGCACTGCATTAACTTCCCCTTTCCCATGATGCCAGCAAGTGTGAAGGTGATGGCACAATGCATTATTGCGCATTGTTTCATTGAAAACCTAAACAGCCACACCGCATAGAGGAGCGCAAGGGGTTCTTTGGAACCTTGCATCTCTGACCTTTCCATTGACAACTCACTTGACCTTGTGTGGTGTAAAAATCAGAGTCTGGCCTTTCCAACAATACCAAAGAAGACCATTAATGCAAAATAATATATATTTTTTCGTCTCATTTCTAAGGCAGTGGCAATATGTGCTTTTATATATAAAGCAAACAATGCCACTGGACTAACTCACCTTCTCATTTCCCATGCTGGGACCAAAATGTGGAGGTGATGCATAATTCATCTAATACACAAGATGCGCACCACTGCAAGGAGAGTAGGGGACTTTGGACCCCCGTATTTCCACTCTTTACACCCCATGAAGTTATGTTAGGTGTCATCGGACAGGACTGAGCCTGGCCTTTCTAAGGATACCAAATATGACCATGTAAAATGTAAAAAAAAGAAAGCATAAACAAAAAAATAAGTACCCAAACAATACATAACCACAAAGGTTTGGATGATAAAATGTGGGGGAAAAAATATTTTATAAACTGTAAATGATCTGAAATCTGATTGGAAATATGCATTTTTTTAATATTTTTCTATTATAGAATTCTGACAGGACTTGACATAAACACACAATAATGATATATTTTGAATCTGCCAAGTCTGCCGCAAATAAGGATATATAATTAGTGATGGGCCGAACACCCCCAATGTTTGGTTCGCATTCGAACTCGAACACCCGAAAAAGTTTGACCGTGAACTCGAACACAATTCGAACACCATGCAAGTCAATGCAGCTCGAACGTTCGAAAATTAAGGTCCCCTCCAAGAGGGTATATATATAATATTTTTTTGAGAAAGGATTTTACCACGAAGGATACATTGAGATTTCTCTCGTTTTCAAGAATGTCCTGGGTGGCAAGTATGTACCGTTGGGTGTCGTGCCCAAGGACACTTACTGGAAAGGTGCTCGTCGGGATCGAACCCATGTCTCCACAGGCTCTCTCCACGCAGAGCAGTGATGTTACCTCTACTCCACCCAGCCGGTGCAAGATATTGGCCATAAAAGGTGTATGGGGGTCCGGGTACTGCCCTGGGAGACAGGAAACAAACAAAAAAACGTTTTTAGCACTTTCCCTGCTAAGTGCTAAGTCATTTCACTGCTGTGCGCTGAGCTCATTTTTACTGCTTTTGCTCATGTTTAAACGCGATTTGAAGCCATGGGAAATGTTTAACCAACAAGGAGTGGGAAATGTTTATCAATCTCAAAGGCTTCAATGTTAAAAATTTTCCTGTTTTAATCTAATATCTAATAAACCGTTTATTATTATATTCTGCAGTAAAGAGTCTCTTTATTTTTAAATTTTTTAGGATCTTTCAAGCATTTTTTTAAATTTTTTTGAAAACTTTTTTTTTCACGAACATCCTGAAAGTTCGAAGTTCGTGAACGGTCGAACATCCGATGTTCGAATCGAACTTCGAACCGATTCAAACAGGCAGCCCATCCCTATATATAATATGTCAGGGTCCTATAATAAAACATGACTTTTAGGTGAGCACAAAATGGTCAAAATTAGCTCAGCACACAGGTGTGAAATGGCTAAGCAGTGAAGGGGTTAAAGTGGTGATGGAGCCTGCAAGATTCAATAAATTCAATTTTGCTATGTGTTACGCAAACCTCATACTTGGGGATGACCTACAAGTGACAAGCTTCAAAAATCAACATCTTTTCACAAAGCTGAAACACAAGTTAATTGCAGATCATTTAAAATTTTGTACATTAATCTCTTAAGGACCACTGATGTACATAGTACGTCCTGGGGAAAATTCCCCTTTAGGACCAAGGACGCACCATGTACATCATGGTACTTAAACCCCCCCTCCCTCCCTATACTCACCTCTTTGGCTGGGGTCCCATGTCAGTATGGCTTCCTTATAGTCAGCTCGATTGTTTTATGGGTCCCAGCTGTCTCGATGATGTCATTTTAAAGTGCCCCCCCGTGCCTGCAGGGGGAACGTGAAAGAGGAGGGGGAGGTCATTCGGACCCCTCTCACTCCCCAACCACTGCACTTGGAAAAAAAGAGAGGCACTGCTGGAAAGGGCAGAGTCTGCCCTTTCAAGCGGTGTCTTTCTGTAACCCCTTAGGTGTCGGATCGAAATTTGGCACCAATCATCAGATGGCTGACATCTTGGATGTCAGCCAAGCCTCCGGGTAACCCCACCCACCCACCCACCCACCCACTGACATCATCACCATATGTCCGATGGCATCAGTTTGCCAGTTAACCCCCTAGCTGCCAAGTGGAGCTAGGGGGTCATTTTGACCTCCGTATCTCCCGAATCTTGGCAGCTAGAGTCATATTTGGTCTCATTTGAAAGGGCTGACCGTGGCCTTTCCAATGATAGCAAACATGACCAGGCCAAAAACGAAAAATAAAAACTAAATACTACATAAAAGTGTTTTTTAAAAAATAAAAATCTGCCTGGGAGTATTATAAAATAGGACTTAAAATCAAGTTAAACATGATGAGCATAAAATGGTCAAAATGAGCTCAGCACACAGAGGTGAAATGGCTCAGCAGTGAAGGGCTTAAAAAGAAAATAAATTAAAAATAAACAATTTATAACTGTAAGAAATTTCTAAACTATTTAGCTGGGGTCTTTTTTTTGGGATTAAAGATTTTGGGGAATAAATTTCATTTTTTTATAGTAAATTAAACGATATGGTGGAAATAATGGTATCTCTAGAATGTCTACTTAATGGTGAGAGAAACAGTATATAATATGTGCGGGTTCCATAAACGAATAAGACGAAAATTAGACCTAAACAATGCCGAAATGTAAAAACAGCAGTGGGTACTTTCGGAGAGACAATGGTAATATCACCTGGTCACTAAGGGGTTAAAGGGTATTTCTGGTTTAAAATGGAAAGGAGGGGAAGAGAGGGGTTGGACAATAACTCACATTCGTTGCAGTGCCTGCTCCCTCAGCCTTGCTATGAATGGGACGAACTGCATGTCACAAGACCATGGGGTGGCTGGACGTGGGAGCCCCAATAACTGCAAAGAAGATGACTGACCTATGATAGCGCATGCTCTGTGAATACAAATATTATTCAGTGTAAATGTTTCCACATAAATGTTCTTTCCTGCAAGGTTAAAAACATAATTTCCAAGCTCATAAATACAGCATTAATGCAACCTCCACTGATCTCCAGAAAAACCCACATGACATGTATGACCCCCTGTTACTAAACGCTGTCCTCGCGACTCGTTAACAAGACAGGTTTGCCAGATATCTGAAACACAGCAAAGGTGATATTATTTGCTGCACAGTGATTGAAGTATTCTGTCTGCATTTCCCCAAGGCAATGCTTAACTCCTTCACTACCAAGTGGTTTTCCAAAAAAACATTGTCAGAATCCAGGTTTTTTTTGTAAAATCATTTTTAATTAATTATACAGTAATACATAGCTATTACTGTAATTAATCTATTTGGCCAGTAGATGGCACTATCTGCTGCCAACTTGAGTTACAGAGGTTTGAGCAGCAGGTCTATTTTGTTTCACCCTGCATTGGCTGCTGAAAGCCCGATATTTCACAGAATTCTTCAGCTGATTTTACAGTTTTAGCTCTTCGGGCATTATGCCCACAGGGCTTAAACTTTGTGGCTCCTTCTGCATCCCAAAAGCAAATGAAAAGTCTCGATCTCAGTAGTGAAAGGGTTAAAATCTGTCTGATTCACGGGTCTTGAGGACAGGTTTGGCAAGCACTGCCCTAGTTATATCCCTCCCCTTCACATCTGTATGACTACAATTGTTTTGTTCCTTTAAATAGACTTTAAGTAATTTCCATTTTCTTTGTGGTGCTGGTGATGGAAACAACTTTTCAGAGCTCATTTACTGAGTTATATTTATAAAGTTTGTACATTCTTCAATTAATGGAATGTGCTATCATAGCCACCTGGCAATGGTTACATCAAAAGTTTAGTATTCTATAGCTCTTTCAAAGGAAGTTTGGATTAAATTCTTTGATGACAGACATAAAGCTTTAGCATACTTTATGCTTCAGGCTGACAGAAATACCCAATTTAACTAAATCAAAAGCAATGTCAGTTAATGAGCAATCTGCTTTATTTTCGATTGGTTCCTATCTGGATTCCCAATGTTCAGATTTTTAAATAATTTCCTAAATAAGTTTTTCTTATTTATAAAGTTTCTTCCAGTGTCTACCTTGATTATTTGCAACACTGAAAAAGTAAGAAAAAGAGAAAATTAATTTATTATCCCTACTTATAGAAAAGCCGTGCTTGTTTAACACAAATACATTAAAAGGGGTTATGCAGAAAGTGAAATTTCAGTGCTTTTTGGTTCGACGCACTTCGGCAATTCTACAACGAGTGGGAAATGTTTGACCAACAACGAGTGGGAAATGTTTGACCAACAACGAGTGGGAAATGTTTGACCAACAACGAGTGGGAAATGTTTATGAATCTCATAGGCTTCAATGCTAAAAATATTCCCGTTTTAATTCAATATCTAATAAACCGTTTATTATTATATTCTGCAGTAAAGATTCTCTTTATTTTTAGATTTTTTTTAGTATCTTTTAAGCATTTTTTGGAATTTTTTTGAAAACTTTTTGCTCTCGAACTTTCTGTGAACGTGCCGAAAAGTTGGAAGTTCGCGAACTTTCGAACAGCTGATGTTCGAATCGAACTTCGAACTGATTCAAACTGGCAGCCCATCCCTGCTGAAGACTAGGGATGGGCTGCTGGTTCGAATCGGTTCGAAGTTCGATTCGAACATCGGCTGTTTCGAAAGTTCACGAACTTCCAACTTTTCGGGACGTTCACGGAAAGTTCAAGAAAAAAAAGTTTTCAAAAAAATTCCAAAAAATGCTTAAAAGATCCTAAAAAAAATCTAAAAATAAAGAGACTCTTTACTGCAGAATATAATAATAAACGGTTTATTAGATATTGAACTAAAACGGGAATATTTTTAACATTGAAGCCTATGGTATACAAAGGACAAAAGTAATACACATATTTAAGTAAGAACATAAATGAGTGACGTTGTTAACAGTCGACAAGCCAAATGTAAAAGTTGAAGGATAAAAAAATTGAGGGGGAAAGTAGCTAAATACTCAGCAACTCTACAGGAGATGCAGGGCCAAGTTCTGCTAAAAGAGCACATAAAACATCAGAAATTTGTCCCATGAGTACTAGTGAGCAGCAATAGTATCACCATAACCTTTAGCAGCATAGATTATTATTTCCATAAATTGTGTTTTCTGAATTAGTCCATCCAGTAAATGAAAAATGGTGCTAAAGGACAACACCAAACTGATAACTGCTGGCCAATTACAGTAATCCAGTTCTGTTGCAGACAGGAACTGAATTTTCAGAATACGCAAAGTTCCGGCACTTCAATGAGCT
Organism: Leptobrachium leishanense; assembly: GCA_009667805.1. NCBI lineage: Eukaryota > Metazoa > Chordata > Amphibia > Anura > Megophryidae > Leptobrachium > Leptobrachium leishanense. Next base: position 120,812,089 of record CM019073.1, read on the forward strand.
TCAGTGCATCGGCTGTAATGTCCAAAGTATTAGAACTTCTGAAGCCCATTTGCAAACTAATTTCTTGTGCAATAAAATAAATTAGCATTCCTCTAAAAGTAAGAAAATATTGAGCTAACTCGATCTTAGTCACCGGTTTTTGAAAACAGTAACTCAATCTTGCTCCTTTTAGCATCCCTCTTTGAACACCAGATTACGAGGCAGTTGCTGAATTAGGCAGCCTGCCCCAAAACGAGTGCTACCCTCCTGGAGACTCACGCAGCGCTAAAGTGCCACCGCGAGTATCACCTCCTGGAGTCCATAGGACTCCATGGAGGGTTGTGCTCCCGTGCCATGTGAACTGCACATTTTCACGCCATGTGAACTTCAGTTTGTTCCATTGGTGGAATGAGAGCTAATTTGATGTCGGGTGACCAGCTCTTTCTAGCTAGTAGCCCCTTGTAAAAAATAAAACTATATATATAATATGGAGTACTGTGTGCAGTACTGGAGACCGTATCTCCAGAAGGATATAGACATCTTAGAGAGAGTTCAGAGAAGGGCTACTAAAATGGTGTACGGCTTGAAGGAGAAAAGTTACCAGGAAAGGCTTAATGATCTTAACATGTACAGCTTGGAAAAAAGACGAGACAGAGAAGATATGATAGAAACATTTAAATACGTAAAGGGAATCCACAAGGTAGAGGAAGGGAGTATATTTAAATGGAAACAAAATAGCAAAACAAGAGGACATATTCTTAGATTAGAGGGGCAAAGGTTTAAAAGTAACATCAGGAAGCAGTATTTTACTGAGAGGGTGGTGGATACATGGAACAGTCTTCCAGTTGAAGTGGTAGAGGCCAAAACAGTAATAGAATTTAAGCAAGCATGGGATAGGCATAAGGCTATCCTAAACAAAAGATAAATCCAGGTAAAGTATCCATGTAATTGGGCAGACTAGATGGGCCGAAATGTTCTTATCTGCCGACATTTTTCTATGTTTCTATGTTTTTATGTTATGGGTACCAATTTCATTATTATCAGTGTGAGCCGCAGGGGGGCACATTGGTGTGAGGTGTACAATGGAATGTTTACCCTCTAAACTATGTATAGCAAACCACCCAATGCCCATTGGTTGGGAATCAAGAGGGCAATTGCTTTTGGGCTCTAGACAGTGCCCACAATTTTTTAGCCTTGCAGGCATAATGCCCAGGGTGTTAAAACTGGTTAAAATTGGCTAAGGAATAACCTGACATATCAGGCATGCCGAGTCATGGGCTGGAGTTCTATTTGCAGTAACACCATTTGGCCAGAAGATGGTAACATCTGCCTGCTGAATAAACTATTACAGTAAGAAATTCATTGGTAATATTCCTTAAATATTTCTTATTGTATGAATAAATAAAAACGATTTTCCCAAAAACCACTGGTTCCTGACAGTGGATTTTTGGAAAATAACTTGGTAGTGAAAGGCGTAAAGTCATTGCTAGAACATAGTGAAGATGTAACCGCTGTTACATCAAAATTGATCTATTATTTTAACCCCTTCAAAGCCAAGATAACTAAAATAAAAAATGCATTTTTACATTCTATTTCTCCAGCTAAAATATTTAGCCTTGTTTATATTGGAAAGAAATAGGTTTGCTATTATAAAAGACCACTATAATACAAAATAATAAATTTGTAGAACAACCAGCAGTAAAGACATTCCAGCAGCAATTAAGTCATCTCCACTTACCGCCTTATCAGTTTGACTTTCCACACCATCCAAAAAGGGTGAAATTTAATGCCCTTCAGACATCAAGCAACCTCCATTACCTCTGGAGGAAGCAGGGCTGAGTCATTCCTTGAGCCAGGGAGATCTCTGTGCTTTAGTGGCCAATGCAAATAGGTCAGCTTTGACAAATACTCCACCATATATACCTAAAGCTCTCTGAACCAAAACTACTGTTCTTTCAATAAAACAACAGTGGTTAGGGAATAAACCTTTAAATAACTTGCTGACTGAGGAAGTGATTTATCGCGAAACGCGTCTCAGCATTGCTTTCATTTTATTTTATATTAATTTTTATAGAATAAACCTTTTAAATTTTTTCAATCTCCTTGTTGATGGTCCTGCTGCTGTACCTTTTACTCTACCAAGGAAGGATCTCGGGCAATCAGAGGGGGATCCGGTATCTTCATATTATACCGGCTGCCTATTCATCTAGTGTCCGAGGGGTGACACATGACCACGTGAGTGTAACTTTTATATACCTTCTTGGGAGCTTCACTGGTCACACAAGCTACACCATGCCCTGTTTTATGTCTTATGCTTTCTTTGAGGGTTGAAGATTAAGTTCACTTTAGGTTTGGAACAATGAGCAAGAACTTTGTCCCATTCAAGGGGAACTCCTTTTCTTCAGAAGCACTTTTTTCACCACAATCCTTTTTTTACTAAACCTTTAAATAAAGTTTTCACTATGCACTAGCTTGAAATAAAGTTACACAAAATGTTGGTGGAATTTGAATCCACTTAACCTCTTCACTACCAAGTTGTTTTACCTAAAACCACTGCCAAGACCCAGTGGATTTACGGAAAACAACCTTCCATTGCAGGCAGTGTAAACTGAGAGTACCCTTCATTAAAAAACATTTCAGGTTTACTTCAGGGACTGGAAGCTTATTTGACAGAGGGCTCCCTCTGATGGACAAAAATCGCTATTACATGTATACAGCTGGACCCCAGACTTTCTGTAAAAAATAAGCGGATCACCAAGGTACTAGCACAGCTTCATTATCTTAGATGACATGTGCAAGGTGCTGAAAATTTGGAGGCACATTCTAGAGCCCATTTGCAAATGTAATTAATTTGCAGTAAACTAAATTATTGTGCCAGAATATTGCCAGATCAAGTTTACTTGTTGTCAGGCTCCTGATGCAGCTTTTGAGCATCACTTATACTCGACCATGGTAGTGAATGGGGTTAATGTTGTGTCAAATCAGCTTTAGACATATCACCAATAATCATCATTTTAGTGAAGGGCAGGGATAAAGGATATTTTTAAATAAACGTTAAGTCCCATTAATCAATATAGATTTAACTTTTTTTAGTAGTAGTATTATTAGTTATAATAACAATATGACAGATCTCAGTACCCCAATGGGTCACATCTGGCAATGCCGCTTCCTTGCTGGATCCCTCATGCTCCCCAAAGCGGACACTCGTGCCTTCCTCCAGTCCTCAGAGGAAGCTCAAGGAACGGGACACATAGAGAGCCTGCTAGCATCCCCCAGAAATAAGACGAGGCTGTATATCTGGATGTTTTCAGAGTTAAAATGGAACTCTTTTAATTGGGCACGGGCACAAATATTTATATGGTCAATATAAGACAAATAACAGAAATAAACATTGCGTAACATTCCTAAACGAGGCAGGACAATGGCCATTGTGATGATAAACAATATTACAGACTAAAGACAGCAGATAATGGGGCAGGGTTTGCATGACAAAGCAGATTGACAAAGCTACTCAAATAACTGATATTAACACATTTCTGAGACAGGGTATGCTGGAATGCTTATCCTATCTGCAGATAACAGATAGACAATGACATTATTCATGCATAACACAGATTACGCAAACATTCTGCACACAAGAGAGGCCAATGAAATAATATAATACATCAGGCCTGCACCCTACATATATATTTCCAGGTCCATACACCCCAAGTCCAAAGTGACATACGTCACAAGCAATAATAATTTACTTATAACAATGCTTTATTCTTGTTTTTCTAGAACAGCATTTTCTATTCTCTTCGTTTTGGTGTACTGCTACAGATGAAGCACTGCAGTATGCTATACCTCTCACCATCTCCAATCTTCTCTAATCCCTTGGTAACTGTAAAATTTTATTAATGAACTGAAAACAAATTCTAAAATTAATTTTAGAATTACTAAATTAGAACATTAAAAACTTGGCAGCAATTAAAAAAAGCAGACAAATATTTTATTTTCGGCTGGCCTTTATGTTTTTTTTTATAGATTTATGATAAAAGTTAATGCTACGAGAAGGTTTTGTGATAAGGGTTGCATAGGAAGGGAATGTTCATTTACAGAGTGGTGTAACACAAGCTATTATAAGCACAATACAGCTGGAGTTCTGCAGAGCTCAGGAACAGTGACTGGAATTCCAATGAAGTGCTGCAAGGAAAGCTTACATCATTTTCCTTGCATTTCTTTTCTCTCACCCCTCCTTTCTCTGATGCAAACCCTGACTTCATGTCAATTTGTCATCGAAATGTTTGCAGGTTTGTAAAAAAAATTGAAGATTTGAAAAAAAATGAAGAATAAGACTGCAAATTCCATACAACTGATTAAAACACAGGTCCAGCACAGATCCCTACACATACACAGACCAGCATTTACATCAATAAATATTCAAACAATAGATTTATTACATCACTGAAAGAAAATATTTCTGTCTGGAAAAAGTGTCAATTAGGGCCTCAATATAATTCCATCAATTTTGGAACATACAGGGTTATTCAAAGAGGATCGAAAAGTCACCGCACGTTCGGTGCCTATTCGTTCTCTTGAATTCGGTACGATTTGGCGATCCCATTTCGGCGACCCTGCGGTGTATTCAGCAAGCATCACAGGGCCGCCGTAATGCGGGGAAAAGTCGCCACAAACCCGCCGAATACTCACCGCAAAACGAGGGCGAACGCTCACCGAAACCCGCAAAAACATCTGGATTAACCCGCCGAAAATGCCAGAAAAACCCGAGCAGGAGCCGATCACACGCAGCGCAGCCGCCGGAAAAAGCCGACACCGCAGAAGAAGGAGGTGAAGAAGAAAAAAAAACAGTACGCTTGAATGTTTGAAAAGTGAAACGCTGTTTGCAAAGAAACTACAGGACGAAAACGTCTGAAATTTACATATGAGATCCAGGGAATGATAATTCAAAGGGCTGTTACAGAAAAAAGAAAAAACTATTTAAAAAAAAAAAAAAAAAAAAAATTTTGCTAAAAAATCCCAAAAAATGCCTAAAAGGTCCTAAAAAAATCTACAAATAAAGAGACTCTTTACTGCAGAATATTATAATGAACGGTTTATTAGATATTGAATTAAAACGGGAATATTTTTAACATTGAAGCCTATGGGATTCGCCTGAATAAACCTGCCGAATTAAACCCCCGAATGGCAGGGTATTTTGGGAACCTTTCACTGCTGGTTTTTGTCTCTGAATAGCCGAAGCATTGCTTCTCTATGGGGATCTCACTGCCCTCGAACAGGCACCGAACAGGCAACATATGTGCAGGCAATTCGCCAAGATTTGGTGAATTGCCTGCTCTCTGAATAGCCGAATGGCCAGGAAAGGTAACCGAACGCTGAAGATCTCTTTCAAGTTGCAACGAAAAACATTGTGACCTATTCTAAACATGATGCAGATATTCCCTTACCGTCTCCAGTTTAACTATTTGTTCCAAGTCTCACTCTGCTCTCGACGAGAAGAAGTGGAGAATCAGGCCGGCCTTTTCAGCATGGGATGAGAGGTGAGTATGGGATTTAATGGGGGGTGTTTCAGAGCGTGTTAAATGATTTTGCATTTGCAGAATCATTTAATGTCAGCATTTAGGAGTTGTTAAACTTGTCAATTTGCGTTCCAACGTTAATATTGGCCAACACCTTGGAATACCTCGAAATGTAAAAAAAATTGTGCATGCCCCATGTTAAGTATTGTCAGGATCGTGCAAGCTGGTGTCACGTTCAGCCACTATGGCGGTACCCGGCATGCGCCAAGTAGGGCCCAGGTAAGAGGAAAAGCCGCTATATGCAGAGATGCGTGACACAACAATCAGGATAAGGAAATAAACCACAGTAGACACTGGGGACCTCTGCACGGCTAATACCGAAGGAGCCCTATACTGATAGATCGGTCCTTAGAGTGGCCGAATCTGCACTAATGGAAAAAGGTTACCTTGTAGCCGTGCAGAGTCCTGGGGAAAACACAGACACCTGAAGGAGTTATACTCAACAACTTGCAGGGAAGGACTTCAATATACAAAAGCTGTGGTCAACATGGATACACAACATATAATTCAATATGCACAGAACAGCTAGGGATGTCCAGAAGAGTAGTCAATAAATAAGCCAGGAGTCAAAACCAAAACGTATACCTTGAGCCAAAGCGGGGATACAGCACCAGAGAAAATCCGTCAGCCAGGCCAGAGGGTCAATACCAGGAAGTCAATCAGAACATGAAACTCAGACAATGGGGAAACACTGAATAGAACTAGGACAGAATAACAGGGAGCTCTCAGGAACAAAACAGTAGCTGAAGTGAACCAGGATGCAAGAGCATGGTGATAGGCCCATGGCTTTAAATAGGGGAGTAATCAGCTCATATCACCAGCAGAAGTTCAACGAGCAATAAACTTAACCCCTGAGCTGCATGTCAGGAAAAGCAGCACAGGGAAACACAGACATAGGAATACAGAGGCAGGGAGACAGGGTTGGAACGTGGGAACGTGACAGTAGCCCCCTCCAAAAAAGGTGACCTCAGGGCACCTAAAACAACAAACATGACAGACAGAATCAGGAAACCAGATCACGAACACCAGTCACCAAAGTCCTTTGAGGTCCCACTCAGAGTCGTCATCCTCCTCCACAAGACGCCCTCGTCTATGAGGTTTCCTTTGAATGGCAACCCAGTGGTACTTCCTGAACACCAGTCCAAAGGGCGACTGCACATAGCCCTCAGGGACATGACGGGGTAGGGGGATCTTGGCATCAGTTAGACTGGACATAGAATCAGTGGGACTAGGGTTAGACACCTTTTCCCGTCTTCTCCTTGAACGAGATCTAGAACTGGTGACCACCCCACACGACATGGCAACAGTGGGAGTAGGCTCACCTACCTGTGCCTTACCATGAGGTTTGGAAACCTCGGACTCTCTGTGGGGCATGGGTACAGTGGTGTTGCAATGTAGCTCTGGCACTGCTGACACACAGCTTGACTGGGTTTCTGGAACCGCTGACACACAGCTTGACTGGGTTTCTGGAACCGCTGACACACAGCTTGACTGGGTTTCTGGAACCGCTGACACACAGCTTGACTGGGTTTCTGGCACCGCTGACACACAGCTTGGGACTGGCACACAGCTTGGGACTGGCACTGCTGGCACACAGCTTGACTGGGTTGACTGGAAGCTTGCCAGCCACGGGCGTGACAACTTCACTGTCAGACAAAGGCAACATGATAGCAGTTCTCCCACCAAACTCCTTGGCTGTGACCCCATCGCCAGACTCCATAATTGCGGCCTTGCTACCTGGCACTATGAGTGCGGTGGGTGATGCAGATAAGCGTACAGCACCGCAGGTAATACAGCCTGTAACAATCTTATGCCCTGGACCACCCTTAGGGTGTCTGGCCGTTTGGCGAGGCCACATACGAGAGGCATTAATGGCAATAACCTCCATGGCTTCATCCTTTGACTCCCTGGCCGAGAAGGAGTCAAACTCCATTTGTGCCTCGGGATCAAAAGGGGAATACTCGACTGGGTCTGAGATGTCAGTTACCCCCTCCACAGACCTGGTTGCCCCTGGAAGGGCTCTCCTAGGCCTGGATGGTAAAGGGGGTCTGACCTTGGATACATGGCAGGGTCTGATGCCATCTGACCCAGTACGGGGCCTGGTACCATCTGACCCATCGTCAGAATATTCAGCAAGGTCAGTAAAATCAGTTGCCCCCTCCACAGGTCTGGTTGCCATAGAAAGGGCTCTCCTAAACCTGGACGGTACAAGGGGTCTGATTACTTTAGTTTTATAATGGGAACTGGCCTTGGTGACTCGACTGTGGGTCGCGGGCACCTTGCCAGTTTCGGCATGCACTGGTGTCTTGCCCGTCCCAGTGTGCACTGGCTGCTTGCCAGTCTCGGCATGCACTGGCTGCTTGCCAGCCTCGGCACGCACTGGCATCTTGTCAGCCTCGGCGCGCACTGGCATCTTGCCAGCCTTGGCACACACTGGCTTGAGCGGGCACCATGAAATAAAATGCAATGAACTGGCACAATAGAAACAGAGTTTGTCAGTTCGCCTTCTATTCATTTCCTCAGGGGAAAGCGGACCACGTACCCTGCTTTCTAGAACAGCTTGATCATTAGAAGGGAGAAAAGCTGTGTCCATTAACCCCTTCCACTTAGACATGAAATCATCAAACAGGTGCAGCATGGATTCAAACAATTTACGCAGCTCTGCGGGCTTTATGGTTGGCTCTTGCATTATGTCACGTTCAGCCACTATGGCGGTACCCGGCATGCGCCAAGTAGGGCCCAGGTAAGAGGAAAAGCCACTATACGCAGAGATGCGTGACACAACAATCAGGATAAGGAAATAAACCACAGTAGACACTGGGGACCTCTGCACGGCTAATACCGAAGGAGCCCTATACTGATAGATCGGTCCTTAGAGTGGCCGAATCTGCACTAATGGAAAAAGGTTACCTTGTAGCCGTGCAGAGTCCTGGGGAAAACACAGACACCTGAAGGAGTTATACTCAACAACTTGCAGGGAGGACTTCAATATACAAAAGCCGTGGTCAACAGGGATACACAACATATAATCAATATGCACAGAACAGCTAGGGATGTCCAGAAGAGTAGTCAATAAATAAGCCAGGAGTCAAAACCAAAACGTATACCTTGAGCCAAAGCGGGGATACAGCACCAGAGAAAATCCGTCAGCCAGGCCAGAGGGTCAATACCAGGAAGTCAATCAGAACATGAACTCAGACAATGGGGAAACACTGAAATAGAACTAGGACAGAATAACAGGGAGCTCTCAGGAACAAAACAGTAGCTGAAGTGAACCAGGATGCAAGAGCATGGTGATATGGGCCCATGGCTTTAAATAGGGGAGTAATCAGCCCATATCACCAGCAGAAGCTCAACGAGCAATAAACTTAACCCCTGAGCTGCATGTCAGGGAAAGCAGCACAGGGAAACACAGACATAAGGAATACAGAGGGCAGGGAGACAGGGTTGGAACATGGGAACGTGACAGCTGGCAGGTGAAGAACCCAAGATGCAGTGATAAATAGGAGGCTCAATACGGGCAAACAGGGGCTTATTGCAAAGTCCATGTCAGGCAGTGTAATGGTAGGCAAATGGACATTGCATAATAGGAGCAGGGCAGGAATGGGGCTGACAAGAGGGGAATGGGAGGATGGAGACACAAAGGAAGGGAGGAACAAGACACAGGGAGACACAGAGGGCGAACACAGCAGGAGGCTTACTGGGGACACAAGACAGGAAAAGGGCTGACTGAAATCTTGATAGCAAAGCTCACAGAGGGAGGAGGCTGATGATCACAGTGGGACTTGGAAACCAGGATGCAGGGGAACTGAAGACAGAAGGCTCTGGATAGCAGAGGTCACAAAGGCTGGAAACCGTCTTTTTAGCTTGCTGGCTTGAGGAACAATACGGAAGCATTGACGCTCAGGCGTGGCTTCCTTTTCTTGTGTTTTGATCACCTCCAGGAGCACACCTGTGGACAGGTCAGGCAGGGCAAAGCAGGAGTGGGATGTGGGATCTGGAGTTGGTAGACTAGGCCTCTCCATAAGTCTGGGCTGGAGTTCTTGTAGGAAAAATTTTGCCGCGGATTCACTTGCAGGCACGAGTCCGTCTGCGGCTGGTTTCCTGACAAGTATAGGAGACGCCAAGTACAGTAAGCTCGCAAAAGTTGCGAGACGCAAACTGATTTCACCCCAAGCCAGACGTTAAACTTACTAATGCTAGAGCTAATGCTTACATATTAAGACGCTATAATAGCAACAACTAAGGAGTCTGCTTTTAAATTATAAATCTTTTTTAACTTGCTGTCAAGGAACTTAGTGATGTCGTAGAAAGTCCTGAGCTCATGCTGTAACATCTTGACATCCTGCAGTAGTTTTCCTGCAAACTGTTCCAAGCCATGTTTTACAGTTGTCTTAAGATTCCCAACCTGGCCTTCTCTGTTGCTTCTCTCCTGGTTTGCCCTGCTCATTCCACTCATTTCCAGATGAATGCATTCAGCCTGAGGAACTCCTTTTAAAAGGAAACATGTCACAGATCCAATGCTTTAGCATTGGTATTTTCACCTTGGAAGGTGATCCCGGAGTCCTGCCACTGAAGCCTGAACCCATTTTAGAATCAATGTACCCTCCAAGCTGTGATCCTTTCTACCCTCCAAGCCTGGTTGCTGCCAGTCTCCGGTGTGCCCTGTGCTCCTGCCAGTCTCCGGTGTGCCCTCTGTTCCTGCCAGTCTCCAGCCTGCTACCCACATCTCCAGCTTGTTCCGCAGTCGCCAGTCTTCCCTTTTCCTGTCCTGTTTGTCATCTATTCTCTACCCACCTGTGAGTTCCCAGTTTGTTGCCCTCCGTGTCTCTTTACCCAAAGTCGAGCCTTTGCATCCCTGTGTCAAGTCAAGCCTCTATCATCCATTATCCTTGTCCTTTCTGTGTCCAGCTCTATTCCTGCCCGGTCTCTCATTCTCACTTCACCTGCTTTACTGAGGTTTTCCCTGTAATCTAATAAAGGCTATGTTATACCTCAGAAAAGGTCTTTGTCCCCTGTGTGTCACTGCATCCTAGGTTCATACCTTCACACCCCCTTTATAGATCCCAGACACTTTCACAACCTAAAGGTGGGGCCATTCTCTTGGCAAACTGGGTGGGGGTAATGGTGTCACTGAAGAAGGCCATAGAAGAAGAAGGCAGATGTACTAAGGGCCCTGTAGGTTACCAGTGCTTAAGGTATCCACTCTTGACTAGTGATGGGCTGAACACCCCCGTGTTTGGTTTGCATTCGAACTGAGTTCGAAGTTTGACTGCGAACTCGAACACAATGCGAACACCATGCAAGTCAATGGGACTCGAATGTTCGAAAATAAAGGTCCCCTCCAAGAGGGCATATATGCAAGATATTGGCCATAAAAGGTGTATGGGGTCCGGGTACTGCCCTGGGGTACAGAAAACAATTAAAAAAAATTTTTTTTCTTTTAACCCTTTCACTGCTGAGTGCTGAGCCATTTCACCGCTGTGCGCTGAGCTAATTTTTACCGCTTTTGTTCATGTTTAAATGTGATTTGAAGCCATGGGAAATGTTTTATCACCAACAAGTGGGAAATGTTTGACCAAGAATGAGTGGGAAATGTTTGACCAAAAATGAGTAGGAAATATTACCGTTTTAATTCAACATCTATTAAACAGTTTATTATTATTATATTCTGCAGTAAAGAGTCTCTTTATTTTTAGATTTTTTTTAGGATCTTTTAGCCATTTTTTGGAAAACAAAAAAAAAATCAAACTTTCCTCGAACGTCCCGAAAAGTTTCGAACAGCCGATGTTCGAATCGAACTTCGAACCGGCAACCCATCCCTGCTCTTGACCAGGTCACCCAGTAAAACGTAGTAGCATTGCCTTTAGACCCTGGTATCTGCACACTCTGTTCTCCTCAGCTCTACAACCAGCTGGCACAGTTGTAGAGATTATAGAAAGAGATTGGAAGTGGTAGCATGAAAGGTGTTACTCTTCCACATGCAGTGGAGGAGATGGTTGGACAGGCATGTCAATTCAAAGTGGTGTTCATGGGTTTGATGGCACAGAGGTGGAGGAGGCAGGTGTCCAAATTCCCCCTTTAGCCATGCAACCCTGAACAGGTGTTGGTGTTACATCAGAGGATCTGTTGCAAATAAGACCAGTGTTTTATTGTAAACTGCAACATTTGGGTCCTATCCAAGGACCGGTTGGGCACCTAAGTGAAAACCTGATGCCAGTCCTTAGTGGCTGGGATAACAGGTACACAATAAATAAGGAATAATTAGCACCGTGGATACTATGAGGAAGCTGGTCCTTAGGAATGGACGGATTGACAAAGCAAAAGAGAATAGAATGGTTCAAAACGTAGCCAAGGTCTAGGGTTTCAGAATTTACAGAATATAAGAAAACAGAGCTGGGTAAGGACAGAGCAGAGAAGTCAGGAGGCAAATGGGCAATTAACTCTTTTGCTGCTGAGCCATTTCACACCTCTGTGCTGAGCTCATTTTTACCGCTTTTGCTCATCATGTTTAAACGCGTTTTGAAGCCACATTTTATTATACCACCCAGACAAATTATATATCGTTCTTTTTGGCAGACTTGTCAGATTCATAATATATCATTATTATATGTATACATTATGCCCTGCCTGTATATTATAACAAAAAATGCAATAAAATTTGAATTTTCAATAATTTATAGCGTGTAAAGTGTTTTTTTTTCCCTCTTTTTATCATGCGAGCATTTGCGATTATATGGGTTGTGCTTGTTAAAATAATTAGAGATGGGGATTCGTTACTTTTTTTGGGGGGAAATGATGTGCTTTTTAGCAAACTCCCCCCATAGAAAATATCTTTAGTGCAGCATCATTGTTCAAATTATAATTGAAATGGGAACAATATGTCTGCATTAACAAAACAAAAAAAAATGTTTACATATTTTTTAATTTATGTTTTTTTAATTTTATTTTTAATTTTTTTTTTACACTTAACATGCTCTGGCCGTTCCAACAATACCAAACATTAACCCCTAGCTGCCACGGATTAGGAGATAGGGGTTTCAATGAACCCCCTATCTCCTCCATAGGTGGCAGCTAGGGGTTAACTCCAGAACTGACGTCATCGCACTATGCGCGATGACGCCAGTCGTCAGGAGGAGATCCTGGAAGCTTGGTCGACATCCAAGGCGCCGGCCAGCTCCAGGAAGGGACCGCTATATGGCGCCCGTTGGCGCTGAATTGCGATCCAGCACCCTAGGGGTTTAAAGACAGCCGCCGCTTGGAAGGGCAGGCTGTGCCATTCCAGGTGGTGTCTTACTTTTTGTGCTGCCCCCAGCCGATCAGGCACTTTCCCCACACTTGCGGGGGGGGGTGCCTTCAATATACGCCTATTGTGCCCGCCGGGGTCCCGGATGCTGGACTCACATCCAAGATGTCAGTCCGCACCGGGGGTGGCAGTGATCGGCCAGAATCCCAGCCGATAGCTTCCTCCTGTGCTAGGACGCGCTCAGCGCGTCCATAGCACAGGAGAACCACAGCCAAGTGGGTAAATATCGGGTGAAATAGAGGTTTTGCACAGAAATTGTTTGTTTAAGATAGTTAAAAAGAAATGTTAATTTGCTCATTTTTAATTGTTCATGTATTTGTTTATCCTTCACAAAAATATTGTTGAAATGTAAGATTCTGTGCTCTGGATGGTGTCCTTTATCTTACACAATTTCAAACTGGGTCTGTATGATTATCATACAGGCAGAAAAGACTTGTGTTAGATACAGTAAATGAAAAATAAAAATGGTCATATCTCCTGCTTATGGGGATTTGTAGTGATCATAATTAGGATATTAGCAATGCAGCTTCCAAAAAATACCAATAGACTATAAAAATAATATCTGTATGTGACATAATGTCTGTATATGCAAATTGCAGTAACACCTTGTATCTGTACTGTACAGGGATTTTCACTGATAACTGTCTGAATCTTATCCCTGTAAAGCAGTGACCCCACAGCTCTCCCTGTATTCTGACAAATCCCTGACTGTTGTAATGCAGCACTAATCCTGTCACGTTTCCAAAAACTTTCAGCCATGCTCCCTGTTTGAGAGCACTCCGGGCCAGCTCTTACCTCTGTCTGGGCCATTCCTTGCTCTCCCTCCACTCGAGGAATTCCCTGTAGCCAGTCTGGTCTTGGACCACCTGATCTGTCTGCTCTGGCCTGCTCCCTTTATAAGGCAGCCTCTTCCATTGCTCAGGGCTCTATGAGTCACATTGCTCCCTGAGGTTCTGCCTGTGTGTCTGTTCATGTGCTAGTATTATTATTTTAAATTATTTTTCCTTGTTTTCCATTGATCAGTTTATTTTTGGTTTATTTTCCCTTAGTCTGCCTGCCCCTTCAGTTGCCTTGTCTGTTATATTTTGGTTTATTCTGATCTGTGTGTGTGTTTCTGTGTTATCGGATATACTGTTTATGACTCTGGCCTGGTTCTCTGACTATTCTATCATGTTATCCCTTAGGCTCTTTGGTCTCCTGTGTACCGACTCCTAGCTTGCCTGATATCCTTCTCTGGTTTCTGATCTCTGACTTCCATATGACAACCCATTCTGGTGTCTGACTCTGGTTCTTTTTTATGACTACGTCTCTGGATTTGTCCCTCTTGTCCTGTCCCTAGCTTTTGTGTGTCACCCAGCAGTGCGGTGCCCTTCCTTAGAATAGACAGCCATTCTAAGGACTGTATCTTAGATTAGGGTTTCCTTGTGTGTGCAGCTGGGTGCCAGTATATTGGTGTCCTGTTGTTTGTAACTGGTTATCTGGTTACCACATATCTAGTTCTGTGTGTTATGCAGTCAGTGGCAATCCTGTGTAAAGGGCTATCTATCCATCCCTAATAACGGCCCACCATGGCTCATGCTGGGTGCCCCCGTGACAAATCCATTTGAACTTTTTGTTACAGTGAGGGCTGGGATTCTCTCTCTCTCTAGGGGGCTTGGAGAGACATAAAACAAAGAATTTTGTTTCTCCATAAAGGAAACACTAATACTGCTTTAAAACTGTGTGAAAATTGTCTTTTGATATGCTTATGAGTGCTATTCAATGAATTACAATGCAAAATTAAGATAACTTGAGTTTGGGTGTGAAGGTGTTAAAATACATGAAGAGCCTGAGGGCCAGCAGTCTCCTTCATGTGGGGGTCTGGTGAAGGATTGCAACTGTGGAGGTAGATTGCAAGTAAAAGGGAACCATGACGTCTGGAGTTCAGTACGTTTAGTTTGAGGGTTTGCTTTAGGGTTAGGTTTTAAGTGCTACAACAACACTAATATTAAAATTGAGGACTTCAGTGTGATTTTCAGTTTCTCTTCCCTAAGCCATTTATCAAAGCCTTTCAGGGCTTGACATTTTTCTAGTAGCAAAGAGTCCAAATAAAAAAATATGAGATAATAAACCCAGCACTATGATATAGATCAGTTTGTTACCATGTACACTTTGGAACTGGTGTGTGGTTTTAAACGCCCGCAACGTTAAGCGTGGTATTACGATCCGAACGCATTTTTTCATCCATCCAAAAATAACGTTCGTAAAAACGACACGCAAACGAAGAGTAATACGCGCGCTGTAACGTAGCACACGTAAATCTGTGTGCGGACAGTTTTTTTTCGCGGGATTCAGCCAATCAGAATTAAGAACCTTAATTGACATCAATTTACTTTAATTGACTCACTTAAGTTTTTGCTCCTGTCAAAGTAAATCTGAGTATATATGCTGCAGCAAGAATAAAAAAACGCACAAATTCACAATTTTATTGTTTGGGTATGTGTAGAATGTGTAACTATACTGTGCTGTATTTTTTTTTCGTGCTGGTGTATTTGGTTTCGGCCAGAACGTTCCGATTTGCAGTTACCACCAGCTTTTCAAAGACGTTAAAATTATGCGCGCAAACGTCGTTCGTAAAAAGATGCGCATCGATTGTAATACCAGCCACGTACCAGCGCACGAACGAATTTGCGCTCACAATGTTAAGTATAGGACGCGTACAGTTCATCACGCTCGCACAGGTCCATCCGCGTTAAACGATAACGCGCATCGTTTGCGCGAACGTTGTAATACGATGTTCAGCGCAAAGGGTTTTGCCCCTCACGCAAATGCGCATTTGCGCGCGCAAAAACAAATGAGCGAAAAATGTAATTTAGCCCTAAATGTGTTTTGCCATATTTTTATATTTATGATTTAATTTTTAATTTTCTGATAGACTGCAGATTTTCTTGTTACTTTGAAACTGGGAGCATTAACGCAGTGCTACAGTCTTTAGATGAAAGCAAATTAAAAGAAATCTCGTTATTACGTCTTTGTGAAAATCCCTGCAACTGCGGTGCCGCTTATCAGTTTCAAATCATAAAAGGTGATGTCATATCATCTAGGAAGCTCCAGTCTAAGCCAAAAGTGTCTTCCGTCTCAGTGACTAAATATATCTGTAGGGGAAGCCTACAGGGTGAGCAGCGTTCTAGGTCATCATTGGCAGGTGTTGCCCTGGCAATCGAGAAAAGAAATGTGTGGGTTTAAGAAGATTTGAAATGCTTTCTGCATGAATGAGAAGAAAGAACAGGCACGACACAACGTCTAGTGCGACGAGATCGCCATCTAGTGATAAAATACAATAATTCATTGATTTTGACTTTCGATGTAAGAATAATGTACTAAAAAGGTTTTGACACTTTCAGGGTTATTCAAAGAGATCCGAATTGCTTGAGAGAGGTAACCGAACGCTGAAAATCAGCGTTCGGTTTCCTTTCCTGGCCATTCGGCTATCCAGAGAGCAGGCAATTCGCCAAATCCTGGCGAATTGCCTGAACATACGGTGCCTGTTCGGTGCCTGTTCGAGGGCAGTGAGATCCCCATGAAAAGCACTGCTTCGGCTATTCAGAGAACACAAACCAGCAGTGAAAGGTTCCCCTAATGCCCTGCCATTCGGGGGTTTAATTCGGCAAGTTTATTCAGGAGAATCCCATAGGCTCAATGTTAAAAATATTCCCTTTTTAATTCAATATCTAATAAACCGTTCATTATAAAATTATGCAGTAAAGAGTCTCTTTATTTATAGATTTTTCGGATATTTTATGCATTTTTAATTTATTTATTTTTTAAAAGTCCGATTTTTTTTTTTTTCAGTTTACTTATTTTTTCTGTAACAGACCTCTTTATTATCATTCCCTGGATCTCATATGCAAATTTCAGACATTTTCGCTCAGTAGTTTCTTTGCAAACAGCGTTTCACTTTCAAACATTCGTGCAAACTGTTTTGCTAATTTATTCACTGCCTCGTCTGCAGTGACGGCTTTCTCCAGAGGCTTCGGCTGCGTGTGATCGGTTCCTGTGATCGGGTTTTCGACGGGTTAATCCAGATGTTTTTGCGGGTTTTTGGCGTGCATTCGGTTGTTTTGCGGTTCTTTTTCGTCGGGTTTGCGGCAGCTTTTCCCTGCAATTCGGGGATCCTGTGGTGCTTGCTGAATACACCGCAGGGTCACCGAAATGGGATCGGCAAAAGGAACCGAATTGAAGAGAACGAAAAGTCACCGAATGTGCGGTGACTTTTTGAATCTCTTTGAATTACCCTGTATGTGTTACTTTTAATAGAAAGGAAACATCAATCAAGTGGGGGGGGGGTATCATTTTTACACACACGTACTTTCCCAAAAAAGCATAAGACTAATTTTTTTTTTTTAAATTAACGTTTTTTATTTAAAGCAAAAGGTCACAAATCGACCACCAGATATGGCCTCGCAGGGCCAGAAAGCAAACTCAGCTAGCAACATACGAAATGAGGGGGGGTGCGGTGTCTTAGAAAACACATATTACGTCTCAGCGGGGGGTGGGAATAAGGGAAAAATAAAATTTGGGATCACAAAAGTCTGCAAATATATTTTCAGCAAAAATAAAAATTCAGCTGTATATGTCTCAGCGAGGGGGGGGATAAGAATGGGGGGGCAGCTAAAGTCCACGGATACCGTGCAGTAGGGATGTGCGTTTCGGGTTTCGGAATTTTCACGAAATTTCCCGATTCGGGTCTTTCGATGCGGCCGAAATTCCGAAATTTTTTAGATCCGAAAAAGTCGAATCCGAACTGTTTTCCGAGCCGAATCGAAAAAATTTCGGAATTTTCGAATGGACTTGAAATGTGTCAAATCGAAATCTATTGCTTTGAAACGAGAACAGACTTTCCGAAAAAACGAAAAATTTGCCAAATCGAAAATTTTTTGGAATTTTCGAATGGACTTGAAATGTGTCAAATCGAAATTTATTTTCCCTCTATTCATGATTTCAGTTCCATTTGGGATTTCGGTTCCATTTCGGTAAGTCTGGACATCGTATATTTAACTAGTATCGGTTATATCGCTGATTCTGTAAAAATTTTTATTGTTTCCAATGATCCGATAAGAATTTTCGTATTTGGGTCAGATCCGATTCGTCCGCGGGTCGCGCATGCGCGCGCGCGCGCGGATGTCGTAACTTTATTGAGCCAGTTTTATTGACAACTTTTTGAACAAAATATTGTTTTTATTATTCATCATAATGGCCGCTGCAAGAGATGAGTGCCGTTCAAGCACCTCATCATCTCTCCATGATGAACCACCACCACCCAGGAAGAAACGGGCCAGCAATATGGCGTTTGAAGAGATGTTGGAGCTGGTATGGATCTTTGATAGTAAGGATTATGATTGCAGTAAGGGCCCTTACCGCAGGAAGTCTAACGCCAGGAAGGATCGTATCCTAGACAAGCTACGCACCACCATTTTGGAGTTGTTTGGGAAGGACAGGACGAAGGACCAGCTCAGGAAACGCTGGTCTGATCTGAAGGTACGCGAGCAGGAGCAGCTGAGACACATCCGCCGCGTCATAGCGAAACGTAAGTGTCATGTTATATTGTAAAGCACTGTGCAAACTGTTGGTGCTATATAAATCCTGTATAATAATAATAATGTGCTTGCATGTGCTAATGTGCACAGAAATACATTGATTTATCTAGTCCTTTTTTCATGCAATGTGATTGTGTATAGCTTTGCGTTTTCACGACTCGTCATACATGCATTTTTGCCATAGCTCTTCTTTTTTGTGATTTTACGTATTCGTGAAAATTGTGACATTTGATGTATGTAGATGAAGTTACAATGCTGGATTTCTTTTGGCACTGTGTGTACTGTAGTGTGTTGGGGGGGAGGTTGTTGTGATTGAGTGATGCATACGAGATGACCCGCAGCTTGCCCAATATTGGCTCCCACCTGCGCATCAATAAAAATCTCTGCGTCTCTGCTAAGTGATAGGATGGGACATGTAGTTCTTCTGAAAGTGCATCCAAACAGAGCCGCCTTCAATACAGCCTCAGCAGCTGCTGAATTGTTGCAGCGCAGCGATTCAGTTTGCTGCAGCAGTGTGTTTATTGAACGCTTTAGATGCAAATTTCAAAACAAAATGGCGGATTTCTGTTGTTGTTTCTGCAATATCCAGTTTTATTCACAGAAACTGAAAGTGAAACTGAGGCTGAGGCCTTCTATAAAATAACTAAAAGCAGTCGCACAATGCGTTTTGTATGCACACAACACAAATAATAGTTTTTATTGAATAAACGTAATGTTTACTTCTGAAAAAAATATATAAATGAACGGTAATATATGTCTATGTGCAGAGGAAATAAATAAATATTTTGTGACTTTAGAACTATGAGATGGGAGTAGTGGGGGGTCAAGCTGGTAGTGGAGGGGTGTCGCAATACTTTCGGCAATATAGTGTATAGATATACCATTTTTTCCAGTCTTCATTATTTACGTGTTATTTTTTGGATTTGGCAGAAGACAGGAAGAAGAAGGCACAGGCAGCAGCATCTGCTCCGGCGGGGACCAGTGCCCCAGTGGAGGAGGAGGAGGAGGAGCCACGGGCATCCACCAGCGCTGGTATATACTGTTTTATTTTGCAACGACTTTTGGTCAAAAACAGAAACATTTTTTGTTTACTGTATTTTAATTTAATTTTTTTATGTATAGCACAAGAGGAGCAGGAGGAGGAAGAGGAGGAAGGCGATGATGGAGAGAGGCAGCCGGAGCAGCAGGAGGCCGCCAGTCCAGGTTTTTTTTTTTTACTGTTGTATTTTGCATCGACTTTTGTTCAAAAATAAATCAATCAGTTTTGTTGTTTACTGTATTTTTTATTTCTTTAATTTCTTACATATAGCACTGGATATGCTGACGGTGGTGGTGGGGGAGGAGTCAGAGGAGTCGGAGCCTCAGGAGGCCGCCAGCACTGGTATATACTACTGTTATATTTTTTCAAGACTTTCAGTCAAAAATAGAAACCTGCTTTACTTACTGTATTTTCCTTCTTTCACTTATTGGATATATAGAAGGAGAAGCCAGACGCCGACAGGAGGCGATCGGTGAGCTTCGCCTGGCAGCTACCTCCATCAACGCCCTACAGGAACTGCTCCAGGATCCTGCGGGAGCACATAAACAATGCCGCAGACCTCCTGGAGCAGTAGTGAGACCAGTGGCAGCCTCCTCCAGAATGTGCCTCAGCTGCTCCTGCTCGCGTGCCTTGAGGTCGGACCAGCGTTTTCGGAGATGGTCCTTCGTCCAGTCCTTCCCGAACAGCTCCAGGGTGGTGGTGCATAGCTTTTCAAGGATACGATCCTTGCGGGTGTTATTCTTCCTGCCGTAAGGGCCCTTACAGCAATCGTAATCTTTGCAATCCAAGATGCGGACCAGCTCCAACATCTCCTCAAATGCCAGTAACTGTTGGGCAGTTTGCCATCCTTGGCATGTTCCCTTCCCTATGTTCATATGTTGTAAATAAATTTTCTATTTTTTCACTATTTTCCTGTTTGTGTGCGTTGCTTTTCCTTACTTAATAAGTTAATATGTATTGCTTGGTTTCCACACTGTTAAAATTATATGTACATAAATGTATTGACATTTCTATGGACCCTTTGTCATAAATTTGTCAACATATTTGTGGCCATGAATGTGACTGCACATTCTACACTTCCTGCCTGGCCAAAAAATGTCACACACTAACACAACCTTGTTGTACGGCCTTGAGATTTGATTACCGACGTGGCCTGGTTTTTTGTTAAGCTTAGGCGATGTCACAACAACACAGATTTTTGTCCACAGTCACATTCATTGTATAACCAAGAATTTATCAAAAAATATTGATGGCAGCACTGCGTGAAGTCTTCTCCGACACAACCCAAAGATCCTTAGTGCGGCTCAGGTCTAGTTTATTTGTCCCTGTTTGCAGCTTCACACAACACCTCCTCCCAGCTATGAGCTCGCTCTCTCCGACCGCTGCCCGCTAAGACGCTGCCCGCCAACATGGTCACGTCTTTGCAGGAAGACAACAGTGTGGGGGAACAGCAGCTGCTGACAGTCCCAAGACCTCGTCACAATGACGTCAGTTTTGGAGTTAACCCCTGTGACCAATGGTGGAGATAGGGGGTTCATTGGAACCCCCTATCTCCCGATCCGCGGCAGCTATCGGTTGGTTAATGTTTGGTATCTTTGGATCGACCAGAGCATGGCCTTTCCAACAATACCAAACATGACAATGTTAAAAATTTTAAAAAATTTAAATAAAAAAAAAATAAAATACAGGTTTTTTGTTTTGTTTTGTTAATGCAGCAATATTGTTGCCATTTCAATTATAATGTGAACAATGATGCTGCACTAAGGATTTTTGTATGGGGTGCGTTTGTTAAAAATAGTGTAATTGTCACCCAAAAAAATATAACAAGTTCCCTTTTCAATTTTTTTTAACAAACGCAACTCATAAAATATAACCGCAAACACTCGCATGTTAAAATGTGAAAAAAAACACTTTACACCTTGTAAAACAAACATTGAAAATTCTAATTTTATTGCATTTTTTGTTATAATATACAGACAGGACATGACGCATACATATGATAATGATATATTATGAATCATCTGCCGAGTCTGCCGGAAAGAACGATATATAACATGTCTGGGTCATATTATAAAAGAAGGCTTCAAAACGCGTTTAAACAAGAGGAGCGAAACTGTTAAAAATTAGCTCAGCAGCAGACCGCAGTGCCGCACACAGGCGTGAAGGGAAGCCGTGAAATGCCTCAGCAGCGAAAGGGTTAATTTATATTTTTGTCTGTTTTAAATCATTTTATTTTATTATTTTTTTTCATTTCAGATCATTTTGATCAACTATTTTTCCGTTTTAAAACATTTTTGTTCTGGTTTTTATTTTTAAAGTCAGACCATTCGGGTCAGTTTACCGTTTTTTAAATCGTTTTGTTCTTTTTTTTTGTTCCTTGGCTTTCATACCATTTTTTTAATGTGATTAAATAAATAAAGTTGTGAAATGTATATTCATAAGAAAAAAAGGATCTTTATTTAATAAAAAAAAAAAAAAACACGATAGAATCGCCAGAATTATCGGATCCGAAAAACAAACCAAAAATTTATTATAAAAAAATATATAAAGTATAAAAATGTAAACCATAGTACTTTACATCAAAACGAATAGAGTTAGACACTTTGAAACGAGGAGAACAGACGTTCCGAAAAAAAAGAAAATTTTCGAAATCACGAAAAGTCGATACAAAAAACGAGCAGTGACCCGAAAATAGGAAAAATGGTCGATATTCCAAAAAAATGTACACAATCGAAAATTTTAAACATCAGTACAAATCGAACCGAAAAAAAAAAAAAAAAAAGTGCACAAGCCTATTAATATCTGACATCCCGATGTGAAACATCAGGACTTTTGCATTAGATTGCGACCATTTTTATTTTTTTTCAACTTCTGGATAGTCGAAAATCGAAATCTATCCAAAAAGTCCCAATGTTTCACATCATTCTGAACTTTGTTTGGATAGAGTAAGTCCGTGGGTGTGCGGCCGTTAAATGTATATACCAGTGGCGTCGCTACGTGGGGGCGGGGGGTGCGGCCCGCACCAGGTGACACCCGCCTTTAGGGTGACACCGTCACCCTAAGGGCGGGTGTCTCACCCTCTGCCGCGTTTTTCGCTCCCTGCGAGCGTCCGAAGCATGCAGCTTCGGCGCTCGCCTGGAGGAAACACGTCACCAGCCAATCGCAGCTGGTCACGTGGCTCCCCCTGGCGAGCGCCCAAGCTGCGCGCCGCCGGACGCTCTGAGGGAGCGAAAAAGGCGGCGGAGGTGAGCTGGGGCCATTATCATGAGGTGCTGGGGCAAATCCATGAGGAGCTGGGGCATTCCATGTGCTGGGGCATATCCAGGAGGAGCTGGGGCAAATCCATGTGTGAGCTGGGGCATGTCCACGAGGAGCTGGGGCATGTCCACGAGGAGCTGGGGCATGTCCACGAGGAGCTGGGGCAATATCCACGAGGAGCTGGGGCAATATCCACGAGGTGCTGGGGCAATATCCACGAGGTGCTGGGGCAATATCCACGAGGTGCTGGGGCAATATCCACGAGGTGCTGGGGCAATATCCATGAGGAGCTGGGATGTCGGCCAAGCTTCCGGGAACTCCACCTGAGGACTGGCGTCATCGTGCATAGCACGATGACGCCAGTCCTGGAGTTAACCCCTAGCTGCCACCAATGGTGGCGATAGGGAGTTCCAAAATGAACCCCCTATCTCCCGATCCGTGGCAGCTAGGGGTTAAAGTTTGGTATTGTTGGATCGGCCAGAGCATGGCCGTTCCAACGATACCAAACACGAATGTGAAAAACGTTTGTAAAAAAGTTTAAAAATAAAAAAATGTTTTTTTTTATTTTTTATAAAAAAAAATTAAATAATTTTTTTTTTTCTTTTTTTTAGGTTTGTTAATGCAGCAATATTGTTCCCATTTCAATTATAATGTGAACAATGATGCTGCACTAACGATTTTTGTATGCGGTGCGTTTGTTAAAAATTTTGTAATTTTCCCCAAAAAAAAATGTAACGAGACCCCATCTCTAATTTTTTTAACAAGCGCACCCCATACAAAATACAACCGCAATTGCTCGCATGTTAAAATGTGAAAAAAAAAAACACTTTACACGTTGTAAATTATTGAAAAATCATATTTTATTGCATTTTTTGTTATAATATACAGACAGGTCATAACGTATACATATAATAATGACATATTATTAATCTGCCGAGTCTGACGGAAAGAACGATATATAATATGTCTGGGTCATATACTAAAATAAGCTTCAAAACACGTTTA
The DNA here is from genome assembly GCA_009667805.1 of Leptobrachium leishanense. Taxonomy (NCBI): domain Eukaryota; kingdom Metazoa; phylum Chordata; class Amphibia; order Anura; family Megophryidae; genus Leptobrachium; species Leptobrachium leishanense. The sequence goes on from CM019073.1 coordinate 120,835,831, forward strand.
AACATGATGAGCAAAACCGGTAAAAATGAGCTCAGCACAGAGGTGTGAAAAGCCTCAGCAGCGAAAGGGTTAATTAAAAAAACACGATAGAATCGCCAGAATTATCGTATCGACAGAATGAATTATCGGATCCGAAAAACAAACCAAAAATTTATTATAAAAAATATATAAAGTAGTATTAAAAAAGTAAACCATAGTAGTTTTCATCAAAACGAATAGAGTTAGACAGCTTTGAAACGAGAACAGACAGTGGCGACTCTAGGAGCAATATTTAGGGGGGGCACAGAAGATACCGCAGTCAAAACTGGGGGGGCACTAATAATTTTCACCACTAAATCATACCACTGAATAAAAGTAAGGGCCCTATCACCTGGTGTGAGCTAAAACACCATCACTAAAGGTAAAATTTAGTGCGAGTCGCTAAAACTTTCAGGGTTATTCAGAGAGAGGTGAAAAGCAGGAGAATGACTGGAGAATGGAAAATTCTTGGTCAAAGAATCGGCTATTTTGACCTAGAATTTTCCATTCTCCAGTCATTCTCCTGCTTTTCACCGCTTTCTGAATAACCCTGTTAGTGCCTGACGACCTACTAACAGATCACCTTGTCTGCAGTAGTCCATGAACAAGGTCGTTTGGCGCACGCTAGGGAAACTCTAAGACCCAAGTTGAGACCCAGCACTAATGCGGTTGTGTACAGGATAGAACGTTTTTTCTTTTCCATACCGATCCCCCACCCTCACAAGCTTGAATATGAACACATCCAGTGAATAACCTCTCACCCCTGCATTATTAAAATCCTCCACGGTGATCGTATCATCCATGTTTTGATGCACACATATATTAAGGCTGATGGGCATTGCATGATAAATGCCTCCCAGCAGCATGTAGAATCATTACACTGCATTTAATAGATCCAAAAGGAAGGCCAGGTGAGCGACAAAAATTTCCCTGCTACAGCATATAAACAATACATGTTTCATGGCAAGACTTATCCATGTGTTCCTTTAAACATGGTCCACACAGTCACCCTAATAATCAACTGCTTACATACTATGAATATCCCCCAGCATAAAATGTTTAAAATTAGGCAATATATTAGAATTAGGATATATGTGGATAAAGGATAAATTTATAATAGAGCCAACTGCAACGACATTGCTAACCATATCCATTACTATGGTGTATGGGGCCAAGAGAACACCTGTGTTGCATTCCTTTCAATTGCCTGTTAATTTTGGACAAGGACCTGTTTTCTCTGTTTTTTTGGAGTTAGCACCAGGGCTGAGCAGTAGGTAAAATGTTGCAATTAGTGCACCTCAAAAAATTTAGTGCTGGCACCAAGTGATCTGTAAAGATATCTAGCACTCCCCGTGTTAAGTATAGGACGCGGAAAGTACAGTAAGCTCGCGATACAAATCGCTAATAGCAACGCGCTAAGTGATTTTTCCCATTTGTAGCGGGAGGCAAACGATCTGTTGGTCAGGCGCTAGACTGAATTTACCTGGCGCTAACGCAAAATCACGCCGACGCAAGGGTTAGCTCACACCAGGTAATAGTGCCCTAAATAAGTATATATATAAATAAGATTACAAAACCCCAGAGTAATGTGATGCAATGATGCCTTTTTTTGTACTAACCTGATACTTAAATTCAATATTTTATTTGACGCAATTCGGCAGTTTCCACTGAATGTCTGATTGCTGCTTCAGCGACTCCACCTTTAGCAAATTACAGTGACCATTCGCTAAATAGGGAATTCACTATACTTTCTGCAAAATAAATTCCCCGAAATGTGACGGAAAGCAGAGGATCTACAGATCATTAGACCCTTTAGATTCTAACTTCCATAATAACCCCTAAAATGCCTTAAACCCAGAGAAATGCAATAAAAATAATAAACAATGTGGCATTTAGCTACCCCTTAACCCCTAAAATGCCATTCATCAAGGGAAAACATGAAATTAATACACTGAGGCATGTAGCCAACTCATTAACCCCTAAAATTCCATTAATCAAGGAAAAAACAAATGTATACTGTGAGGGATGAAGCCTGCCCAACTAAACCAAGGCAAAAACGAACATAATACACAATGTAATGTATAGTATGAACATTAACCATTTCACTGCTGAGCCATTTCAACCCTGTGAAAATGTTTACGTTTAAGTGCACGTTTTTATTTGATGTTTTATGACTTTTACTTCACACTGAATATGGTCATGTGGGGTATCATTGGAAAGGCCAGAATCTGCCCTTGCAAATGACACCTAGTTCATCCATATACGATGCATAGCTACGGAGATACGTTGGTCCGAAGAAGTGTGGGAAGCTGGATGCTGATTTTTGGTGGGGGGGGGCAAGGAATAACCTAGGGGGGCAATTGCCCCCCTTGCCCCCCTGTAGAGTCGCCTATGAGAACAGACGTTCCGAAAAAACGAAAAGTTCCGAAAAACGAAAAATGGGCGATATGCCGAAAACCATGTACAATTCCGAAAAACGAAAAGTCGATACAGAAACCTAGTAAAGTGACCTGAAAATACGAAAAATGGGCGATATTCCGAAAAATATATGTACCCGAAAACCGAATCGAGCCGAACCGAATCGAAACAGAAAGCAGTCGAAACGAGCCGAATCGAAAAGTTTAAAAATTCGAAAAATCTAAATTGGAAAAAAAAAAAAAAGATCGGTGCACATCCTTACCGTGCAGTAAAACGAAAAATCCTCTGTTATTCAGCAAAACTCAGGGTAAACATAAAAAGAAACAGAAAGTCATCGGGAAATAAGCGAAGGGGGAGAAAATCGCAGCAGGCCATGTAGGGGTGCCAAGGTCGGAAAACAGTATGCAACAGCGGATCGGCAGGAAAGTTCCCTTCAGCCTGTGTCCAGCAGGAATTTGGGGTAGAAAGCATCGCCATGCCTTCTTTTATCACCTGCAGCGCCTGAAATATCCGGCAGCCAGGTCCCTCCGTCCGCCGCACCGGGAACAGCCCAGGGCCTAGGTAAGTACTGGCCCTCAACAGCGCCCAAGCTCAGGGCCTAGAGCAGTGCCCCAGCACAGGCCTCACCGAGGGAGCCGTGGACTCCGGTACCACAATCGCCATCTCAGCTAGGCCCCAACACGCAGGCTTCTCAGCAACCTCACGCTCCTCCAGTGTCTTCGCTGGGAACGGGGGTCCGCACACCGGATCAGGCACCATCTCGAGCTCATCAGCATCCACCTCTGTAGGGACCTCCACACGGACCATAAGCAAGCCCTCCACTGCCGCTCCTCCAGCAAAGGCCTCCAATCACCGAGCGGAGTCTCATCGCCCCCAGGCAACCAACTCCTCAATAGCTTCGAGGCGCTCCAACATGGCTCCCAGGATTCTGACGGGGGTTGGGAGAACCAGCTGGCCCTGGAACACTCCCTCTCTGCTATGGGGACCTCCGCAGCAGTCGGTAGACGAGGGTCCTCCATCCTCTCCAACCACCGCAGCTGTACACCCGGGTAAGGGGACCACTCCTGGAGCAGGCCGACGAAATGCTGGAGTATAGGCCTCAAGATGACCGACTGCAGAGTTCATGCAGAGACCTTAAACTCCTCCAAGCTCCTCCAGACTCCAGAGAGGGGGCCAAAACGAGCTCCGGAGTCGATGGCCAGCACAGCAGGGGTATTATCCTCAAATAATTCACGGGGAAACCGGGTAGTAACCCCCAATATCAGTGGGTTTCAGAGGAGCTCCTAGAAAGCACATCTGTTTCTGGCCACGCCGGCCACGCCCCCCCCATAAGATTCATTTTTAATTGCATAAAATCTTTCTCATACATGTAGTCTGGCTGTAGCAATGTGAAGTGCATTCATTTATTAAGCATGAAAAGTTGGTTATAGGACACACAATCTATGAAATAAGGGGAAAAAAAAATAACGGTTACACAATCAAAAATATTTAATTGCTCATAGAGTCTTGTGTTTACTATAATAAGAATTCTCACTTATCCCAAATATTTACATACATTCACTCTGTTACCATGTAATACCTGTACAAGTTTCTTTGACAATGCGAGAAATGGCATGGGAGTTTTTTTGTATTTAAATTAGGGTCAAATTAAACACATTTACCTGTTGGAGATCACCATGATTAGTAGCAGATTGTAAATTAAAATATGTGAATGAATGCACGGGTGTTTTTGTTTTTAGTGTCAACGTTAAATGAGTGTGGGATGTAATTATGCATCGTGTTGTGTTTCTGTGAACGCAGAGTTTCAGTGTGTGGGTACAGGAAGATACACGGTAACAATAAGACCCCTATATTACATTCTTCGTGCAAATTCATCCGTGCAGCGCAATTTTTTTGCCGCGCAACATTAAGCGTGGTATTACGATCCGAACGCATTTTCGCATCTGTCCGAAAATAACGTACGTAAAAACGACGCACAAAATGAAGAGTAATACGCACGCAGTAACGTTGCGCACGTAAATCTGTGTGCGGAGTGGTTTTTGCCGCGGGATTCAGCCAATCAGAATTAAGAACCTTAATTGACATCAATTTACCTTAATTGACTCACTTAAGTTTTTGCGCCTGTCAATTTTATTGTTTGGGTATGTGTAGAATGTGTAACTATACTGTGCTGTATTTTTTTTTCGTGCTGGCGTTTTTCGTTTCGGCCAGAATGTTCCGATTTGCAGTTACCACCAGCTTTTCAAAGACGTTAAAATTATGAGCGGAAACGTCGTTCGTAAAAAAGATTCGCATCGATTGTAATACCATCCGCGTACCAGCGCACGAACGCATTTGCGCTCACAATGTTAAGTATAGGACGCGCACAGTTCATCACGCTCGCGCAGGTCCATCCGCGTTAAACGATAACGCTCATCGTTTGCACGAATGTTGTAATACGACGTTCAGCGCAAAGGGTTTTGCCCCTCGCGCAAATGCGCATTTGCGCGCGCTAAAACAAATGCGCGAGGAATGTAATAGGGGCCTAAGTGTGTGAATGTAGTCTTCTAAGGATCATTAAGTATTTGAACGAAGCATCTGTGTGATACTTCAGGGAGATGAGAGAGAGTGCTATATATTCCACTTGCTTAATGGCACTTTCAAAATAATTAGGCTTATAATATATTCACCTTATTCTATATTGTCGAGGCAAAACACCCCCAACATGCAGAACTTGAATCAGGATACTACCTAAGTAAAGAAGCATATGCCGGTCCTTATATTGTAACGACTTGGTTAAACACAAACAGACAGAATAAACAAGACAGCCAAGGTCAGTATCCCAGAGATCAGAGATTGAAAAACACTAGGAGTTCCACAACCACAATCAAGAAGATTAAACTAGGTCAAAGGATAGAAAATAAACAAGTTGAGACAAGGCAAGTCTGAGTAGCAGAGTGTCGATATCAGAGATTAGAAACACATCAGTGGGTTACTAGAAAGTAGAAATAAAAACAGGGCTCATTTCCAATGCCTTGTTTTATGTCATGCTTGCAGTCCTGGAGCCCCTCAGGGTGGCCAGCTAAGGCTAGGGTCAGACGAACGCATTTTCACGTTGTCTGTGAAAAAGTGCGTTAGAACGAATGGACGCATTTTTTCACGGAGTACGCGAGAGCGGTCATACGATGCGCATTTGCGTCCGTGATTTTGTACGGATCATCAATAAAACACTTTGTGCATCTGAACGTTATGTTGGCCGGACATTAGCAGCGTCTGACATCTCCTAATCACGCACACACACCGCTAGCGGGCGCAGCGCACTCTGTACGTCAGTACTAGCAGTTTAACGTTCTCGAAAAAATGCGTTCGTTTGCCACTTGCGTTGCGCGGCCGGACTTTCGTGCGACCGTACTTCGTATATTGGCCGTCATTTGCTACTAGTGCGGCCGTGATTATGTGCGCCTGCACGCGCGTTCGCACTGCCTCAGTCTGACCCCAGCCTAATCTGGTGATTGGTGGTCGTGTTTTGCCCTTCCTTCATCCTGTGTGGGATTTTCTTGCAGCCAGTAGCCCAGCAAGATATTTGTGTGCTCTGGCATTGAGTCTGCAGTCTGCATATGTTTCCATTCTGGTCCTGCTGTCAGCGACCTCTCCATCCTTGCCATAAATTCTGTTTATTTGGTTCCCTGTTGCCCTTGCCTTGTATTTCTCAGGTTAACCTTATCCATGCCAAGTTCTGTTTTTTTTTAGTTTCCAGTCGCCCTTGACTTGTATTTCACCACCTGCAAACCCCCCACAAACACATCCTGCAAACCTCCCCCACAAACACCTCCTGCAAACCTCCCTCCACACGCCTCCTTCAAACCTCCCCACACACACCTCCTGCAACCCTCCCCACACATATCCTGCAAACCTTCCCCCACACCTCCTGCAAACTTCCCACAACACACCTTCTGCAAACCCTACACACACATCCTGAAAATCTCCCTCCACACTCCTGCAAACCTCAACCTCACACACACCTCCTAAAAACCCCCTCACATACACACCTCCTGCAAACCACCCCCACACCTCCTGCAAACCTCCCCCACACACACACCTCCTGCAACCCTCCCCACACACACCTCCTGCAACCCTCACCACACACACACACCTCCTGCAAACCTCCCCCCAAACACCTCATGCAAACCCCACACACACCTCCTGTAACTCCCAACACACACACCTCCTGCAACTCTCCCCCACTCACGCACCTCCTGCGAACCTCACCACACACACACCTCTTGCAAACCCCCCACCACCTGCAAACCTTCAGCCACACCTCCTGCAAACTTCACCCAACACACACCTGCTGCATACCTCCCCCCACACAAACACCTCCTGCAACCCCCACACACCTCCTGCAAACCCCCCACACACCTTCTGTGAACACCACACACTCACACAAGCCCCTCATGCAAACCCCCCACACACCTCCTACGACTCTCCCCACCACACCTCCTGCAAACCACACTACGAACACATGCACTCCTGCAACCCACCCACACACACACCTTCTGCAACCTCCCCACAAACATCTCCTGCAAACCTCCCCCAGACACCCAACTCCTGCATACCTCCCCCCACACACACACCTCCTGCAACCCCCACACACCTCCTGCAACCCCCACACACCTTCTTGTGAACACCACACACTCACACACGCCCCTCATGCAAACCCCCCACACACCTTCTGTGAACACCACACACTCACACACGCCCCTCATGCAAACCCCCCACACACCTCCTACGACCTCCCCACACACACCTCCTGCAAACCACACTACGAACACATGCACCTCCTGCAACCCACCCACACACACACCTTCTGCAACCTCCCCACAAACACACCTTCTGCAACCTCCCCACAAACATCTCCTGCAAACCTCCCCCAGACACCCAACTCCTGCATACCTCCCCCCACACACACACCTCCTGCAACCCCCACACACCTCCTGCAAACCCCCCACACACCTTCTGTGAACACCACACACTCACACACCCCTCATGCAAACCCCCCACACACTCCTACGACCTCCCCACACACACCTCCTGCAAACCACACTACGAACACATGCACCTCCTGCAACCCACCCACACACACACCTTCTGCAACCTCCCCACAAACACACCTTCTGCAACCTCCCCACAAACATCTCCTGCAAACCTCCCCCAGACACCCAACTCCTGCAAACCTCCACCACACACACACCTCCTGCAACCCCTTCACACACCTCCTGCAAACATCCCCCACACACCTCCTGCAAACGTACCCCCACACACAAACCTCCCCTACACACCTCCTGCAAACCTCCCCACACACCTCCTGCAGACCCCACGACACATACCTTTTGCAAACCTCCCCCACACATCTCCTGCAATCCTCCCCCACACACAACTCCTGCAATCCTCCCCCACACACACACCTCCAGCTAACATCCACCCACACACACCCTGCAACCTCTTCACACACCTCCTGCAAACCTCCCTCCACACGCCTCCTTCAAACCTCCCCACACACCTCCTGCAACCCCCTCACACGCCTCCTGCAAACCCCTCCACACCCACCTCCTGCAAACCCCCACACACACCTCCTACAACCTCCCCACACAGCTTATGCAAACTTCCCACACACAGCTCCTGCAACACCCCCCCACACACCTCCTGCAAATCACACCACGAACATATGCACCTCCTGCAACGCCCCACACACACATCCTGCAACCTCCCCACACACATCTCCTGCAAACCTCCCCCACACACACAACTCCTGCAAACCTCCCCCACACACCCTGCAACCGCTTCACACTCCTCCTGCAAACCTCCCCCACACACCCTGCAACCGCTTCACACTTCCTCCTGCAAACCTCCCCCACACCTCCTGCAAACATCCCCCACACACCTCCTGCAAACGTACCCCCACACACAAACCTCCTGCAAACCTCCCCCACACACACACCTCCTGCAAACCTCCCAAGCAAACACCTCCTGAAAACCCCACACACAGCTCCTGCAGACCCCCCACACACATACCTTATGCAAACCTCCCCACACACCTCCTGCAGACCCCACTACACATACCTTTTGCAAACCTCCCCCGCACACCTCCTGCAAACCACGCCACAAACACATGCAACTCCTGCAAACCCCCACACACCCCTCCTGCAACCTCCCCACACACCCCACCTGCAACCTCCCCACACACATCTCCTGCAATCCTCCCCCACACATCTACAATCCTCCCCCACACATCTACAATCCTCCCCCACACACACCTCCAGCCAACATCCCTCCACACACACCCTGCAACCTCTTCACACACCTCCTGCAAACCTCCCTCCACACGCCTCCTTCAAACCTCCCCACGCCTCCTTCAAACCTCCCCACACACCTCCTGTAAACCCCTCCACACCCACCTCCTGCAAACCCCCACACACCTCCTACAACCTCCCCCACCACAGCTTATGCAAACCTCCCCCACAGCTTATGCAAACCTCCCCCACAGCTTATGCAAACCTCCCCCACACACACAGCTCCTGCAACACCCCCCCACACACCTCCTGCAAATCACACCACGAACATATGCACCTCCTGCAACCTCCCCACACACATCTCCTACAAACCTCCCCACACACATCTCCTACAAACCTCCCCACACACATCTCCTGCAAACCTCCCCCACACACACACATCTCCTGCAAACATCCCCCCGCACACCCTGCAACCTCTTCACACCCCTCCTGCAAACCTCCCCACCACACCTCCTGCAAACATCCCCACACACACACACCTCCTGCATCTCCCCACCACACCTCCTGCAAACATCCCCCACACAAACGCCTCCTGCAAACCTCCCCCATGCAAACACCTCTTGCAAACCTCCCCCACACCTCCTGCAACCCCTTAACACACATCCTGCCAAACCACACACATACCTCCTGCAACACCCCACACACGCACCTCCTGCAAACCCCCCCACACACAACACCTGCAAACCTTCCCCACACACAACTCCTGCAAACCTCCCCCACACACACCTCCTGCAACCTCCCCACAAACATCTCCTG